>NKYR01000256.1:0-10788 GCA_003184365.1 Evernia prunastri | reverse complement strand
CCCTTCGTTATCAAGCTCGTCGACTTCGGATTGGCAAAGAACGATTCTTCCTTAAAAACCTTCTGCGGATCAAATGAATACGCCGCTCCCGAGATTTGGGGACGTCATCATTACACAGCTATGGTTGACATATGGTCACTAGGAGTGGTCGTGTTAGAATACGCATACGGTCTTCCTCAGCCAACGCGAGAGCGCAAGGGCAAGCCTTGGTGTCGAGATATAGTCCAAAAAGCCAAAGAAGGGGAAGGGGAAGGGGACACTTTGATGGATCTAATCTCAACCAAGATGCTGAGGATGGATTATCGACACCGGGGATCAGCAAGTGATTGCTTGGGGGAAGTGTATCGTCTAGGATTTCACGAAATCCAAACTGTCGATATTGGACGTACAACGCCGACAGGGAAGACGGCTGGTCGAGACGGCGTCACAATGAGCAATTCCGTCATAGTGCAACCCCTTCAACATGCTCCATCGGACAGGGATGTTTCATCAGAATTCTACGATATAGGAGGGACATCTGAATCGACTGAAATTGCTCCCTCGAAGCGTGATCTTCGAGACATAATTCATTTTTACAATCGTGCATCTCAACGATCCCTTCAGCACGCTCAAGTACCTACACAGATTTGGAATCCTCAAACTGAAAACAGTCTCACGTCAACGCTAAGTAAGCGGCGGCGGCCACAGATGACCCAATCTCCCACGGCCGACACTTCGGGAAGAGGACGATCGAAACGGTCACGAGCTTTGATCTCGTGCGAAGCCGGTGAAGATCCTTCGAAGCCGTCAAAGCGTAAAGGACACAACCCTGCAGCACAGCCTCGTCAGATACCGCAGCTGGACCCCGGCAAGGAACCATTGGCGACAGACGTTGCAAGCCTCGCTCAAGCTGTGGAGCCTGTCCCGAGAGTACCCTGTATTACGAGACAAGTCACGCGAAAATCCACACAAAAACGGACGAGGTCTCCTTTGGGAAGGGCGTCTGCCCCAGCAGCGGAAGTGAGTCTACGGGAGATCGAGACGCCTTCGTCAAAGCGCAACATTCACGACAATGTGAGAGCAATGCTGGCAGGGAACCTGGACGGAGGAAGCCTGGACGGCGAGAACGAGGGTAAAGCCAAAGTACACCATCCTCAATGAGACGTGTCACGCATGCTGACCGGTCTTTTTCAAGGTAACGGACTTTGACGGCAGATATGTTCAGATAAAGATTGAAGAGAAAATTGTGCTTATGCGAAAAGAGGACTGCCTTCTCAACGCAAGTCAGATTCTGACGCTTACTAACAAGAATCCCAGTGATATCGAACACCTCCTGCAGCTGATGGAACAAAGTATCAAGGTCGAGGTCCTTCCACCTATAGTAGGTATTGCTCCTTCATGCTCTTGGGTTAACTTCGAACACGGACAAATACTCTGCAAGCATTTCGGACTGGAGCAGGAGCTGCAACCATTAATAGATTACGGGTTCAAGATCCAAGGTAACGGCGACAGCAAGCCCTATCCTAAAAAGGTACAACATCGCCCTAAGTGTCCACACGGATATATTCACACTCACTTTCTCCTAGCAACTGTCTCAATTCTTCGTAATTGACGTGCCTCCTCGACCTGTCACGGTGCGAAGATTAGATTTTCGAATCAGAGTCAGCGATACAAACGTTACACCACGTTACTCGCGGCCAAAGGGAGCTTTACGGATAAATCAGACTTGGGTATCACGGATGCAAGTAAGAGTCTTTGCCGACGCCTCTTGGAATCGGAACAGGACGTCCCCAAGGATTCATTGTTTCGCGATGATCTGTTTAAAAGAACTTGCCGAAAGATCCAAGACAGGAACGAAGCGAGAGTTATCCAAGACATCTCTCGATTGATTGTTCCTTCTGCAGAAACACTCGCCACCTACGGGGCCACAGATCTCGACCATCTGATTGAAGGTGTGAACGAAGGCTGGACAGGCAGCATATCAGTGCAGGGTCCACGACCGCAACCGGATTTCTCTGTTGGATTCGGGCGATCCTCGTTTACAGACGAGCAGCTCAACAAGCTCGATCCGCTCATCGATAGTATCTATGATACCTCCTTTTTCGTAGCAACCTACCGAATATACTTTCCGTTCCTCACATGCGAGGTGAAGTGCGGCGCCGCGGCTCTCGATGTAGCAGATCGATAGAATGCTCACAGTATAACTTGCGCCGTAAGAGGTATCGTCGAAATTTACAGAGCTGTGAAGCGCGAAAAAGAGATCCACCGAGAAATTCTTGCCTTTTCGATCTCGCACGATCACAGCACGATGAGGATTTACGGCCATTACGCTCTGATTAATGGAGATAAGACTACCTTCTATCGCCACCTTATTCGCAAATTCGATTTCACCGAACAAGACGGCAAAGAGAAATAATCAGCTTACACATTCATTAAGAACGTCTACGACATATAAATACCGATTCACTTGAAAAGAATCTGCTCGGCCATTAATGAGTTACCGCCGGATATAGATTTTGGACTCTCGCAGTCAGCGTCCTTTCCATAAGAACTTAAATCGCAGAGCTCTCAGCAATCAAATACTGAGTCTATATCTATGCTGAGGGAAGATAACAGTCAGTCCAGTCTCGTTGCTTCGCAGAATATTATATCGGATACTTCCTTTCCTCAGAGAACCGAGCGAGAATATAAAAGGCCGAAGAACAACCGTACTTCGGGGCAGCAGCGCTAAAGCAATAAGAGCCTCATAAGCATTTAGGGAAATGTTTTGGAAGTAACACTAAGGCGTTGATTGTCTTTAGATTTATAAGCGGCCATAATTTGCGGACAATTGGATCCGCAATTCTATCCGTGCAACTGAGGGGTGACCAAAGATCTATTTTGGGTGAGAGCAAATGTAGCGCGCGGGGCGCCCAAAAATGGAGACCAGGAGATGCGGCAAAATTGAAGTTGAAGTCGTTTTAGGTGGGGACCTGCGTAAGGCTGTCAGATAGATTACATCTAGAATCCCTGACTTGCGGATCCATGAAGTCCGCAAGTCCAGATCCACAAGATTCTGGAATTTCAACTCTCACTATAAGCATCCAACATGACTCTTGAAGTACCACAGCACATACAGCAACGACTCGCTGCGGTAATTGACCACTTAAAAGTGCTATTGGGCTGGAAGCAGCAAGAGCCTACCTGAAACGTATGGAGTACATCAATGAAGACTGCATGACTGATGCGAGCGACCCTTCGTGTCCCACGCCATTCTCGCCCTACGAAAAGATCGAAGAACCCGGTTTATATCAACTTCTCTACAATCATCATACAATGTCAGAGAGGTAGAAGATGAAGCTTTCAGACGTGAACGCTGGTTCTTTCAGCAACACGATAACTGGCTGCTGGTCTTAGACGGCGCGGACCTGACAGAAAACAAGGAAGATCATTCATATTACGACTTAGGGTAATGACTACCAGACTCGCCCTCGGTGCAGATCGTGATGACCATTCGAGCCGAGTAATCAAGCTTTGCTTAGGACAAATATCAGGGCCTTTTGCGACGACGGGCTGGGAAAGGGAGAAGCAGCGAGGACATATGTATCCAAAAATCCCATTCTTCTACTAGATCCTACTGGGCCCGCTTTCCTGCATTAAGATGGACACACGTTTCCCACACAAAAGGCTCGTCGTCAACCTCAGCCGGACGAAAATGCCGGTAGCCTACAGTGTCAGTGCCGAGGCTACGATGTCCTTCCTAATCAGCTCACCACAATAGGCCTGCCGGACGCCAACACCGTTGTAATTGGATAAAATTCCGGGCGAAGCATCCGAGATCGTGGTGGCAGTCACAGCTGTCTTTGTTGCAATTTTCGCGAGCAGGTATCCAAACATTCGCTGTCGGAGACCAAACTATCTTTTCAACGTGGCTTCTAGGGCCACGGCATCATAATAGTCATCCGATATCTAACATCTTAGCAGGTGACGAAAGAATTGCCACGGACCTCCTCCAACCCGAAGGCGGGTGCTAAAGAATTCACGAGTCAGACTGTCAAACGTCTGAATGCACCGAGTAACGCCCCATTGACGATGAAAGAGACCTAGTACAACAAGTCCACCTGTCAAAGTCGTCAGCAACTTATCATTCCGTAATTCAGTCTCGCCGGCATAGCCTCTCATGTTCTGAAGATCGGTGACCAATGGGAGCTCCGTCATCATGAGGCCGAAGTTAAATGGCGAGCTTATCAGAGTGCTGAGTGTGCTCAATTTCCTGCATTAGCGAAGTTTCCTGGACCAGTACAAGAGCTCATTGCAGGCCAAATTAGGAAGGCGAGGGAAGCTACTGAAGAAGACATGGCTACTTGTTTACCCCGCATTTGAATGGCTTCAAGTGCTACTAACTACATAGGTGAAATACCGAAAGGAGACCTAATCGATGACCTCTCTTGCCGATGCCTTTTCTATCGTCAATATCAGCTTCCATGCTCCCATCTCTGGCAATACCACTTCATGAGTAACGCCTTCAGCGACAGTGATTGGGAGCGATGGACCTATATGTTTGAAGAGGGGGGCTTTGAGATCTACGAGCGATGATGGAGGATTGTGGCTGACGGAAGGCGGCCCAGCGCCCCATCATCTTTGTCGCCCATTCATTAGAGGGTTTGGTCGTCAATCGCGCCCTAATCTACGCTTCGGCCACGGAGATAGTGATGTTCGATGTATGTCGAAGGATGACTTCGGTGGCAAAATGCGAGCAAAGGTAGTCTTTCGTCCACAAAAGGACACCATAGATCATTCCAAAGGTTCAGCTCGGAGCTGAGTCATCGGGAATGAGAAATGATTCCAGAAGCTAGCTCCAGTCGCCGCTGCAGCGGTCCTTGTTGTGCACTCGTGACGTAGGACTTTTGAAAGTGCTGTTCGAATTTACTAAAATCAAAGCCGTTCGGTGAGGTAGAAGCCATCTCGGGCAGCCTGGGCATATCCCGCTCACCATTTTCGGCGGCGCTCTTGATCACTCGATTCAATCGAGGAATGCTGTTGAGACTTGAGGCCCTTCTGCCATGCTTTAGGCAAAGCTTCTCCAAGCCTGGTGCGCGTTACCCGAGTCAGTCCTTGCACCTACGATTCATAGCCCAGGTTCCCCCCTCAATGTTCGTGTTCTATATCACAACGCAAATGAAACGATTAAGAAAGCCTTCTGCTGATCTCAATCCATTCATACATGTTTCGATCAGATACCAGGGGCTCCTCACGACCCAGTTCCTCTCCACCATTCGGACCACCGACACATAACTCCAACTTCCAGTCACGAGGAGTGATGTGAGCCGCAAGTGCTGCCACTAAGACCCCTATCATCCTAGGCCCGAAGTCCTGCTTGGCCGGACAAACAAACGTGCTGCCACCAAAGGGCATGAAAGCGTTGCGAGCCTCATTGCCAATCTTGCTCCACCGAGATGGCTTGAAGAGCCAGGAGTCACTGCCCCAAATGGCAGGAATCCGATGGCAAGCCTCGATGTTGGCAGCCACAATCTCCGGATCCGTTTTTCCGGCCATGTGGAATATGCGATAGACACGTTTGGTTGGAGGATAGAGCCGGAGCGCCTCGTTGATGATGTCAGCTGCGGATACGTCACTGGGACGTGGCCCGCGGTCCTCAAAGCGTGCCTTGGTCGGGTCAGCGAGAAAGTCGCTGAGGACCTTTTTCCATTCGGCCCTCGCCCCCTGGCGAAATGTCACCTCGATGAAACAGAATAGGGCGATGCGCCACATGGTCTCGTACGCCGGAAGAATGATGTTGAGCGGATTCTGACGAGCGTCTGGTCCCACATCAGAGAAGATAAAGCCCAAGGCTTTCCTCAGACGCTCCTGATCGGCGTCTGACGGATATTTGGTTGATTTGGATTCGGTCCAGAGAAAATTGATGCTCCGAGCTATTTCTACAATCAACTCATCGTCGAGCTGGAGCGGATCAAGATCAAAAAGTACGTGAAGCGAGATCTTCAATGTAACGGATTGTCCCAAAGAATCCAGCCGTATATTTGCAATGTCGCTGCCGGGCTGCGGGATTGCTGTGCCTACGAGCTGTTTTGCTAGATCTGCGATGTTTTTCCATCTCCCATCATCTAGCGTGATCTTTTCCTTGGCGTAGCTGCGGAAATCCTTGCGATAATTCTCGTTGGTTGTAGTGAACGCGTTGTCGATGCCAAACGTTAGAACGAGTCTTTGGTTGGGATAAGCCCTCGACTGAACTTTGCTGATAATGTTCCGATCCCCGGAACAGTCATAGCCTATGCAGGCGACGATCATTGCGCACGCAGCTGGATCATCGAACCTTGTCTGGGATAAGGCTTTCTCTTCTTTCGGAATGGAGGAGAACCACCAAAGGAGAGACAAGCTCGATATGGCAGCACAGAGAATTACGATCAGCATGGTGAAGATTTTGCTGATACTGAAAGCTTTGACAGAAGGGCTAGTGAGAGCGAAGATTGTTTGAGGGTGCTAGCTATATATGAACATTTACTCTATTCGGTACGTGACAAACTGCGATTCATGAATCGACTAGCTGATTCGTGATCGGACAGACCAATCGGATTAGCCTGTCGACACCTAACTGCAGCAAGTTTGCTGCGAGGAACCCCACTTTGTAAGACTCGGAAGACTGCAGCAATCCTAAGATAGCAGCCATACCGTACGGTGACCACAACAGCTGAATGCATCCTTAGTAAGGATATCACCATCGGGATTTTAGCTTCTCGCACTCCCACGCACCCAACGACAATAATTGGTGAGCACCCCAATAATTTGCCTTAGCTCACTATTCTGAAGACCGGATTGGCTGAACAATAGAATATGAAGCGTTAAAATTTTCCTTCTCGGCTCAGACCTTAACCTCGCATCTGATTTCACTGACTCTCATTCTCTAATTCGTTCCTATACGGTGGTGAAAAAGGGTTAAATCTTCGATCCTAGAGATATCGAACGGCTTATGATTGTCTTTGGAAATTTTACTGTCTCCGGGCAAGTCAACCTCTAGAATCTTGCGCCCTCTCTCTGAGTTGTCCATGAGCTATTGGAGAAGAAGCGCACAGGCACCTATGTAAGGGATATCGGATGTGAAGGAGCAGCGGCTCGACGGCCTTGATTGGTCGGGAACAGGGCCGGCCGCCAGCCCACCGAGCCCACCACTCAACTTCAGCTTCAGCCTCGACGAAAGCAGTGACTCTTAAATAGTGACCCTAGGATAGGACAGTGTGACTTCCTGTGGAATGCTTACCAGCACGAGAAGATAGCTGGAACTGTAAGGTAGGAACTTCGAATCACCGCATGGTACTCTTTTTTCTTCTTCTTCGGATCTTTTGATATGTTGGATACTCACTCATTATGTCTTATAATCCGCTTTAAACCTCGCATTTCGATTATCTCATGGATTTCTGGACGCTGATTGTCGGTGAAGGAACGCGTTTGCTCGACGTCTATCATGCGTAGAGGACAGCAGATCTGCTTGATTACATTTTCGGGCCCGCCGTTGCTGCAGAGGGGCTACTCCTTTCTAGGTCGGCTCAAGATGCCTTCCTAGTACGGAACAGTACTTTGCTTTGATGACGGCGATGGACCTGGGAACGCTTCCCAACTCTGATATATTCTACATCGGTAAAGTCCCACCGTCCCACAAGCGGTTAAACTTGCCTGATTATCATTCCCTCCAGAGCGCCTCAGTTTCGGTGTAGGGGCTGAGAGGTTTTGCGTGTCGACTTAATTAAGTAGTATATACCTCTTCGAATTCAAGCTTACCTACGTAATGATCGTCTGCTCAAGCGATGTTGGCTGGGGAAGAGGTGTAGTGGCCGTGATCGCTACTGGGCCACGTTTTACATTTGTGCATCAGCAGATGCCGCATGCCTTCCTTTGGTGCAGGTTGACTGGACAGTGGCCAAGGGCGCTAGGGCCGGGGACGCGGGTAAATACCCTACCAAAACCCCTCCTGCTTGATACTAAACTGTCTACCTGCAGGAAAACTGAAATTTCACCTACAGCGATAGGTGCTTGATCAGAGTGCCGAGTATTCTTGTGCAACCACCAGCTCTGTCCACCGGTCACCACTTTTTCGTCGAAAAAACCTCCTCCAAGCGTTAATGCAGATCTACTGCATATGGAATTCTCGGCGTGGCTATTCACGATTTAACCTGCGTTATGCACGAGATTATTTACGGCGAACTGCTTATACGGGACCGTCAGCATGTGCATGGCAGCCCAAGAAACCCCCCGCAACGTTCGACGTGGCACCTCTAATGACCCATCAATGCTCCATCAATGGGCGACATTGTCACCCAAAGTGCGACGGAACACCGCACGGCTTCCCCCAACAGCGGTGATCGTGATGGAGGGGAAATCGACTGATATTTTCATGTGCTCCAGCGCTTCCTGCATCCCCTTGCGTCCTCGCTGGCCTCGATGAACAGTTCATGGGCCGACTCTACGTCCCAAAGCCTCCAAAGAAGCGGAGTGGCTGTGTGGCCAAAAGCAAGATTATCGCTCGTACCGTCTTCGGCGCTCTCTCTACGAGCAAGATATTGGTTTCAGTGGCGTCTCGTCGGATTTCAAGAGTGTGCTCTCCCTCTATCTCGCCATGGTTTTCCCTTTGAACGCCGTTCTTAATTCATCCCACTTTCTAGTTTGATCTGCGAGGACCTATGCTGCGAATTCAACCCCTTTTGACTGCCCAGGACTGACTATTGTCAAGATGGGACCGAGAGACTCGAGGGACTTGACCGAAATGAATGGGAATGTCCATCCCGCAGGAAATGGCAAGAGGAGGGCAAAGATCTCCCGGACTTCGTCCAACGCCAGCTTTGGGGACCTGCCGTCAGAGGCCATGGACGCGGGCATAGCCGCCGTGCGCCAGATATCCAAAATCCTTCATTTCGTACAAGGCTATCACGAAGAGATTAGTGATGTCGAGAGTATCTATGGTCTCGGCATTCGCCAGCAGGCCCATATCGACGAGCTCAATACCACAGTGAACGACTTGATGTTCCGAAAGGATCAAGAGATGACAAGACTCCGGGACGAGAACGACGCGTACCAAGCCAGCGCCCGCCAGTTCGAGCTTGAGAGAGAGAAGCTTAAACAGGACCAAGCAAATATGGATGACACGCGTAAGGCAATGCAGTCAAAGATGAAAAGACAAAAGGAGATGGAGATCAATGAAGCAAAGCAAGAATTCTCGGACAAAGTTAAGACTAAAGTCAAGCAAGTAAGGGAAGAGCTCGAGAAGAAGATACAAGACCTGGAGACAGACAAAGATGGACTGAAAGACGCCATCAAGAAATTCAAGGAGAAAAACACACAGGCCCAGGAGGACTTGAACCAGCAAAAGGAGAGTTTGGAACTCGACAAGAGAAGCTCCCAATCGTACATCATACGCCTGGAAGCGGAACTACACCAGATCAATGCGGCCTTCACGGTGTCGCCGCAGACACCTGAATTCTAGTAATTATTGACCTCGTCCACGTTCCACAAGTCACGACTGATTGGCAATCTTAGTATCGAGGGCTTTCGTCAATTGTGGGAGCGTATTCAAGATGTGGCGGTTAATGAGTTTAGATTCCTACCTGAGGATACACAGCCGGTATGCTGACTGATGCAAGTGGGGAATGCCCTGTGACAGCGTTATTGACATCGTTCATAGCTGGATAGCGATGCGGTTCGAAATCGGCTATTTAATGCCAGTGAGATTTTCAAATATTCTCCGCTGTCTACCGAAAGCCGTGTTGCGACCTCCCTACGGGCGTGCGCTATCCAAAACTTCCTATCGACGATGACTATCTCCATCATAAGGCGACGATATTTCGCGGAATCGATGGGGTCAGTGGAACGTAAGTCTGGAATACAGCCAATGGATTCGATTCTGGACGCCATCTCAAATGTTCCAGCGACGACTTTGAGTCAAGAGTTGTCCTGGCAGTTAACAACGGTTGATAAACTTGATCGTCTTGGTTCACATGGTCCCGCGGCAACAACCGATGTCTCCACTGAACCTAGTCAGGACAGCATCATAGATGAAATTTTGGACGTGCTTCATAGTTTACGGAGCCCGACCGATCAGCGACTACGTGCCAAGCTTGCGGAGATCACAAGTATGGCTATCAAGCTCTGGGTTGCACTTCGGAAGGACAGTTGTCGGATCGATTTCGACTACGACCCTTCGACAGGTGATTGGCAGGAGTGGGATTTTGTTGATGACGTAGCGACAAATGGCTCCATGGCGGCGGATCTGCTCAGTGAAATACCCGTGGACCAACTGCCTTCAAAATCTTTTATGCTGTTCCCTCGAATCACGGGCTCCTTTGGCTCTGATTGTGCCAGCCCTCGCATCCTGCACGCCGGATCGGCTCTTCCTCATGATTCTGCGACCTTCCAAACCGGTCTTCGAGAAATTGAGCATATCAATCAAGCGACGAAGGAGTTCAAGCGTAATCTGCGCAGAGGATCCAGTGCTCAGTCTTCACCAGTAATAGGTAAACGTCAAGGAGATTGGCCGGCTCTACATCGTGGCAATAATTAAGAAGTACGATTTTCTAGCAAGTCGTAAAGGCAGAGCTCAATTTCCATGCTCACCAATGTAAAAGCTTTCATGATACATCACATCCCAATACCGATCGGCCACCTGCACTTTTACATTGATGACCAGCTTCCTCCGAACCAAAATCTTTGCCCCTCTCTTGTAAACTTTCGATGTTGATACTGAGGGTTTGCAAAGCAAAGGGAAGACCGCTACTGTCCCCAACGCTCTCCAATGTCTCGATCTCTTTCCTCTGCGTTCCGAGG
>NKYR01000255.1:0-11114 GCA_003184365.1 Evernia prunastri | reverse complement strand
CGAGGTACCTCGGCAACGCTACTATAGTTCCGCATTATTATTTATCCGAAGTGTGCGGTGCGGCCGGAGTGTGCGCTCCCAAGACCTTCCGGGATCACCTGCCGTATCGATACAATTAGAAGATGGTGTCTTCATGCCCGGTATCAGAAATAATACCCAGCAGCTTTCAGAATTGGCATGCTTCCTGACTACAGCAGAGAGACAGGTTAGACACACGCTCAGCATGCGAAAACAGGAGAGGAGTTTAAATCGCTGACATGAGACATGTATAGCGATCATAACAACATACGACCCACCTTCTGTCGCATCAATGACTCTGACCATACTTGTCCCGCAATAATAGGACCTATAGTGATCTAGTTGAGATACCAAATCTGTTCCCCTAGGCTGCTCTATTTTTTGAGAGAAATGCGGAGTTACCAATCCACGACCTGCCCCTCTCAGCCCTACGGTGGCCAGGACTCTAAGTCTGGAAACACTCGAACGAACGAAAGAGCTACAATAATTTTTCTCTTCAAAGTACTCGGGGACCAAAGCCGCGATGTTCGAGGTACTCATTGCTTGATCCATCGGCTTGAGTGGTGGCTGACACTTGACAGTCCGCCAGCGATCGCTATCACCTCCGTCTTCATCGAGCAAGGAGTGCAAGTATCTCCTCGCTCCATAAGGTCCACGATCGCTAAAGAACGTGAAGGTCGTGCTGACTAACGAGGAGATGTATGTGTGTTTACTACGACTTCTTCTTCCTGGTTGAGCTTGCGTGTTGAGTCGGTAGACACCACAGAGTGAAGGGACCCCGGAACACATTCCATGTCTCTTTACTCAACTTTTTTTCAATACTAATCTCGAGAACTAAAGGGTGGAGGTACGAGCGTGAGTGATCTCGAATTCAATCTTCATCGAGACGGCATTCCAAGTTGCAATACCTTTTCGCGAGAGCAAACCCTCTTGTTCCTAAGTCCTGTCTCCGGGAACAAGATATGTTGACATGGGTGAATTTCAATAGCTCACAGCGTACATTCGAGGTAAGTCAAGATTGTCTTTGTATACATAGAGGTTATGGTTAAACCTCTTAGGGCGCCTACATTAGGTCAGTTTCATGGACTTTATATACAAGGTCATCTACTGAAGGCCGACAAGAACATCCCTATCCCAATTCAGCTTTGCCCTAGTCATATTGAAGATATTTACAGGTCGAGTCTATCCTTCCCACCGCCTAATTTTAGGACTGATGTAAGCATCTAGCCGAATTCTACTCTATCGTAAGGGACCATTTTACAAGTTTGAGTGCCGAGAAAGTCCGACTTTGCGGTTTGAAAACCGCGCAGGGCTGTCCTGCTAGTCAAGTCAGGTCCTGGGATACTCATGCTTATTCCGAAACGGGACAGGGTGCCCTTTTCGCAGTCTACGGCGCCGGCATTCTTCTAATTTCGCTCTTCCGCCGACATCAAGGAAACCAGCAGTTCTTTTCCGAAATTGGAGACGATGGGTTGAGCCAAAAAAGGTTCCGAACCAGCGGAAATGTTGTCGTGGTGCTGACGGCATTGTCGGTAGCGGCGTATGCAATTCTGCTGATTCTCACACTGAAGCTTCCTGCATAGGGTAGAGGGTAGAGAGGTAGGTGTGTACACTAGCAGCCGGGGCTTTCCGAGAGAAGATTCCGTGACCGAGGCTAACTCGAGCCCGACAGTCTCATTGGATAATAACAAAGTCATTGGCCGCCTTTGTTCGGCAGCAGCGCGGCGGGAATGCGAGTATGTAACGGGTACGTTAGTGGGCGAGGCTAAAGTACTGCGAGCACTCTGGGGTTTATTAAAGTTAAAAGGACCCCAAAAATACAAGTACCTTTTATGAGTGATATGGGCGGCGCGTGTCCTCAAAATCGCAGCACATTGGACGGCGATTTGACATTCTAAATCCGGACCGAGGAACAGACTGACGAATGTGTTGTGGCAGTTGTAAGCCGCGATTACCAAACACAGTCGCCCGTACGTAAGCCTCTTGTGATGATTTTTTAAAACCATCATTTCGTCTAGAGATAGTTCTAAAGATTCGCCATTCTAAGAATGTCTTATGCGTGACCTCTGCAAAAGAGCAAAAAAGGAGATGATGGCGCGAAGCTAAAAGGGCGCATCGGGCGCTAGAGCCTAAGGTGTAAAGGTACCTTACCTAAGGTAGAATTAAGGTAGAGCTCGATCATTCCGTCAAACGGCTTGAGCTTCAAACTGAATGAAATTAATTGCCTGAAGACAAAGTTCCGCTCACTTTTCAATCATTCTACTCGACTGATCTTCAAACGGCAAGACCACATAGCAACTATTGCACGAGCAGCTCTGCGTCAGATTTGGTTGTCGAAAAGAGCCTACTGGTCGACATCTTAAGCCCAAAGCTTCGGCTTGGGCAAGTCGCACGGACTCAACTCCAGCCCCTTGCTTGAGCTGGTCAGAGATGCCACTGTTGGGCAATGGCGAGTATAGAGAGCTGGTTCCCTTTCCTGACCGCCTCTCAGAAGCAGAAGAAATTCCTCCACGAAACCCTCCTTATCGCAAACAGAGCCAGCATTCAGTCTTCGCCAAGAGTACGTATCTTTCTGAGTACAAGGTTCCTGTCCTAGACCAAGTCTAAAGCCTTGAGACATACCTTGGTCATCTCCAGTTTCCAAAGACGTTCGAAGGCTCGATGGTCCCGCTCAAGTAGGTAAAGCTGACAACGAACTTGTCATCTAGCTGCCATCATGAGTCACTTCTCGACATCTAGCACCGACGGCGCAAGGACACCAGACGAAAATGAGTTGTCAAAAGAAAAGGAGAAATTCAATAGAGCATTCGGCGCACCTGTGTCTGGGGGCAACTTGGCTGCCCCCCAAAACGGTGCCAAGCAGGGTGGTACAAACGGTTCGGCCTTGACAGACACACCATCAACCACTGCGCCAAATAGCCCCGTAATGTAGGTCGACTCCCAGACCTACTATGCGTGATGAGGTTCGTCATAGCTGACACTTGGAAGTCCACCGCTGCGAAGAGACTCTGGGACCTCCACGCCAGCGTCACGCCAACGGCCTACTACTTTAGATATACCCGGGCTGACAAGATCGAGTGTGTCACCTGACGGGAGAATAGCCCAGCGAGACGTCGGATCAAAATTGGTCATCGTTATGGTAGGCCTACCAGCTAGAGGGAAGAGCTATGTAACCAAGAAAATCGCTCGGTATCTCAATTGGCTTCAACACGACACACGGATATTCAATGTCGGCGAAAGGAGGCGTGTTGCAGCTGGAGGACTCTGTCCAAATGTGCCTCCAGGTGCCCCGCGCACTCAGCAACCCCTTCGGAGTGTTAGTACCAGTACGAGATCGCTAAATGGGCTCTTGATCGACGGAAACACCAGGAACGCTGTTACTCCATCCACAAGAATTTTAATCAACGGCGAACCTCCACCCCTTGAAATGCTTCCTTCGTCGGCATTGAACTGGGAAGAAGTTGAGCATTCGCGCGATTTGAGCTCCGATGTTGACTGCAATACTCAGAGTGGAAATCTGGCGCCTGTGGCGGTAGCGCCTCCATTGCTCAGGACTGAATCGATGGAAAAGATCCACGATGCATCGTTTTTTGACCCCAAAAATGAACAGGCTGCACACATTCGAGACGAAATAGCAATGGCAACATTGGACGAGCTCTTGGACTACATACTCGACCAAGGGGGCTCAGTGGGGATATTTGACGCTACAAACAGTACGCTCGAGAGGCGAAAGCTCGTGATGGAAAGAATCAGAGAGCGGGCTGGTCCCGAACTTGGCGTGCTTTTTCTTGAATCTCTTTGTGTCGACGAACAGTTGTTGGAGTCCAATATGCGTCTGAAGCTAAGCGGTACTTGCTTTCCCAACTTCGGCCTTTTCAGTCGGTGCATTCCTGTTATTCAAGGTGATGCTAACTCAAGTGAATGGCATTAGGTCCGGACTATCGAGACCAAGATCCTGTCGTAGCATTGGACGATTTTAAGAAGCGTGTGGCCCTGTACCAGTCCAAGTACGTTCCCCTGGGGGAATACGAAGAGAAAAACAACATGCCCTACGTTCAGATGATAGATGTGGGACGAAAGGTTGTGTCTCACCAGATTCGAGGGTATGTAGTTCCGTATATCGTTTCCTGGCTGAGGCCTTCCGATTCGGTTATTCGCCAGACACTTTGGTTGTATTGAAGGGCTTTCTTCCCCCGGCTCTGCTCGCCAGCCTTGTTCCACACGTCGACATTGTTGCTTTAAATTTGACATGCTGACTCGAAATTGAATCAAGATTTTTGTCAGCACAGACTGTGTATTACCTCCTGAATTTCAACCTCGCGCCCCGACAAATCTGGATTACCCGGCACGGAGAGTCCGTCGACAATGTCAACGGCAGGATCGGTGGGGATTCCGATCTGAGTGAAAGGGGCGTTGCATACGCAAACGCCCTTACAAAGTTCATCAAAACCCAGCGTCAGGCCTGGGACGTGCATCAGCGCGACAAGGCCCTTTCAACTCACTTTCCCCCCTTGCCAGGGGATACCACTCCTCCGAATCCGGAATACAACCATGGTGGCCCTGACGACAGTGAATCTACTAAGAGCTTCTGCGTGTGGACATCGATGCTCAAGAGGAGCATTCAGACGGCCCAGTTCTTTGACGAAGACGATTACGACACAAAGCAATTCAAGATGCTTGACGAGCTCAACGCCGGTACTATGGAAGGACTGACGTATGAAGAGATCCGCACCAACCATAATGAGGAGTTTCGGCTTCGGCAGATGGATAAACTTCATTATCGATGTAGGTATACCCATCACGGGATCTCCGCTTTTCGCGACTTTGCTTTTCTTACGTGCTGCCACACGACTCCTGTCGTACTTTGAAGATGACGAGCTGACTCCAAGGTTCCTGTAGACCCTGGTGCAGGTGGGGAAGGGTACCTGGACATAATCAACAGACTGCGGGCTGTTATCGTCGAGGGTACGTACATTTTCGTCGCGAGTTATGCTATCCCCCAACCACTTGAAAATTTGAGAGGGAGGTTCCGAGGAAGAAGCTCCTTAAACCCTTTTGAATCAATTGACCAATAAGAATCTGGCCTCAAAGACAAAGCACTGACTCGGGCATAGTCGAGAGAATGACGGATCACGTTCTTCTTGTTGGACACCGGTAAGCCGCGTTCCGATTTTTGGTTTGGAGGTTTGAGCAGCAAATCTCGAGCTTGTCGAGCCATGCCTCCTTGCATACATCGTGCCTTGACCGTATCATGCCGTTGTGTCTTCTCCAGCACTCAAGCTGCCGAAACGTGCCTCGAGAGTATCATGCCCTTGATACATAGGTAAAAGGCTTGCGTTGGGGAAAGGATACTGACCCGGGCATTCTGCAGATCCGTTGCTCGAGTCCTTTTGGCTTATTTCAAAGGACTCAAGAGAGATGACGTGGCGGATCTCGATGTCCCGCTAGGCATGCTCTACATGCTTGAGCCGGTAAGAACCCATGTGCAACTTAACCCGATACGGTTTAATGCTGGATATAGAAGCCTTATGGTGTCGAATTCCAGGCCTACCGTTACGACGAATCGAGAGATGATTTCTTTGAAGTACGCGACTATCAACTACGAAGGGCGACCTCTCATCTCTCAAACTAAGTGCCTAGGCTGTAGCGTTCAGAGCGAGGTGTCCGGGCGTTCGTGGAAAGCTCATACCCAATAGATTTGGCTTCCTTTGTACTTTTTTGTGATAGATCTGTGCTCTGCACTCGATCCGCTTCATCGAATATTGCGAACACGTCCTCTTATTAACATCCAATCTGGAGCCCTGATGCTGGTCCTATGAAGTAGAACTCCAAGTGATGATGGCCAGCTTCACAGAATAGGATTCGAAAAGCTAAGCTTAGAGTCCATAATCAAGTCGATTATTAGATCTTGAGCGTTGAGCAACGGCCAGTCTCAATCTTCGATGTCGGAATGCTACATGCTTTGAGATTTCAGATAATTTCCATTGATATGAAGGGCAAATTCTCCCCTCGCTTAAAGAGAATAGGCGTCAAATATGAAACTACTCATTCGCTCTGCAGTAAATAGTCAATAGTAAATAGTAAGAACTTGGTGAACACGAATAAATACACTATAATAGGAGGGAAAAGTCAATGGTTCAGCTTTTAGGTCCATAAGTAGTTAGTTTGTTAGGGGCTAGCAGCGCGGCTGCGCTAAATGCGTTAGAAATTACTGCTCTTTTCTGATGGTGACCTGATATTCGGTAAGCAACTCCAACTGAGTGTTAGATTAAGTGTCACTTGTTGATATCAAATACTCTGACGCTCGAACAGTACAAGTATCTATATGGTCTGCTTTGCCCTCATGACGACCTGATCCAAGTCTGCCTTCATATCTGTGAAGGGCAATATTGCGGCTGCGTCTTCCCGTACAGGTGCAGGGTCAGGTGTCCCATGGATTCATGAGCTCGTCTGGCGCAGGACTCATAGGCTCACCGCTTCTCACAACCTTGGGCGATTCACTATGAACAGAATGGACGATACGGCTTCTGCTCAGTCTGCTTCCCAGGCTGACACTTCAGCTTCCAATGGGACGAAGAGAAAACGGTCAACAGAGCCCAAATTTTACGCTGTTCGTGTTGGATACCAGCCAGGCGTATACCATACCTGGAGAGACTGCCTGGAGCAGGTGAAAGGTTTTAAGAAGGCGATGTGTTAGTAGAACAAAAGCTGAGGATTGAGGGCAAGTCTAGCTTACGATACCACTATAGTTAAATCATTCCCTACTCTGACCGACGCGCAACGCTTTGTTGCTGGCGAGAATCCCGGTCAGGGAAATAATTTTGGTTTATCGCCGTCATCCAAATTTTACGCTGTTAAGAATGGGAGGGTACCTGGGATCTACACAGATTGGCCGTCCGCACAGGAACAAATTACAGGGTGGCAAAAGCCAAGGCACAGAGGTTTCACGACCCGTGCTGAAGCGCAAAGATTCTTGGATGAAGACGAAAGACGAGCGTCGGGCAGTCCAACAGCTGAAGTAGATGGTGTTTCTGTGACTTATCACGCGGCCGATGTGTCCACGGAACCAGATATCCAGCAGCCGCCGAACAAAAAAGCCAAGAAAGTCGCAAGTGTTACGAAGACATCGGTCCCAGAGTTCAATGAGGCAGATCACGAACCTGGTACAGCGCCGTTGCCTTCAGATGTCGAGGATGGGTTTGATCCCAACATTCTCCTGGATGCTGAGACCGGGAAGATAGCGTACAAGACACAAGAGCAACGCCAGGCCACCAAACCACGGCCGTTAGGGCTGTCTCAGACTGAACCAATACGCATACATACAGATGGTAGCTCTTTGGGGAATGGTACGGCAGGGGCTTTCGCTGGTGTTGGAGTTTATTTCGGTCCATGCGATAAGAGGTCTGTTTTACGGGCAAGACAGACATTTTATAGGGTTCCACTGACTGTCTTTGTATGACAGGAACGTCTCCGAGACCTTACCAGGTTCCAGGCAAACAAATCAACGTGCTGAGCTCACTGCAATCTTGAGAGCGCTCGAGATCGTCCCAAGGAATCGACACGTCGTAATCATCACCGACAGCCGATATGCCATTAACTGCGTCACCACGTGGTATGTTAACTGGCGCAGAAATGGATGGAAGACATCGGCCGGCAAAGCGGTGGAGAACAAGGACATCATTGAGAACATTCTTCTGAAAATAGACGAGCGGAATAAGTTGCAGGCTCAGACAAGTTTTGAATGGATTAAGGGGCACGCAAATCATCCGGGCAACGTCGAAGCTGATAAGCTGGCAGTCGATGGAGCGATGAGAGAGCCAACCTCGTAGCATGGACTAACATACCCCCTTAGCATGGGCTGACATGCTTTGGTGTGGTGTAAGTAGTAATCATGATGCCTGGTTGTTGACAATGCAGTGCTCCACGCCCCATGGCATTATTTCACCTTGGATTAGCGAGCTTTCAAGCTTTGCGACGCCTCAAAGCCACAGTTTCAGATTTGTATCTGGTACATAGACAGATCGTCCGCTTGATTGATTGATTGATTGATTGATTGATTAAGTCATACTGAACACCATACGGATTACCCCGCAGAGAGCTTCACAGGCATCTAAGACTTAATCAGAAGTATCGTTTCCCGGGGTTTCCACCTTCGAGCTGAATATATACGCTATCTAAAATCTCTTATTATAAAATTCAACTTCTCTATACGATAATAATCTTAAGCTCTTAAAATCTTATAAATTTTCCATATTCTCTTAAACTCTTTATCTTCGTTAAGCTTTTAATATCTCGTTAAAAAGAGTTTTCTATTCTTATAAAATAAAAATATATTACGTCTTAAAAGTAAACGTTCGTTAAAGATAAAAACATCTCTCGCTTAAAGAGATTTTAGGTTTTTTATTTAAATAATAAATAATTATTAAACTTTTTATATTAGCTCGAGATCTTTTTAGAGTCTTTTGTTTCATTAATATCTTATTAAAATATTCTTGTATTTATAAGATCTTAGAGTTACTTTAAAGTCTCGAGAGTATTATTATCGTATTCTTATTTTATTACTATTTCTTATTTTATTATTATTTCTTTTTTGTTATTATTATTTATTAGGACGTAGATCGCTGACGATGAGCTGGCGATTATAGACTATACAAAAGACGTAGTATCGTTATAGATATAATAGACTTAATTGTATAAACTAATTTCTAAAGAGATCTAAAACTTCGAGATAGACTCGATATATCTATATTCGTCAAGATCTCTAAAATAAATACGTTACTTTCGCGATCTTCGATTTTTCGTAGAGTTTAAAAGAATAAAGATATCAAAAAGAGTCGTTAAGATAACGATATTTCGATATCTGATAATAATATCAAGTATAGTCGATTAATAGACGACTGATATATTATAATCTAATAAGTGTTTCTTCTTCTAAACTTTAATTTTCAGACGTTTAAAAGATTAATATTTATTAAAAATCTCAAACTTCTAAAGAGAAAAAAAAAAGAGTTATCGAAACGTTTATTAAAAAAATTTAAACTCTATTAAAAAAAAATAAGTTATTTAAAACGCTAACGTTTCTATAATGAAAATTTATCAAGAAATAATACTCGCGCTTATCGCGTCATTACGACGATATAATAACATTTATTTATTTACACTATATTAAAGACTCTATACTAGAATTTCTTATAGAATAATAATAATGTTATATTAATTTTATAGCTGACGATAATAAGCTTAGATTGTTTCGCTCTTTATTGTAATAGAGATAATCTCTTTTTATAAACGTCGCGTAGATATCGCGATTTTCGTTTACTAATATAAGTAAAAGCATCGAGAAGATAAAGTGTAATAATAGTATAATTATAGACTTTCAAATAGACGTAGAATTAATATAAAGTTATAATTCTCTTTATTATAAGCGAGTTAAAATAGATTTTCTTTTAGTGAAGATAAATAATAAATTTAAATAACGATATTTTATCGACGCGAAACGCGATTATGCGAGATGACGTATTTATTATTAAAAGAATTTTTCTTCTTCTTCAACTTTCTCTTCTTTATAACTTCTTTAATCTCTTCTATACGTATTTAATCTTTATCTTATAACGTTATTTTAATATTATATTAATTATATTATAATTTTTATCGCATATATATATTTTCTCTCTTATTTTCTTATTTTATAAATATTAATATAATTTCACTATAGCGTAAACGCGTCTACTAATCGCATTAAAGTATTATAATAATAATAATAATAATAATAATAATAATAATAATAATAAGAATAAGAATAAGTAAGTTTATAGTCGTCTCTTAAATACGACTAATCGTTATTAATCTTATTATTATCTACTTTATTACTCTCATTGCTTTATTATTTATTAATTATTATTTTATTATCGCGTCGATGAATTTTACTTATATTTTATTATTATTTTATATTTATTTTATATTTATTTTATATTTATTTTATATTTATTTTATATTTATTTTATATTTATTTCGTCGATGAATTTTACTTATATTTTATTATTATTTTATATTTATTTTATATTTATTTTATATTTATTTTATATTTATTTTATATTTATTTTTATCGCGTCGATATTATTTAATTATTTATTATTATTTCGTTATCGCATCGATAACGATTTTTCAAGTTTTTACTTCTCGTCGTTTCGATAACTAATAGATTCTTAATATCTTATCTATTATATTATATCTGCTTTTATATTAATAACGACGATTATATTAAAAATAATAATTTTTTTTATCGTTTTTATAAGAAAAATTATCGCGAAATTTCTCGTTATTATAAAATTTTATTTTATTTATATAATAAGATAAAAACATTAATGCGTAAGCGAACTCGCGTCGAATAATTTTATAAAATTTAAAAACGTCGAGTAGATATCGATAAAAAGATTACTTAATAACGTAAGATTTAGAATAAAACGATGACTATCGCTACGACGACGACTATCGAGTTTCTTTAAAAAAAATTAAATAATTTTAATAATAAAAAGAATAATAACGATATATCGTCGAATATTTCGATTTTCGACTCTACGAAGTCGATCGATTTATTATAAATTATAATAAAGAATTTTTAAATAACGATCTTCTTTTAATAGTAGCGCGAGTCTATCGATTATTAGATAGTCTTATAATTGTTTTAAATATAATTATATCTAAATCAATAGCACGTCTCTTAATATAATAAATCTTTATCTTAATATTACACTTTTTAAATAATTATATAATAATATTAATTTTTATTTAAGTTTTATCGTAGTAAGTAATTAGACGCGCGATTAAAATATAAGTATCTTTTAAATAATTTATTTCGTCGTCTTCGTTTATTTATTAACGATTTTTAACGTAATTCTTTAAACTTTTCGATAATAAGAGACTTAATGCTTTTAAATTACTTTCGTCGATTATTCGTCTACGAATTATAAATTTAAATTAAATCGTATATATTACTAAGCTCTTTATCTAATAGTTATTAATTATATTCTTTATTGATTGATTGATTGTTTTATACGCCTATGCTAGCTACTTGATGTAAGCTAATGAGGGTAACA
>NKYR01000254.1:0-11182 GCA_003184365.1 Evernia prunastri | reverse complement strand
TGAGAGTTCAGGCAAATAAACACCGAAAGGACGTCACCTATGATGAAGGAGATTGGGTCTGGCTATCATCAAAGAACATCCGAACTGAGAGGCCTGTCAAAGACCTAGAAGATAAGATGCTAGGCCCTTATCGCGTCATAGGAAAAGCAGGCGAATCCTACAAACTAGAACTTCCACGCAGTATGAGGAATAACCCTACTTTCAGCCCCGACCGCCTTCGCCCCGCAGCAGATGATCCTCTACCAGGCCAAGAACTAGAACCTCCCCGACCAAATGTGACAAGCGACGGCGAGAAGCTCTGGGACGTGGACGATATTCTCAAGTCTAGGCGGTACTATGGCAGACTCCAGTACAAGGTTAAATGGCACAACGTCGAAAGAGATGACGAATGGTACTACGCTGACGCAGGGGAATTCGACGGTGCTCAGGAAGTCGTTGATGAGTTCTATCGGAAGCACCCTAAGGCCCCTCGTTGAGGAAGGAAGGCCTGGTTGGGAATGGGGGCCATGTGGGCCATTCAAACCGTCCAAATTCAACTTCAAAGCGAATCAGCATGCAATAGCCGGGCCGGCTATTGATCCGGAACGAATGCCTCACGCCCTTGCCACGTTTATAGGACTCGAACAAAGCGTCCCTACCTCACCACCACCACCTCTCACCTGACCTCTAGCGGCAGTAGGCAATATCAATGACCTCATCCCTCGGTTCGACACCCTGGCAAGCACCTCCCGGGTGCTTAATGGTGGAGCAGTAGCCCTCTGAGCAGCGGTGACTGAGTGAGAGGGAGTTCTTCAGCAATCTTCGAAGGAGGCGCACGTCCTAACTGCCTGTCTAAATAGCATGCGTGGATTTCAAGCGTTCAAAGGGACTTATTGCATGCATATATCATTCTTTCATAGCGCTGGGACATCGCTATTTGAGGGGGGGGGTACTGTTACGAGTGTGCATAGCACCCAGGGCAGTACTACTCTGGAACAACGTTATTCCGGCCTTGGCATGCCTCCCTCATATTCTATGTACAATAGTCTTCTCTCCTTAGACTTAATTTATTCGTTACATACCACTATTGATTTATTCTAGTTGCAGTCCTAACACTAATACTGACGATTCTCGTCAGGAACGGCCTCTACGAGACCGTCGCTTGGACTGTTTGGGAGTTTTCCTAGCACTGAGAAATCTACATATGCCTCTTCGGATAGCTAGCCCCGATGTTGGGACCCCGCAACACACTTGCAAACGATTCCAACTGTTTTAAAGTCTCTACATGATGAGAGACGAAGACTAATCGCTCCAGTGGGGCTGGGGGTTAGTCGATCGCATGACATAGTGTGATATGATAATATCGCTTAGCAAGCGATATTGCAGTACATTCATAGAGACGCGATTCGTGTCAAGAACGCGATATTCAGGAGATTGCAGACTAACTGAGAGCTCTATTTATATGGGCTGCCCATCAGTGTTGAGCTCCTCATTCGATTCCATCTCTTTCAGAACCATAGCATTCTTTCCCCGCCCACCCACACCTGTATATAGCTCCACTTGACTCGGGACAGTCCCCCTCCCACAGTCCCCCGTCACTGATTTGCAGCTAAAATCAGCCTCCCGTTCTTGCCAGGTACCTTAATTTTGGTGGGGTTACCATACTAAAGTATGTACCCCACCAGGCCAAATATCGCTTAATGATCTCTAAATATTGAGAAGGTGGATCATTATCAGCACTAACTACTCTACAGCGAAGAACTTAACAAATGATCAGCCAATTGGCTAACATCCTCCTCCCTAGGCTTCATAGACTTCGCCTTCCTTCTCGCTGCCGCAGCCTCTCTAGCAGTCGCTCGCTCCGCCTTATCCTCCTCGTCGTGACGGAGCTGGGACTCCCATCTAGCCTGCTTTTCAGACTTGGAGGCTACACCTCGCCGGACCCGAGTCATTGCTGAAGGTNGAGTTCGGCGGTCTAATGGTGCGCCGTTGATTGACTATTTCAGCAAGGGATGAATTCTCCCATGCACTACCGATTTTGGTGTATGCTACTGCTACAGCTTAGCAATGGATATTTGCGATACGGGCCCTTCATCTGATACTATTGTACTCCTTTCGAGCTACTTGTGACGTAGCCCGAGCACCACGTCGTCGCCCTGAGGCACTACCTCGAAATCAATCAATGTGGGAACAAAAGCAAGTCTCTCCCGAATATTGTGCTGCGCAGGCGCGACACCCCGCCAAAGTTTGGTGGGGGCTGCACCAAAGAATGGCGGGACCTAAAGCTTATATGCTCGGGAGGCTGATTTTAGCTGCAAATCAGTGACGGGGGACTGTGGGAGGGGGACTGTCCCGAGTTGAGTGGTATATAGCTTCATTTTCACTCCAGGTTTAGCTGAACAAGCATTGAGAGTTTTCCTAGCACTGAGAAATCTACATATGCCTCTTCAGGTAGCTAGCCCCGGTGTTGGGACCCCGCAACACACTTGCAAACGATTCCAGCTGTTTTGGAGTCTCTACATGATGAGAGGCGAAGACTAACAGCCAAATTTGAGATATCCTGCCAAGATCGCCCGCCGCAAGTTCGTTTGCTTTTGGCTCCAATCGTCGCCCCGCTATTCCTTCGCTCATAAACCTAAGGTAGCTGGGGGACGATCGGACCCCGCAACAAAAAATTGATACTTTCTTACTTTCCCAACTAGGCAGGTCATCAAAATCCAAGACGGTGCCACAGACGAGTGCATTAATTTCCGGGCGCTACTTCTAGATCTTATCGACATTCAAGGCTTTGATAGCAGATGGCGGCGCGACCCCTGTAACATGATTGGTACCAATATGCCGTCTCTACAGCCCTACATCTACGCGCACAAATGATTGGATCAGTTCGGATCACTAATTAGACGAACATAGAAACCACGCCATGGGCAGGAAGCGATGGAACAGAGCTTACTGTCCGTTCGAAAGAGTATGGACCCCTCAAGGTGATCAAATCGCCCAGTTTCTTTTTCATTCATAGAACACTCATTTCAGGAGGCAAGCGTGCGCAAAGTCAGACATGACAACCTCCAGACTCCTGTCCCTTGGGGAGTCACTTACCAGCTTGTGCCTTCTTGTTCTTAGCATTGGCCTAGTATTTTACATGCTATATGGTGCGATATGGCGAGTATATCTGTCACCGATCGCGCACATCCCAGGCCCACGCTTTGCCGTGCTTACCTTCTGGAATGAGTTCTATTATGATGTCGTTCTGGGCGGCAAATACACTTGGAAGCTGTTGGAATACCATGCGAAATACGGTATGGTTGATAAATGGATCGTTAGTAGGCGGTCACCATATTGAATCAACCAGGCCCTGTCATCCGCATCAACCCGTACGAGGTCCATATCAAGGACCCGGAATTCCATGACGTACTGTACGTAGGATGCACGAAGGGAAAGACCGACAAATGGTATTGGTCGGTCAGTTGAGCTAGGAAACCAGTAGCCTATAAACGGTCAATTGATGTCTATGCAGATGCGAATGTTCGGACAGATTGACGTCTCGGCCTTTGATACCATAGATCATGACAAGCATCGCCAGCGTCGTGAACCCTGGAATCCATTCTTCTCGAAACAGTCTGTTTCCCGTCTTCAACCGCTGTTGATTCAAGCGGTGGTCGACAAGCTATGTGACAGACTCGCAGAATATCAAGCCCAAAGGAAGCCAGCAATAATGACAAATGCCTTTGCATGCGTGACCACGGATATCATCTCCGAGTATAGTTTTCCCCACGGCTACAACCTCCTCGACAAGCCCGAGTTCGATTCGGAGCATTACGCTGCATGGATGGCACTATCAAAGATAAGCCATCTTTTCAAACAGTTCGGATGGTTGTTCCCTCTCCTCGACTCCATCCCAAAATGGGTGACGAAATACACCAGCCCCGAAGTATATCTCGTGCTCCATCAACAGGATGTGCTGCTGAAGCAATCAAAGGCCATCTCCAAAAATCGAGGAAAATCCGACTACAAAGAAACAACATCTCGGCCGTCCATGATCCAAGCATTCATGGACTCAGATCTACCTGAAGACGAAAAGCAGCCCGAAAGGATCAAAGCGGAAGCACAGATTGCCATCGGCGCAGGCACACTGACAACCACCCATGCGTTGAAAGCAGGAACCTACCATATCCTAGCCAACCCAGACATCCACTCGCGACTTATGGAAGAATTGGAAAAATACATCCCAGACCCCAAAAGCCCGCCGAACCTACGCGAGTTGGAACAGATGCCCTACCTCACGGCTATTATGTACGAAACCCTACGGATTTTCTACGGGACCTCGCACCGCCTGCAGCGCATCTTCCAGGATCGAACCGTCCAATGCCAAGGCGTCACCATCCCCCCCGGCACACCCATCAGCATGTCCACAGTCCACATGCACGATGACGAGGGAATATTTCCCAACCCTTACCGATTTGACCCTTCGCGTTGGCAAGTTCCGAACCCGCCTTGGAAATACCTCATTCCATTCGGCAAGGGAAGCCGAGCGTGCGTCGGTATGGAGCTGGCCAAGGCAGAAATACTGACAACTTTAGCGAACATGTTTCGGAGGTTCGGGCGGGAAATGGTGCTGTATCAGACGGTGAGGGAGTGGGATATCGATACTGTCTATGATGTGTTCAACCCAATGCCGAGTCGGGAGAGCAATGGTTTGATGGTACTGATTAATCCCAAAACCTAGACAGATGAAAACAGAAACCGGGAGGGGCTGGATTTAGAGGCTGTGTCTTAGTACAACGAACCAGTGCATATGATAATAGAATTTAGGATATGTATTGTTTGTTGTACGTGACCTGGTGACTGTAGTTGTGGAAAGGACAATGGCATGCAATATTTTCTATCAGATTTACTAAGAAAAGAGAAGTAGGTATGAAATATATACTTTGATGTATGAAAATAAAATTTTTTAAATCTATCTCCAGGTATCAATTAGATTATGGTACTATTCCTCGGTTCGCGGGGTAAATGACCTACTTACATAGTTGGGTTGGGAAAGCTTCTAAGTCTTATGGGAAAAGAGAAAATCTTGATAGTCTGGGCAACAGAGTGCTAACCTACACAAAGCCTAGTGTTACTACTGCTGTTGTTGTCTCTGTCACAGGAAGAAGCTCAAATTATTTAATAACAAAGGAGTGGAATTCACATTTCAGCCCTGCCACACCAGTCTATGCCATTCTAGTGGTGATCCCTCTTACATCCTGCATAAGTCACGAACATGTCAGCATCTAACCACACATTTTATTTGTGTAGTTGACACACGGTTTAAACACCTTTCCATTTTACATAATGCAGGCCACTCACTACGAGTTCGGTGCAGGAATCCTTCAAGGCTTTAGGTAGGAAATTGCTGGCCTTAATTATCTCACAGCTGCTGCGCAAGGATGCGAAAGTCGTGTTTGGTCATCTAATGAATGCTGTCGTTCATCATCTTACAGAATGGATGAGATTTGTCCCTATACAGTCTTGCTCCCCTTGAGAAGTAGATAGAATGCACTCCCAGCACGTTCCAGTGCCTACACTCTCAATCTACCAACACGCTTGAATCGCGAACAGGGTATTACAAAGAGTCGCTCAAATTAGACATGGCCGATCTCAGTCAATGCCATCGCGAGCTTACTGCCGGTGAACTTACCTTCTTCCAAAAGACTTGCCAGCAAATCACCCAAGAGAGTGTCGAGGTCTTGGGTCTCAAAGATCAAAAGTACAACTGTATCTCCTACTCGTTAGTTTGTCCAATCCATGGATTGATGTATGATCTACTAAGTCAGGCTTGGCTACGTTGTATTTGTTATATCGTTGCCTCTCTTGGATCATTCTGCTATCCCTGTCTAGACGCCCACTACTTCTACGAGGGGTGCACCACCGCTGAAGGTACCATTGACGCCTATGTCGTCGGAGCGGTACCTATTCATGCTGCCAAACTCGAAAGCGCATCGACAGCTTCATCCAAGATACAAGTGCATGCTGCTCTTCGTCACCCTTGACAGGCACTTGAGGGCAGTAATAGTAAGCAGGGCTACCGCGAGATTCATGGATACTTCAACAAAAATGCTGCCCATCCTGGCAACGACCACCCGAGCATACCAGAACCGGACCACTCGAACAACCATTAACTATCTCCTAAATTGCCAGTATGCCATCTTGGAGGGATTACACCGATTCCACTAGTAAGTCTCCATCCTCCGACTACCCTGCATCCTGCGCCGGCGCCAGCACCAGCGGCTCCCCTTGCAGCTCCTGCGCTCCATCCCACTACACCTGCGCCGCATGCAGCTGCGCCAGCTCCTCACGTCGCTCCGCAGCACACCGTTCCATCGGCTCCTCATACGATCGCTCCTCATGCCACTGCACCCTCTCATCACACCGGTAGAGGTCGACCAGGAAACTCTGGGTCTGGGTTCAGGCGGATGGCCGTGACACCAATGACTGCATACGAGCCTGTACCGCCACCAGCCGAGGAAGCAGTGGCGACTGCCCATCAGCTGCATGCCCCTCTGAAAGATTCTTACGGACCGGCAATCTCCAACTTTCAGGTTCTTTTCGACGCATGGAACGCAACCTGGAACACAACGGAGATGCAGCTTGAGCCAAAGTAAGCTCAGATCCAACCGATGTTTTTGATATGCGCAGCTGACTTCGAACAGCTCATCTGCAAGAGCGACAGGACCTGCCTTCGATGCACTGGTCAAGCTTGGCCCAGCCATCATGCCTCTTATCGTCAAAAAACTGACGGACTCCAGCAACTTCTTTGCAATCCATCTTTGTGAGTCCGGTTGCGATCGCTGTACAAAGCAGTCACAGGCTAGTACGTGCTCAGATAACGCCCTCGAGCAGGATGAAGAGGCCAAGGTGAACCCGGAAAACCTCCTGGACCACAACGTAGTCCAGTGCTTCGCAAACCTCATCGTGGACATGAACCACGCAAGCGCCACCGCAATTGCCGCCAAAGCAGACGCTTAGGCCCAGCACCAAGATGACAACTCGCTCTCTGCCAACTCGTCCGACTCCGGCTCCGGCGACGCGTACCAGTCAATGGTGACGATGGATCCCAGCGTCATCGGCCACGCGACGGAGACATACACTAAGGAGCCGAGCGGGTGGTGACACGAGATGTTGCACGAGATCGTGCATGGGAGGAAGGCCGGCCAGGGAGCCTTCTTCAAAGGCGGCCTCCACCAGGACTGGAAGAAGTGGTTCAAGGACGGGCTGTCGCATGATGAGGCACCAAGGACTGGCCCGGTGGCAGGCCCATCTTCCTGGTCACAGTGCTATGGACACCCGTGAGACTTCTGCCGTTCCCGAAGAGGCTGCACGAAGCGTATTTTATTCCTTGCCCCCAAGAGCTAACGCATAAACTGTATGCTTATGGTTCTCTCATACTGTCTCGTCTAGCTCTTAGCAGTCGTCTGGTGGAAGCCACTCTCTATAACCAGAATTGGAAATCTCGTGGGTCTTGCAATAGTCAGTCTTTACAGTCGTAGGGTTTAGCAGTCCTCGATAGTCAAAGCCAATGCGAGATAGATTGATAGAAAAGACGATTTGTGTCCGTATTACTTGTCGCAGCTTGACTTATATATTCGCCTTCTCATTACCCCCCTAGCCTATCGAGTATCATCCCACATTTCCAAGACCTGTAATAGCCCCCAAAATACCGTCCACACTTACTCATGTGGCGCCCCGTCCAGATGAGGCGTCTGCGAGGTTCAGAGCATGTCCTGTCCGCACTCCAGGTCATCTCGTCTGGTGGCAACAATCACGCCCGGTCGCTGAATTGTCTCGTTTGCTATGAATACTTGTGGCAGTGATGACTCCAGTTTATTAAGCGAAAGACAGTCGTCATGAAGCTGAGTCTGTGGACTGTACGGGTCAGTCAAAGAATCGGAGACGCTTGGCCCAATGTATCTCGCGAAAGGTCGCTGGGTCTTGGTGAAGGCGTTTGCCTTGGCCTGCTTGTTTGTATCTTTCAAGCCCTGTACAGGGCTGATTTTATTTTGGGATCCAAACGATAAGGTCTTGAAGACTTTGGGACCAACATGCTGGAAAAACTTTGGCATGATAGGAAGGCAGCCAACGATGATGCCTATTGCAAGCTCAGCCCAACCCCAGAGACCCATGAGCTCCAGGTTGTAGGTTTTGTCAGACGATTTGGGAACTTGAAAGCTGTAATAGGTGCGAACGATGGACGTTATGCAGGCGCTTAAAATAAATGAATGTCAGTACCATTCCGCAGAGTTCAGTCCGAACGCGGCTTGTATCCATGCCCAGGAGAAATGGTAGTCGGGTTCAGACTCACAAAAATCCTGTGGCAAAAACTCCGGTCATCAAGATCTTTCTCCTCATAGGCATCTGCAATTTCCAAAGACACGGCATTGGAAGTATCAGAATTGCAAAGTCCGAGACTACATTGAATATGCCGGAACTTTCAGAGTTGGTGTTGCTGTTGAAGCAATGACCAGTACTGATCAATGGATCCCAAAGCTTATCTCGCGGATCGCACATGAAAATATTCAAAAAGAGATAGATCACAGAGAACGAGAAGATAATCCAGATGCAGACCTGGATTGCCACGAACATGGCCAAGTTTCCCTTACGGTCAGGGACGAAGATCCTGAGGTATTGGAGAAGGATAGAGAGCTTGACGAAGAAGACACCAGCAACGTAGACGATTACGGCGGTGTCGAACCACTAAAAGCGCGATTAGTGATTAATCGGACACATTTCGAGAGGATCGATCATACATCAATTGTTCGAGAAAAGGCACGGAGTTGTAGATCCCATGCATGGATCCCAGCGCCGCTTCTCTGGGCAAACAAAGAGGGGATGAACAATCCCCAAAGGCCAATCTATTAGATCAGAATCAAGAACAAAAGGCATATGACGAGGTAATGTTCTCACAAGTCCAACCGTACAAGCGTCTGTCAAGTGTCAGAATGGTATGCCCAGCGGGGACGGACTTTCGGTACTCACAATCCTCATACGCGATAGAGCGGATCAGAACATGTTTGGTGTACATACGTATGATTACGGCCAAACTGGCGACGCTTACACATAGAGAGAAAGTCAGGTAGCAGACGGTATTGATATTTGGTGGATTGGCGAGGTTGGAAGTAATACCAGCAGGTGGTGAGACAGCCGGTCCATCGAGAAGTTCTTGGAGCTGCTCTGGCGTCAGAACTTCAGTCGAGGTTGCCATTTTGTCAGAGCCTTAGAGTTGAGGTGCAACTCTTGAAACTGTGAAAAGGCAAATTTAAATTTACAAGGCAAGATCTTAACAATTTTGCTGGTGTAAATCCTGCTTCCGTCACTCGGAAATCTGAGGGGGCACTGCCTTATACAACTCAAACACGAAGCGAAGGTGGGTGACATTGAGCCTGAAATCCTTCTTTACCTGCTGAAGGAGCCAGCCTGATTTCAAGCGCCTGGTCTCTCTTAGCGTTACGCATACTACTCGATGTTACACTATTACATTAGTGGGTGTGCTGCATTACGGTGATCACGAGTAGATCTCACATTGTAAGGCTTACAAAAACAAAGATGACGTTTTACCTGCAGCCTTGAAACACTGAGGGACATTTAAATCATTTATCTTCATTACCAAGGCTATGTGTGTGAGTCTTGTGGGCCGCTGGCTTAAGGGTGATTGGAAGAGTTCGAGAGGGAACATCTTACATGTAGCTCAAGATGGCAGACACAACTTCATGGAATTTCTCAAGTCTCAGTCCCGTTGTAGCATGCGAGATGCAGATCGAGAAATATCTCTCCATTCTTTTGCGTCTCTCTATGCAAATAGCCCATCATGGCGGAGACGATCTTAGTGAGTGTATCAAGCTAGCAGTCAGTTGCAGCATGCGACAGGTCGACGAGCTAATTTTCTCGCCTTAATGTTCAAACGGCAAAGATAGGATGCTGGACCCGTTAAGGAAAAGTGGGTAAAAATCGACCTGCCCCTCATTTGTCAGACTAACTAGTGATTCTTCAAGAGCACTGTGCAATACAATTATCTTTCCCGACGACTCGCTGCCGGAACATCTTTGTGCCAATGCCGACTGCGGCTTGAAAATCCCACAATTCCCGGAACAAGGACACGCCATAGGTTAGGCTCTATCAAGCTGTCGTTCGTGTAAGCAGCGCATTCGTGCCCCACCAGTGCAGGCAGACAATCAGCTTATCTTTACGTCTGTCAATGGACCTTGCATGAGATTTCATGTCATGTAGCCCGAGAGAGTGATACACGTGGCGATCAAAGAGATGATTGGACCGGCTGTCGGTGATTCAAAATCTTACTCACATCCAGCCTGTAGATCGGAGTCGGTACTGCGTAGCAGCGAGTAACTAACTTACAGGGTCAGATGTAATCGGGCTGATTTCATGATAACTTTCTCGCGTCATGAAATCAGCCTAATTTTCAATGAACCTGAAGAATATAAAGATTGCAAATTAAAGAGAAAAAATAGCCCTACAAAATGCACTACTTACTTTTAGATTCTGATAGAAAACAATAAATAAATAAATTGTTGAAATAAATTCAAAATAGGTGGTAGCGGGTGCTCCCGGGGATCGACGTACTAGTAGCTCTACCACTTTCCAGTCTTTTCCCCCATCTATATATGACTATAAAATTTAATAGTAGATCTCTTTCTAATAGAAGAAGACCAGGGCTTTCGAATGCACTTCTCAGAATTTTTGAATTCGCGATATCAAAAAAGTTATTAGTTGTTATAGGGTTAATCGGTCTTCTTCGCCGACTTACCTAGTTACCTGGTCATATGAGTCATATTTGCAACCAACAACGATAAATAGCTATGAAAGTGCATGAGGCATATCGATCTATAGTCTCTTAGCTATCAATACCCGTTTTAATAATGAAATAATATGAGGTATTGACCAAGCGCGCGCAACATGCAAATTTGCCATATCTTGGCCGAGTCTTGGCAGCCCTTCTCCATCCGCCCATCTAGTTAAATGAACCATATTTTCAACGAACAACGATCTACCACTAGAGAAATATATAGTATGTAATGTCCTATAGGCTAATGACTATCGATCCCCGCAATCATAGCCCTTAGGGTTAGGGTTAGGGTTAGGGTTAGGGTTAGGGTTAGGGTTAGGGTTAGGGTTAGGGTTAGGGTTAGGGTTAGGGTTAGGGTTAGGGTTAGGGTTA
>NKYR01000253.1:0-11353 GCA_003184365.1 Evernia prunastri | reverse complement strand
GTGCTAGACACATAGCCATAAACACTCCCTATGTGCCTGACACCTAGGGTACGTCCGTAACAAAAAGAGTGAAGATATATAAGCGTTAAAAGAAGTTAGTTGATATCTTAACCGCTATTCGTTCTTTTAATTCTTTTAATTCTTTTACTATTTTAAAATTCGTCGAAAATAACAAAAAATCTAATAATAGTACAAATCTACGAGAGATCGAATTTAAGAACGATTATATATAATTATTTAATAATACTATATTATTCTTTTAAATTCTTTAATATATTTATTTCTTTTTAACTTCTATAGTTGATTTTACTCTTTCGAAAGAAATTAACTACTTTAAATCTTTCTTTTTAAATCTCGACCACGAAATTTAAAAAAATATTATATCTTTCTTGGTAAAAGTATAATATAATTATATTTTAATATCTTTTAATTCACGTCTTAAGTATTAAAAACGAGATTTTAATAAAATTTAGATTAAACGAATATAAAGATAAATATTTTAGTAGAATTTTAATATCGTGATATAAATTAATAAGCTTAACATTATAATAAATAGACGCGTTATTATAAATAATAATTGATAGAGACTTATTTCACTCGAAGCTATCGTAGTAAAAAAAAATATTATCTCGCACGAAGTCGAGAAAGATCTATTATATAATCGAACTTTATAGTATAATTTACGAAAAATAGTTTTATATAATAAACGTAGATAGTAGAATCTATCTTTTTAATTGTCTGAATTTCTTATTAATTTATAATCTTATACTTAACAACGTTTAGTTATATCTTCTATTATCTAAAAAAGTTAATATATAATTTATCGAAATAATAAAATATTTATTAGTGCGCTTATAAGTAGTCGACTCGTTTAAGAAGATTAGCTAATAAAATCGTTAATCAATTATTATAGTAAATTAATTCACGAAGAAGCGATCGTACCCGCCTCTAGAGGCGGGGGCGATCAGAGATACAAAAGTCAGAGAATAGAAGAGTCGGCGCAAAGAAGTAGAGAGATGTGCGGTGGTGTAATAGGGCTCCTAAGGAGCACAGCAGAAGGGAGAGCGTACTGTTTAGTTGAAGTTTTTGTCCAGAGGTTCGCCCTCAGGTTTCTTCAACGCCCAGCCGTAAAGCTGGTTCAGCGTTAATGTTACCCTCATTAGCTTACATCAAGTAGCTAGCATAGGCGTATAAAACAATCAATCAATCAATCAATAGTAAATTAATTCTTTCGTAGAATTAAATTACGTTAATAAGTAATTCGTCTTATCGTCTTACTGTCATAGTTCTAGCTTAGCCCAGTAAGCCCCGGAGCTTGAAAGCCTCCGAGGCTTGCCCTAATTGGGAAATGAGATCTTGGCGCGAAGAAGACTTCATAGGTTTCCCTTCCTACTTCGTGATTCTTCTTCTTCTTCGCGCAATATGTACTTAATCACCTTATATATATAGTTAGTATATATGCCTATTTCTCACCTGTGTCACTNCATGACATTGGGAAATGAGATCTTGGCGCGAAGAAGACTTCATAGGTTTCCCTTCCTACTTCGTGATTCTTCTTCTTCTTCGCGCAATATGTACTTAATCACCTTATATATATAGTTAGTATATATGCCTATTTCTCACCTGTGTCACTTAAGAGATTAATTAAGACGATATAAAGTTCTTTAAACGATACTCTCGTCGACGATTAGATTAAATTTATCGAAGAGTATATATATTAACTCGTTTAAATAAGATATAAAGCGTTCTTCGAGATATATAAATAATTATATCTCGATCTTTTAATTAATAATTTAAAAACGTTCGTCGAAATTATTATTCAAAATAAAAACGATATTATATTATTTTTATTAAAGTCTTATTTACTGTAGAATTCGAAGATTAATATTATATAAATTAACTAGAATTATATTATTGCTATAATTTGATTGATTGATTGCTTAATACGCCTATCTAGTAAACTACTTTACTAATCAGGGAGTTCCTCGAATATTTGTAGCGCTGAAGAAACCTTTCGGACAAAAACTTCAACTTATCCTCTCGTGTTATCATTGTTGTCAACTCTTAGTCTTTGACTGTCAAGTTGTTGCCACAAACCACTGTCACTTCCGTTCTCTTTCAGTCTGCCGCTATTGTTTCCGTGATTGTCTCCTTCTATGCCTTCTTTTTGCTTCCCCTCTTCTCCTTACCCTTTTTCTTGTTTTGGGTTTCTTTGTCTAGTCCTAGCGGTAATTTGGACCGAGCCAATTGCTCTTGGGCCAGCGAGAATTGATCGAGACGTCCTATTTTGATCATCNTCTCTTTCGCCAGTTCCGGGCAGAACAGTAATATGTGTTTGACCGTCTGTTTTCTCCAGCCGCATGAGCACTCAGCGTTTCGAATACCAGGTACCTTCATTCGATAGAGAAAATCATTGAGACCTATCTTCTCGCTTCGAAGTTGTACTGCCATTGAGCTTTCTGCTTTCCTTAGCTTGGAGTGGTAATCGAATCTATTGTCAAAGAGACCGCCTTCCTGAGCCGGACTTCTAACCGATGTAGAGATTTTCGCTTGATATCTGGACCATCGATCTAGCCATTGTTGACGGGCCCAGTCTTGGACCCTTTGATCAATTGCTTTGACGTCTTGATATTCCTCTACGTCTTTGATTGGGTTGATCCAGTTCTTTTTCCTCCTTGTTGTACAAGCCGCCTCATGCCACCAGCGATCGATTTAGGAGGTCGAAATCCTGCTCTTCAGGCCCTCCACCCAGTTTGCGCCCTGTGATTGCTTCGAGGTCACTTTCGCACTTGGCTCAGACTTTTCCTCTAGGCCAGGGTTTCACGTAGTTGGTGGGCAAGGCCAACCATCGCCTGAGTCGATCGCTGTTTACTCCTTAAGCATACCTCCTACGAGACTAGGTGTACGGCACCGCTTTGGCTTGCTCTCTGCTCCGCCTCAGGCCCTCATTGTGAGGTAGTTGACTTCTCGTAGCTCTCGGTATACCGACATGCGCATACTGTCCTCTCGGGCTGTGTAGATAGTCTCATCCAGCCCCAATGACTGGCAGTGGCCACCATTACACACCACGCCCCACAGGGTTTGAATCCCCGCTTCGCGTTACCATCAGAGGTCTCCCTCATTCTGGCCGACCATGTCTCGCAGGGACTGCCACAGTATCGTCCTTGCCAGCGACAACACTGTAGTGTTTCCACCCTACTAACCAAAGAACGCTGCAACACACGCCCGGCTTTGCCTGTGTCGAGATCCACTTATCCATTCCCAGCTGATGACTGCAAGGGGAGACTTGAACTCCCAGGATGTGTAGAAATCGGTATTAACAGGTTCCTTACGCATGATGGTCCACGTTCCCCAAGGGTGTCCTGTCCGGTAGCTAGCAGGCTGACACTTCCACCGGTAGAGACCGGCTTCGGTCCACGTCGCCGACGCGTGGTAGCCACCGATCGGCAAGAATTCGCGTACGCCCAGCAAAGCTTGCACCCTCTACAACAGGCATTTGTACTGCAACGTCCAGGCATGCTTCTGCTTATCCAGAAGCCGTTACGCGCTGCTTCAGCGCCGAATCCTTGTTTGCTCCCTAAGCACGTGGTATTAGGCGTACCGGATGACTCTGGTCCCTACACTCCACGCACCGACATGCGCATCCGTCCTCTCGGGCTATACAGACAGTGTCTTTCAGGGCCTCGACGAACTACGGCTGTCCCACTCTCGCGAAAGAGAGTGATCCACCAGGGGTCAGAGCCCATTGAAGGGATGAGGTCCCTGGGGCCATATGTATGCGTGCTTGAGCTCTGAGCAGTCGCTGCCATTATATACCACGCNCCCCAATGACTGGCAGTGGCCACCATTACACACCACGCCCCACAGGGTTTGAATCCCCGCTTCGCGTTACCATCAGAGGTCTCCCTCATTCTGGCCGACCATGTCTCGCAGGGACTGCCACAGTATCGTCCTTGCCAGCGACAACACTGTAGTGTTTCCACCCTACTAACCAAAGAACGCTGCAACACACGCCCGGCTTTGCCTGTGTCGAGATCCACTTATCCATTCCCAGCTGATGACTGCAAGGGGAGACTTGAACTCCCAGGATGTGTAGAAATCGGTATTAACAGGTTCCTTACGCATGATGGTCCACGTTCCCCAAGGGTGTCCTGTCCGGTAGCTAGCAGACTGACACTTCCACCGTTAGAGACCGGTTTCGGTCCACGTCGCCGACGCGTGGTAGCCACCGATCGGATGGTTTTCATAAGCGATTTCCCCTGTACGTAGCTGGGCGCGACCCAACCTGTTTCAGCCCGTAGGGCCCGTCCCTGCGTAGAGTTTGCCCGTGTCGGAACCCAGGCATTAGCATCTTCGCTCGCCCACTCACGAGCTTACGTCGACACCCGCTCTGGTACCTGTGGGGTGCCCGTGTAGAGACCCTCTCTCTCAGCTGCTGACTGCAAGGAAGGACTTGAACCCTCAAGAGGTGGAGGAACCCTGTCTTAACGATGTGTCCTCAGGACCGGTATTAACGAGTCTCCAGCACCTCTTGTAGAGCTCCCAAACGCGTCGCTTAGCCCCCAGCTTGTGACTGCGAGGATGGACTTGAACCACCAAAGGTATGGCTATCGCGTTTACCCCCTTAATCTCTTTCTCTAACGCGATTGTAGCCGGTATTAACGATATGTTCTTGACATCTCTTGCAATCAAATCAATAACGCGTTTTACGCGTTGACACCTCAGCTGATGACTGTAGAGAGGGACTTGAACCCACAAGGCATGAACGCGTCGGCAGCGATGTTGAATGATTCTTTCCCATGTGAAATATGCGCTGGCATCCCTGCGACGCGTCAACAATTGTGATATATATACATACCATCCGACGGTGAGGCCGCTGGACTCAGCGAAGGTGAGGCAATGGCGAGTGCGATGAGGAGGCAATGGCGAGTGCGATCATATGAATATATTATAATAATAATAAATAGACTTTTCAAGAAAAAGAAATTTATTTCTCTAAATTTATTCACCATGAATGACATAATTATCCATGAATAGGCGTATTATCCATGGATGAGATATACTATCCATGGGTAAAATTATCCCATGAATGAGATGCAACATATCCGAAGACTCCTGGTAGTGTCGGTCAATATGATTTTTATGTGTTTCCAAAGTACTTGCAATAGCCTGCTCAGTTGCTGTTACACCGTGGTCCTGCGGATTCTGCTCTTGTGATAAGAGCTTTTGTATAGCTGCAGTAAGAAGTCTGGCAGTAAAATTGGCATAAACTGTGCTCGGGGCGATGTCTCCACAGAAGAGACGTCGGAGTTCCCTAGTGAGTACTAGAACCTGCAAAGAGTCCATGCCACTTACGAAGAGGCTGTCGTCAGCCAAGAGCTCCTTCCATCCTGTGACCTTGAGTATTTCTTCAACAATACACCGCATCAAGTCGTCCTCAGCTAAATAGCGAAGTTGCGAGTGTAATGACGGAGTGACCAATCGATCAGCATCTGTATATAAAACATCAAGCTCTTGGGAGTACATTTCCAAAGTCGAGGCTCTCTGAACGGTCCCTTTGTCTGCGCGCTTGAAAGGTTTCTCCGGCACCGTGATCATGATGTGCGTTTTTAGTAATTTCGCATGAGCTGGAGATTTCTTGTTTGCTTCCTGTACCAGTGGCCATAGACGCTCAATGAGTTGCGCTCGCTCAATTATACTTGAAGTTATATTGTTGGATGGCTCAATTAGCAGAGCTGGTTGCAAACGCTTATTCCCGGCCATCAGAGCGGATCGTACTTCCGGATGGGTATCCACGATACGCTCAAATGCTAGCGGATTGGTCTTCAACCCAGTCAGAAACACGGTGAGATCGTCCGATCTACCTTCATAGGCCCAGATTCCGGCATCGTCGAATGAGGAGAGAAGAGGTCACGAGTCGAAAATTCTTGTTGCTCGGGAAACAGTGAAAACGGTGGCTGATACTGGACAACTGCCGGACTTCTCTTGTAAACCAGCTCGTATAAGTTTTCAGAGTGAGGGCGGAACTCTGCGCCAAAACAATCGTGGAATTGTAGATACTTCCAAGCGGACCTCCGCCACTCCTGTGCCGGTACCATCAACGGCGTCTCGCCCAACTCAGAAGTACCGTAGATTGACAGGATCTTGATTCTAGAAGACAACTCGTCTCCGATTTGCTTAGGCAATGCTCCTCCTGCGTATACGACATACCGGACGTTACTACAGACATCATCTAGCATCTCTTTGTTGTGATACAACTCTTCGAGAATGGTCGGTGGAACGAAGAGCAGATCGGCAGATGTATGTCTCAATGCTGTGACTACTCTAGCAGCAGTTGGAAGGACACCTGTTAGCGGCAGTATGAACGTAACCTTATTGAATAAAGCGTAGATCAGGTGCCTCATGACCCCTACTGCCTATAGCAAAGACGTCAGAAAAAACCGACGATAGTGTAACGTGTAGAATGTAACAGCAAATTTGACTGGCGGGAAGTCATAAACTCAGAGCGTAGAGGGACCTACGTGGAAAAATGGAAACGTAGAAAAATGTCTTTTGACTCCTTTGATCGTATTGGCGCTCTCATATCCTGGCGGGGGCTGATGCTTGATCACGTTTGCATAGGTCGTGACCCATTGATGATCGAGGATCAAAGGTTTTGGCAAACCTGTCCCGGTCAAAATATGACGAGTGTTTCCGGACAAAGCCACTCACCTGTGGAACCTGATGAATGCAACACAACAAATGGCTCTCTCTGAGCCGAAGAAAACGATTTCTGGTATGGATAATGCTGATGCTTTTTGGTGAGAACCTTATGTAAGGACGGAGCCTTTTGCGAGCGCATTTTTCCGGTGCTTAGAATGGCCTGTACGAGAGGGGGCTGCGGATCTGTGACTAGGATCGTATTGCATTGCAAATGCTCAATGAGTACCATACTTCCTGCCAGAGTGTTTCTCGGTGACAACAACAGCATCTATTTCTGTTTCAGTCATGTCTATGAGACTCCTCGTCAGTAGTGTGGAGCGCTGACCTTGTACCCAACCTTGACCGCAGCTAGGACAACAACTCCATAGAACGGGTCGTTGGACCCAATGTAAGTCAGAGTTTCACCATTCTTTCCGTGACCAAGAGCCCTTTCCATCCAGTGCGCAGTCCCGTTAATGGCATTTGCAAATTGTGCATAGGTGATCTGCTTGTAGCCAAAATCGTAGCTTGTGAGATCAGCCGGGTATTCAATCCATAAGGCTGTAGGATCATTCATAGCTATTTCATCTACGAGCACGGGTAAGAGAATCTCGTTCCGCTGTAACGCTTGGGTTGCTCCAGATGTCATCTTGACTATCTATCAGCTCTTTGTAGTCTTCGGTAGCTAACGAAAAGGGCCTAACAGCAAAGAATTTGGTGGATGATGTTGATGAGTCCGCAAATGTGGATCAAATTGCAAGATGGATAATCTGAGGAAGGAGGGGCGCAATGACATATAAAGGTATGCATTTATGTGGACGCTATGTCATTAGGGAGATTTAGTGGACCTTTTCAATTGAATCCTCCAATTGACTAGTGACCCCACTAGTCGGTCGTTGATCTATTTAACTCATAGCAGACTCGGCCGTCGACCCACATATCTTGTCTGCCAAAAAGCGGTTTCTGACCTTGCAGCTCATATCAAGCATATCACAGTAATTGGAACGTGGGTACGCGCTAAATATCTACATTACGGATGCATCGAGACTTCGCTTATTTGACGATACATGTTGCTTCCACCAGTAGTGATACGTCAGAGAAGAGTCAAAATCGCTTGAGCAAATTTTGCTCTGCAAGCCTGCATCAGAATTTGGTGAATTGGCGGAAAATAATGAATAGCATTTCCATGTCCTCCTACTAAACATTAGCTGTATCTTGCCCGTGCATAAAAGCCTTGTTGCTTTCGAATTCAACCTGAACAGCATTGGTGACCCTGATTCTACCATCTGCAGTGACCTGCTCTAATTCGAGACGCTCATCTGGAGTCCCAACTCCTCTTGAGACCGCGTGGACGCTGTGATGACCTAGCTCCGCCTCTGAAATATCGTCGCACCCTCCAACTAGCCGCTTAAACCCGTCTGCTCCACTGAAGGCTACTCTTGCGCTGCTCCTCGGGCGTGCATGCTCTGCAGATGTAGGGTTTGTGCCGTTGCTCCAATAGTGCTTTTTGAAGACTTGCTGATGGGCAAGTGTGCGTATAAGAGGACGAAGAGATGGTATGCAGGCAGCTATCAAGTATACGCTGGATTCAACGTCTGTCCAGGTCATGAGAGTTACAGAACGCCAGGTCCGATCGTTGAGGGCATTGTTCCGTGCGAACATGGCGAGGCGAACACATGACGATATGAGACCACTGAGGGGTCGTTAGGCATAGAAAAAACCACTAGTTGGCAGGAGCTCTTACATTGTTCCCAGTAAGAATATCAATGATAGCCCGACCTTCTGGCTTTGGTTGGTATGGAGCTTAAAAATCATTGGTATCGGCAGCAAGAGGATGGCGACGTCGGTGATAACGTTAGGTATACTACAGCAGACGTAGAATAACGCCAGGTTAATGCAAGTGCCCCCTGGTATGGATTTGTCCCAGGCGTATGAAACAGGCGAGCATTGGAATATAGCCGTCAGGGACACTGCAATCGCAGTTGCCGAAATGATGGCCGCCAGCACCCAAGTCGTTATGCGATATCGCTTCTCGGTAAATATCCTCAGATAGAGCGCGAGAATGCTGAGCTTCGGAAACGCGACAGCGAGACTGTATAGGATTAGGAGGGCGAAGATGATTTGGCCCCAAGCCAGCAAGGTTCCTGGGTCGGCGGCGACTACTGCCGGCACATGCTGCCCGACTCCAGCAATGTGGACACTTCCTGAGTTACCACGTCGTGAGCGTCGCGAGGAAGCGTTATGGCGATTGAATACTTACGAAGGGTCACTGAGCAAGTCCCAAGATTGAGCGCAAGCGCCGGGCACATAAGGAAGTCATCCCAGCCCCATGGTGTATTGTTGAGTCTCCGAGAATAGAACCGGAGGCATACAAAGACGATATCAAGTGCAATAAAGACTGCCGAAATCGCAACCAGCGTTGCAGCGATGCTTTGTTCAAAGTAGCCAGGCGGATAGTCGTTGGGCGAGGTTGGAATCATCATACTTGCAATGCAATCTCAAGCGGGCTTGAGCTTTTGCTATGTGTGTTAGTGGTCACTGCCCACTATAATGTAGCGCATTGGAGAAAAAGAATAAGATGGAGGGTCAATCGAGGACGGCCAAGGCTTTTATGAGATGGATTTTGGGAAATTGGCATCAGCATTTGGCGCCGCACCCATTGTACAGACTCACATGCTGGCTGGTACTTTGCGATAGTTTCATATTAATGAGAGCCAGAACCGATTTGCCACTTTACGAGAGGGTTGGATGGCCTACAGCGACAATGCTAGTACCGCAACCGTGGGTTGCAAAGTCACTTGGAGTATGTAAGGAGACTTTGTTATATTGCCAAAGTCTGCTACGACTCTGTAAATTTTTCATCCGAAAGCCAGACAAGCCCTGCCAGGAGTAACCGAAGACGTAGGTACCTTAGAAGCCACTCTCGTATTGGGGAACTCGGTGTCAATTTCACCGGTGATGCGATAGGTGCATGCAGGCTGCATATAGACCACTACTCGGAATGTATGGGAAAGCCACTCAGGAAGGAATGCTAAAAACCTAAAGATTTCTACCCGTTTTGCCGGGTGAAAATCGCCCTATCAGCCAAAGTGGGCTGCCAAGCTACGCGAATAGCAACAAGCCTCACACCCTCTCCAGGACGTGAAAAGCAATCTGCCGAACATCGTCTTTCCCACAGCAGAAAAAATTATGTAGACACTTTGTCGATGGAGATGAATGCAGAGCATGGGGAAATACTGTTAGAAGGTTGAATCCTACCTTCCCCGCAATGTACGCTATCGCCGCATTGGGCTAGCGAGAGAAATCTCTGAGCCGTACATAGACTGCAGTGCCTCTACCATAGTACTTTATCAACTATATACTTCTTACACTATGTGCATATATTCCCATATGACAAAGAATTATAAGTCCGAATTCAATATTTCGCTGTAGCTCGATAGTTCGATCAATTGAAGAGACAGAAGATATCGTCGTACTGCTACACCGCTATATTTATTAATAACAAAATTTCATTTAAAGAGCTCAATTGACTTTCTACTATATATTTATCTATTTATCTATCTATCTAAATTAAATTCATAACTATAACAAAAATCAAATACGATATCGATAAGTTGAAGAGTGTAAAGAATATAAAACGATGAAAGCAAGATATAAAGTTAATATTCGTTATTAAAGATATATAAGACGTCTGTATAGAAATTGAGACGGAATCTAAGTCTTCTTTATTCTTAGTAGTCGCTATAAATATCGAATCGATCGTTTCGTAAGTAGTATAAATTAAGAAGTACGCGATTTTACAGAAAGAATAAGAGAAGAAATATAAGATATAACGAAGAATCGATTAAAAGGCAGTGACTTTATTAATGCTATTAATAGAGAACGACTCTCGAATTCACATTATTAATATAAATTCGATCATCAAGATCTAAAATAAGCTTATTAAGATGTATAAAGCAGAAGATCTAATCACAAAAGACGAGACACTTTACGAGATCTCTCGCATTAACTTCGAAAATTTCAAATCTCTTTTAGAATATACTAAGCATATTAAAAAGCACGTTAAGACTCTAAACGATATAAGTGTTAAATTGTCTATATAATAACTAAGTATATTCTTTCGACTGAGACTTAAAAAGAATCTCAAGTCATATATATTTTAAATAAATTAAATAACTCGCGTCAATAAGATAGAATTGAAAATTAATAACATAATTATCGCTCTGATAGATTATAATAAACGCGTAACTTAGTCGAAAGATTTATTTAAAGCGATAATAGTTAAATTTGAAAAATAGACTAAGTTTGAAAGAAAGAAGAAATTTAAAGATTATAGAAAGAACTTCAAGAATCGTAGATTATCGTGTGAGTATTGTGAAGATGATCGTTATAAGAAACATCGTTATTTCTATTTGATTTCTGATATTCGATTAAATAACTAAAAAGCGATCGAAGATAAATAATATTTATTTATCGAGACTATTAAAAAGAAGAAGAAGATCTCGAAAGCGAGATATGCAAATAATACAAATTCTTTCGATTCTACTACTTTAGAGAAAGAAAATACTATCAAATTGTCACGGTGTGACTCGGCCACCGGAGCTATCATGGCCACCGGAGCTTCCATGAGATTCCATGAGATTTCAGCCTAGCCCTATATTAGCCGACAGCC
>NKYR01000252.1:0-10865 GCA_003184365.1 Evernia prunastri | reverse complement strand
CTAGCACACTCGTTTCTTATCCGTTTGAGGTGCCACGAAGACTGGTAATGTTTTGAATGGTGTTCTTTTGAATGGTAACAGCTTGATGGGGTGGTTTCTTGACTGCTTAAGGAAGAACGTCCAGGCGGAGTTGGATGCGGAGCGGAGAAAGAAGTCTTTGTTCTTTAATGAAGTTTGTTCTTTTTGTTAGGGGGGTTGTTTGCACGAATGCTGGGGTGCTTGCACGTATGCAGCAGTACCTCCTCGTAAGGGGTTTTCCTTGTGGTCAACAAGTCCTAGCCACGAATGGTTCGTTTTGCCCGTAGGTANCTTCTTGAATGTCCTTGAGAGACTCCTGGAGTTCCGCCATATCAAGTGGAGTAGCCTCATCTTCTGAACTCTCAACATCTTTTCCTCGTGCCATGTTGTCACTGTCTAGCACACTCGTTTCTTATCCGTTTGAGGTGCCACGAAGACTGGTAATGCTTTGAATGGTGTTCTTTTGAATGGTAACAGCTTGATGGGGTGGTTTCTTGACTGCTTAAGGAAGAACGTCCAGGCGGAGTTGGATGCGGAGCGGAGAAAGAAGTCTTTGTTCTTTAATGAAGTTTGTTCTTTTTGTTAGGGGGGTTGTTTGCACGAATGCTGGGGTGCTTGCACGTATGCAGCAGTACCTCCTCGTAAGGGGTTTTCCTTGTGGTCAACAAGTCCTAGCCACGAATGGTTCGTTTTGCCCGTAGGTAGGCCACACCCGGATGCCCAATGATCTGACGTCGAAACGTCTTCACAACGGTCCCGATGACAATTTTCTTTTACTGTTCGCTTGTCAGTACGAACGGAAGGGTGGATGATCTAGTTGTAGTGTCAGAACCGTGCCCAGAGTCAAGTCTAATGGGGGTAAATTGAATAAGACAACTAGATAAAGAGCGAATATGTACACAGGAGAAGAGCGCTTAAATACTAGGAAGAATCCCCGCTAGCCTATGTGATAATGAGAATGTGTCAATGACCAATAAATACTCTATGTGCCTGACACATAGCCATAAACACTCCCTTTGTACCTGACAGCTAGGGTACGTCCGTAACAGACTCGATATACGTATATTCGTTAAGTTCTCTGAAATAGATACGTTACTTTCGCCATCTTCGATCTTTCGTAAGATTCGAAAGAATAACGATATTAAGAAGAGTCGTCAAGATAACGATATTTCGATATCTGATAACAACATCAAGCATAATCGATTAGTAGACGACTAACAAACTATAATCTAATAAGTGTCTTTTCTTCTAAATTTTAATCTTTAGACGTCTAAGAGATTAATGTTTATTAAAAATCTCAAACTTTTAAAGAGAAAAGAAAAAGAGTTATCGAAACGCTTATTAAAAAAATTTCAAATCTCTACGAGAAAAGAAAAAAGAGTTATTTAAAACGCTAACGTCTCTATAACGAAAACTTGTTAAGAAATAATATTCGCGCTTATCGCGTTATTGCGACGATATAATAACATTTATTTATTCACACTATATCAAAGACTCTATAATAGAGTTTTTTATAAAATAATCTGCGTCGCGGTGAAATGTCCGCCCTTTCCTGCTTCCAGGCCAAGCGCGGCCCTTTTGGGTTTAGCGTCGCCTCTTCGGGCAAGGCGCCCAGCATCGCCCCACCCGCCGCTTTCTCCAAGGTATAAAGACCTGCACCCCTCGCTGTTTTCCCACTTCCTCCTTCATCTTTTTTCCACATCTCTCTGCCAACCCCTCGCTCCTTCTCGTATTGCAAGGATCTGCGCAACCTCTCCCACCCTTGGCTGCCTAGCTAGCTTCTGCCGACCATCGCCGATTGCTGTGCTTTGAGCTTTGCATGAGGCATTTTGCTGAATGGCCTTTCCTTTCGGGATCACTTTGCTGCACCTCTCACCCTTGTCGTCTCTTAACCTGCCCATTTTCGCCTACGGCTGGAGCCAGCGATAAAGGTGAACTCTCTTATTCGCCGCCTTGTACCTTGTCGCCCGCGCTACAACTCAGCTCCCAACAAACGGAGATGATTCCTTTTTCAACCATGGTGGAGCGCCTCGTCGCTCGAATCTACTGCTTTGGACCTTCCTGCTTCGGTATTTCTGTGCCAGCCACTGTTTCACCACCGTTCAGCTGATCTGCGACTCTGCGACGGCATTGGTGGGAAACTTCAGATTACGGCGAGCACTCCATCGCGAAGCAACTGCCTGACCCGAAGACGACTGCCATACAACCAATGAGAGGAATACCTCCTCAAAATCCTGCTAGCCGAGTGGACAGGGATCGTCCCTCGGCCGTGATCGGGTGACATAGTATGAGGGACGCTGAGCATGCGCCGAGTAGTGGCGGTGAGTCAAAATCAAGGAATGGAGTCAAAAGATGGTGTGCTCGCCTTGATCGACAGTGTTATCCGCGTGTCTGCCTGGCAGGTTCCCGCATTCACACTCGTTCTGGTGACGTGGCCTTGAGACGGTGATCTCACTTTTTGCTGTGGATCGGAGAGGATGCAGTACATCTGATCTATTGCAGAAGTCCTAGCGCGTAATGCCTAGGCAGCTGCAGCTGCAGCTGACCTGGCTCCACAGTTGGATATCTCCGAGGGGCGCAGTGAAGAACCCTTGGTCGATATAGAATGTAGATTGAATGCGAAGCAACAAGGGTCGAGAAACTGCGCCAGCGCGTGCCGCAGGATGTAAGACAGACGATTGGAGACCGAGCGGTGATGACTAGAGGTCGGCTATCCGAGGTTGTTAGAGAGGAGCAGGCGGCAGGTGCGAGGATGACGGAGACGGTACTGAGATGACGTCTTCAACGGTTTTTTGGCTGGGACGAGTACAGACCCGGCACCGCCGCGGTGGGTACGACTCAGAAGCGCATATAATCCTCATTTTGCCCCATTCTGGGTGTTTTGGATTTCCAACTTCAGACTCTCCACACACAGCTCCTTTATCTGCATTTGAGACACAATGACATCGATCAGCTTAGATTCCATCCAATTCTACCAACCCCCTACCAAAGCCGATTTGGCTGGCAAAGGACCGTCCATGGCCTCGGTTGATAATGCTCCCGTCATCTGCGGCCAGGGACATACCCCTAGGGTTCCTAGATCCAACGGCGGATGGGGTGGACCCCTCAACGACTACGATCCGATCGAAGTCCTTGATTCGACTGGCTCGTCGTCGAAGGATCCTCTTAATCTGTTATCCTACAAGCACGCGATGGATCTCAAAGGTACTGAATTATACGTCGGACGTAATAATCGCCGTCTTCGCTTCTTGTAGGCCTTGAATAACAGCTCCAGTTCCCTCAAACGGACTCGATCTCAGGGGCAGCCGAAATAAAGACGGCGGAGAGGAAGAAGAAAGCTTTCCATCCTTCGAGGAACCGATGCTCGGTGCCGGAAGAGCACAAGAGCCGCAACAATCGGGCTTGAGACCAAGTGGCGACAACGGTACGAATACCGACATCAGCAGCAGAGTCCACTCTAGAAGCGACGGCTCGACTGCTGAGCAAGGCGGGCGACACGACTTCCTCAACACTCCTTGGACTTCTGTAGCAGGCTCAGAAGCTGGGTACGACCCTTAAAGCCCCAGCTAGCGGATCTTAGTACTAACAGATAGCGCGTATCTAGATGTTCCCTCCTCCGCGATAAGACAGAAGATCCCATCTCTGGTCCTCCTCCTCCTCCTCCTCCTCCTCCTCCTCCTCCTCTACTCCCTAGTCCCCTCCTCTCGTCGATATGCGAGACAGATATCAGCTTCCAAAATATCGAGCCTCGTCACTCCTGTGGGGGGAAAGAGAAAAGGGACAAAGGAGCGAGCTGCACAGACAACATCATCCCACATACTCTCCGATCGCCTGTTACGTCGCCAAATCCTGAACCACCACTGGTTTCGTGGCGGTCTCCGCTCCGAGAAGACGCCGTAGGATCGGTGGCAGATCCGGCTGGCTCCTCATGGATGTGGAGCCCAGCGACCCATACGGACGTTCAGCCTGTGATAGCTATAGATGCCACCGACATTCGAGGTTCCTCCAAGCGCACAGCAGACAATGCAGGTTTGAACGAGAGTGGAGAATGTGTAAACAGGTTGAAGAAGGCCCAGCGTGCAGGTCAGTACGCAGGTGCCAGTCCCTGCGGGTGCGTTTAATGACTCTAGAAAGCTGCGATCGTAATCGACAAGACAGATAATACCGATGATAAATCAAGCGACCTTAACTTCGTACGGATCCGATCGCAACCTAAGCCTGTTTTCAGACGGCCTCCCTTTTCGCGAAGATTCCCGCAATACAAGAAAAAAACGAGCTTAAGTCGATCCAGTGAAGCTGGTAACAGTCAAGGTGTGGCCCCCCCCCAAGGGCATTTCTGACCAGTACCCGAGATTTCTGCTGACGTATTCCAGATGACCCTGTTGTGGTGGAGGATGACGACGAAAAGACCGGCGAAGCTGGCGCTTCTACCAGAGCCACGAGTTTGGAGTCTGAGATTGATACCATACACCTCGAAAGCTCCCATCCGAAGGAACAGCCAAAGACACGCAGTTGCATGAGTCCTCCCACCACCGAATCTACCCCCACCCCCATTAATCGTCCGATCTCTTCTAGTGTCGCACTATGCCGGGATCGAGTTGAGCAGGCTACCTGTAGAGGTGATTGCGGAATAACAACGACCGTCCATCCCCCTCACGCCATCACCGTCCCCCCACGATTTGCTGAGCGGCCTGAGGACCAAGGAGGTTCAGCATTGGATGAAGAGGAGTGGGAGATCGTAAGGATCGTTGGCAAGAGACGAAGGGGAAAGGGCTATGAATACAAGGTGTGCTGGAAGGAGACATGGCTGCTCGAATGCGAGTTAGGAAACGCACAGGGACTGCTGCGGAAGTTTGAGGCGAAACACCAGGTGCAGCGGGGAGGCAAACGGGGGAGACCAGCACGTGCAGATAAGGGTTGGTGATCGTTAGGAAATTGTAGGAATGAATATTATTTTACTAAGCTGGAGATACTACTGTCATTCGCTACATCTTTTCACTTCATAAAATTGATGTGTTTGAGGAGGCGAACACTCCACAGCCATTGGTGCACGGTTCTGACGGACGTATGAAACGGTTCTGTGCATCATCACCCACTCCGCCCTTGGCAGTTAGTCTCTCATGTTTGCCTCCACAACTTCCAACAGCTACTCCACATTGTTATCAAGAGAATCCTCCCAGAGGTAAGCAAATGGCGCCGAGACAATCATGCTAAGAACACCAGAAGGAGGAGCCAGAATTGGTGAATAGCTACTGTAGATTGGATCAAGGTACTCCAATGTAATCATTGAGGGTAGAGTATAGCTGTTTCTGGGTTGAGATCTAGGCTATTGCGATAACCTCAGACGCGACACAAGACTGGAGGGCAACACCAAAGAAACGGATGACCCTGTGAACCAATACATATTAGGGGGAGCTCGAGAATGTGGTATACGGATGCTTAAGGGTCGTCTACGTGTTCGACAAAAATGCTAGATAAATTGCCGCCCAAGATTGTCCAGCTGATCCTCGAACGGGTATGTCCTTGAACGACGATAAGTTCTGTCTTATGTAACGCAGACTAATGATAGCAGAGACCTCAAAAGGCTCTGTGAAGTCTGGAAGAACATCTACAACTGCACCGTCCCTATATCGTATCAGGCCGTCGTCTTTGGCGTCGCTGAAGAATGGGAATTGAAGGACTTTGAGGTCGAACCGCTTTCACGAAGGTGCTCAACTACTAATGATCGTCTCCAATACGTGAAGTACGTGCATCTCGCCGCTGATTTCCATCACACGCTAGTCTTAAGATATTGTCAGAGTTGCTAGAGGTGCTTTGCTGACGACTAGGTGCTCCTCTGTCGTCAGGAACTAAGAACCTCCCTCTCCCAGTGCCAGAATCGGAGCGTAAGGAAGGGGGCCAAATTTGGAACTTTGTTTTGGGGGGGGGGGATTTCCAGAAATGGACCTGGAGGGACGGTCCAAAAATGGAGTACAGAAGTGCGAGGAAAGAGAGGACTAAGTCATCCAATGACTAAGTTGATTGGTCGCAATTTGAGCAGCATTTAAAAGATATGAGGAGAGTCAGTATCTGTCTAGCCTAAACATTTTTTTTAAACATCTAATTAGAGCCGTAATCTCTTATAAGGTCTCTGCTCGGTATTTGTTTTAAGATATTTTTGTTCTATTACGCTTTTTGCCATCAGTCTTAGCACACTTCTGTTAAGGAGTTCACAGAAAATAAATGCGCAACCTCGCAAATGACTTCACTTAGGATTTCTCCTAATCTGACTATAGGAGCCCTCGTCAAGCATTAGATGGCAATAGCGTATAACGTCCATGACTCGATAGCCAAAGAAGTGGCATATGAAAATCCCGTACTTCTTGAGAGCCCAAAGCGTCGTCCTCCTCCTCCGCACTTTGTGCGCCAGGGATTAATCGCGGAGCATCATATTGTCGCTTCCGCGTTGGCGTTGGAAAGCTAAGACGTCGGTAGCCATCTCTCCGCCCTAAACGAGCACCCGTACATTAGACTAAATACACATTGAGACAAGGAGAGGTTACGTGGGCCATGAAACGGGGTGGGGTACACCCCAACAAGAGTCATGGACTCCCCGAGACCACGGCTCCATGCAAGTACACATCAGATGACTGAGGGACAGCCAATAGAATCGAACCTAGATGCAAGTTGCCCTTTTTGGATAAGAAAATCCAAATGTACATCTTTGGGTTCCATGCAGTCGGATAAAAGATCCCGGACAGGGGAGTGCTAGATAGGTGCTACGACTGAAAGAGTGGCTGTTGCCGTTTGGGAAAGGCCATGATCAGAATACGTAAAGCTGGCTTGAGGACACGCCCACCATGAAACAACTACTTATACATCGATCTTCATGATGGCAGAAGAAAGTTTGAAAGAAATAGCATATCCGGCTTTCATCACCGAAAAGAATAACATGGTTGCATTATTGATTGCTTCCTAAAAAAAGGCTCTGGTTCCCTTGCGCAAAATCAGCGTCAGAGCCGCGCCCTCTCGAGCTGGTTGAAGATGGAGGCAATCGTAGTGACTATCACCCTTCTTGGTTCACTTCTTTCCTTTCGGAATATATAGACTTTTCCCCCTATCCAATCAACATGACATTTCCCCCTCGTCCGGCCCCTCTTCCCATTCGTCACCAATTAAAAAGCCAGGATACCGGTAGACCAACCCACGAAGCCAGCGTGTTTGTCATTTTTGGTAGTTAGTCTCAACAGTCTTCTGTTTCTATTTCCCTGAATCAAATTGCATAGTTTAAGTTGCAGCCAAAGTTCTGTTGTCATAAATCTAGCCGCAAGTTGAAGTTCAGATCTTTGAGCACATATACCTCGACCTCCCCATTTCAGACCGATAGATCTCACATGAAAGTAAGCAGATTTTTCTGAAGCCTCGAAATTGGCGGATCGAATTTTTCACAGAATTTCGAGCAAGGTCGCAAATCCCCGACCTTCCTGAAGCCTTACTAAAACCGCCTCTCATTCACAGCAAGTTTGATATCTGATTGAGGTACATACATGCCGTCTAGAAAATCGAAGTCGGATAGAACATGGTTTATGTACCAGACTCTGCACGATGATGTATCACGCCTGCTTGGAGAAGACGATCTACATTTCGACTTTTATAAGCATGACGATTCCAAAACTTCCATCAAGGAATACGACACTAACATCATGGGTCGATTTACATGCCGCAATCACGCATGTAATTCCAACGGATGGTCGAGCAAGAGGATCGCTATAACTATACGGATGTACCCTGGAGCACAGTACAATGCAAGGGTATATAATCAACGCTGTCAAGGATGCAACAGACTGGGTGAACCGCGTTTAGATAATTCGTATGCAGAAAGAGTGGCTTACCGTCTCAAAAAGTGGTGTGGGATAGAGATGGATCGGCCAAGTCACTCAGGTCAAAGTAAAGGTCCTCATCAAAGCGTTCTGTGTGAGGGATGCAAGAATGGTCATTGCACTCAACTGCGATCTGGAGACCTTGACTGATGAGGCAAGTAAGTTGTTCACGACTAGCGGTGGGTTAGATATCTGACGACTAATGTAGTCTCGCGTGCTTGCACTGGACCCTGGAGCTCACGAACAGCGTCAACGCAGCAGAATAGGCACATTCTCAGGGATGATGTCTTTATTTTCTTTCAGGAAGATCGGTCACCTTGTAGAAAACGATTGTTGAAACATAGTTCACGTCTGCCGCAGCGAAATGGAGATCAGGATTTTGGTTTCGCATTGCAAAGCGATGCAAAATGAAGAGAGTGGTGTATCACGCCTGTCCAGTACTTTCACATTCCCTGCTGTTTCATTTACAACACGAGGGAGCCCAATTCATTAAAATCTTCTGCCAACCAACCTGCTCTTCGCCGTATCAAAAGATGGCTAGGCTTCTCTTCAGTACTCTTCACATGTGCTAACCCATTCTTCTTGAGCCCAAAGTCATAGGCTGTAATCTTAGCGACCTCCAGGCGTTCAACTGCCGTCACCATTTTCAGCCCCGCGAACCCTGTCCTTTCGCCCATCCTGAATGTGCGGCGGTCACGCTTGACAGTGTAATTCTAACTATAAGAACACACAGTCGGGAAGCACATAATAGATGGTCGCTGCAAAACAAATCAGAGTACTCGTACATGAATTTAATTACCAGTGGGGATAAGTAAAATAGCTGCAAGGCAAAAATATATCGATAGTCGCTATTGCACGACGATTTCCAAGTCTTTTTTGATGCCTTCTACGCGTGTGGTTTGGCTTTTGATCTTGTCAATCATGGAATTGACAGGGTCTGTGGGAGGCGATTGCGCCTTGGTATCCCTATGAGCCTCCATAGAGCACGTATTTGTTACTCTGATGATTATGGGCATTCACCTCCATACCGGATCTCTTGCCTCAGATCTTGCGGCTTCTGCCTCACACTTGGCAAATTTTGCCTCCTTTCCCGGACTCAGAGCTTCAGGCGGTGTGACTGGCCGATGCCTCTTCCGGCAGTTGGGTGGGAGGCCAGATTGCACACCTCGTTGCGCTCGTTTAATATCGTGTCTGGTCTCGGCGTCATGTAGAAAAGAACAGAGTTGCGCGCATGTGATCCGAACGACAGTCGTACTCTGCGTTTGTTGAGTTACATTGGCCAAGCAAGATTTTGGCGCAAAATCACAGAGCTGAAGGGACAGTCCTTGCCCGGGAACGGTAGTTCCGTCGTCGGCACGAAATACCTGCCAAAAACGACAAGGCCATCAGCATTGAACTAATGCAGATACTGATTGATGATGAGCAAGCAGGAATGCCATTACATCTGCTTCCCGAACACTAAACGTCTCCAGAAGAATGGCTTCTTTCTCGTCCGGATCCGGCAGTAATCGAGGTCGCCAAATGGAGAGCGACGCCGTTCTGGACCCAACACCGTATTCAATATCGAGCCCAAGGATCACGGCGATATTGCCGTTGGAACCGGATATGTATTCATCAGCCAGCCTCACCAACTCTTTATGATGCTGTGAGTATGACGTCTCGATCACGATGGAGGGATATTGAGAATCGGCGTGTGCAAAGGAGGCGTCTGGTGTGTGCTTGGGATATTAATCGTCGATGGCTTCATATCCATAGAGATAGACGTCCGAGGTCGACTCTGATCTGACCAGATCAAGAACAGCTGCAATATCCGTGTCCCTACGAGCAACGCTCTTCAACTGGGATGCAACCTCCTGAACAACACGCTCTGTGAATATATCGTGCGTGGATGTTGGCATCCTGACGGTGAAGCGGGAAGTATGTGGAGACCAGTCGAACCTGGTGCTCACAATGATTCTCATCAGTGCCATACTTTTGCAACGCTCGGGAGGACCTGTTCACTTACCGGAGTTTGCCCAACACGTAGTCATAAAGCGATTTGTGTCTCTCTAGCATCGACCATACCGTCTGGACCTCTTCTGGTGTGATATTGAACACTGTCCACGGTCCCACCTATTTTCCGTTATGGCATAAGATTAGAAAATCAAGGAGGCAGGCCACTCGAGCTCCTTCTCCGCCGTATTTGGAAGGCGTAGTGGGTCTCTTGTGTTCAAGCATGATGGGAAGTGGTCGAGCTATCATATTCGCTTCGCAGTACAATGCGATGCAGGTAGCCGTTGATGCAAGGAGTTGGAGGAGCGTATCCGGGTGCTTGCCTAAATGTCACAACGGAGCCAGCCCGGAAACGAGCTAAGGATTCCTCCGATGCACCCAATTCCCTTCCTGTTCAGATCAATGAGTGTTAACGGCAGTCTGAAGATGTTCTGGGAGACCTGCGAATGCATGGTGATGCCGTTACCTCTGTAAACTCATCAGTCTCCTTTGCAGATGGAACCTGATCCAGTCATATTTGATGACTGGTCAGTGGAGGACGCCTAGGTGTGTGAGCTAGCAAAGTCCCAACCTTGCTAGAGCTTTAACGTAGGAATTCTCAGGAAGATTGCGAGGACTGGTAGTATGGGATCTTAGTCCCCTACTATCAGCTATTTTTAGCCTAGAGACTGGTAGAGCAACACTCAGCTTCGTAGTTAGTCCCGGGAGCTCCCGCTTAGGAACGTCCCTATACGAAGACCGCATAGCCCAACATAGGCCCAGGACCCACAGGAAACTTCGGTGCACATGAATTCTGGACGTATGAACTTTTTGGTCGACCTTTTACGGTCAAGTTGTGCCGGAAAGGGCGTTGAATGGGAACATGCGCCTCTTCTTCATCACATCTTGTGCAAGAAGTCCTCGACACCGGGCGATATTGGCGCAAACCAGGGATCCCCATCTTCGAACGCACTACCATAAAGAACTACCACGCCGTCAAGCTCACAGACCCTAGTG
>NKYR01000251.1:0-12398 GCA_003184365.1 Evernia prunastri | reverse complement strand
CCCCTCAAGCCATAAAGCCCGATCCGATATGCTCTCAATCGTCAATGAATATACACTCAGCTCGACGCAAAAGGAAACTCAGCGGAGACTGGAATCAAGAGCAGACATATTCAGAGCAGCGCGGCGAGCTCGCTCCACTAGTCGAAGACTCATCGAATACTAGCAGCAGCAAACACGGCCGTAGTCCAGGCAAGTGCTTACCCTTAAATGGATGGATAAACATTTTCCTAATACTTTACAGATCAGCCAATCCTCATTCAAGACGGAGAAGATAACTCGTGTCTGGAGTTCGATCGCGACGACGGGTGGGTTGTAAAACAGATAAAAGGTCATAGATCTACGACCTTGGGCTTAGAGTTCAAAGTCGCTTGGGAGGACACCTGGATACGAGAAGAGGATTTGGGTACTGCATGGAAACTACTACGGCAGTACAAGAGCAACACCGTTGGATCTCAATCCAAACGCAGTCGACAACCAGGTCGACGAGCAGTCAAACGCTCCTAAAAGAAAGAAGATTGGAAGACTTAGGGTCAATGGGATTTGATAGTGACAACCTTTTCTAGTCAGACATCTGTGTCTTTTTATTATAGATCTTTTGCAAGTTACACTACTCTACGTATCATTAATCGTCTTTCAACAGTGCTTCTTGTCTCAATTCCCAACGCTGCCGTCGGTGAAAGTTCCGACACTTGCTTCAAATGTACAATCTCGAACTACCCTCGTACTCTAGCGCTACTTCGGCTATATGGACGGAGATAAGCGCTATTGAAGATTCACAGGTACACTGGTGGATAGTAATCCTAAAGTAATGTATCCGAGATTTTGGCGCAGAGGTCTTGGCGTCCAGGACCTTCTTTGTTCTCCCATCATCACTCTTTCGTTCGACAGCTGCAATCCATCCAGCCGTCCACCCATGTCTACCGGATCCAGCCATGAGACTCGCAGAGGTGTATTCATCATTGGAGGAGGTGTGATGGGGCTGTCGACCGCCTGGCATCTCCTCAACGACAAGCAATATGACGTTACAATTTGTGACGCTCGAGATCACATGGCACCCAGTCAAGATGTTTCTAAGATTTTACGGATTGACTACCCTGATTCAGTACGGATGAAAGAGGTCATGAAGTCGAAGTCCTTATGGGAGAACGATCCAGTATACAAAAGCCACTACAAACGTACCGGTCGAGTCGTTACCTATTCTAAAGCCCACGTTGAAACCCTCCTCGGCATTGACCATGCTCGATCTCAACTGGGCTTACCTCCCCGAATTCGTCAAGGTGTTCAGTTTCCTCAAGAACTATATCACTCGACACAAGTCGCATCGAATGTGACAGTAGTTTATAACGAAGATGATGGCGTTGTGGATTGGACTGGAGCGATGAAGAGCGTGAAAGAGGATTGCGTTAGAAAGGGAGGAAGATTTCGAGGTGACCGAGTGATTCGCATGCAATTCAATCGCAATGGAAAGGTCGAAAGCGTGGTGACTTCGACAGAATCCATCAATACCGAGAACACCGACGTCATCCTCGCTGCTGGGCCCTGGACTATGCAACTACTCGAAGCCTCTTCCATACAACAACCTCCGCTTTCCAGGGCACCGATAGCAACTGGGATATTCAGCTTTTCTATTGAGTTGAACGTTGAGCAGTGGAAGAGATATAGTAATCTACCGATAAAATCAGACATCGGCGTTGGTACGCTTTTCTCAAACTGCATAGGTATCCGGCTAAGTCTGTAAAAGGGGAATTCCTTTGTCACCCGAAGACAGTGGGTTCTGCAAAGCTCACATGGATCAAACCGTTCCGGAACCCGTCCGGAGAACAGGCAATATCTACGCCATGGGATGCCTCGGAGACTAATTTGGCGGTAAGATCAATGTTGGAGGCTCGTGACTGGATAAGGCAGACAATACCAGATCTCCAGGGGAGTGGTGCGCGCATCCAATCAGTGCAATCATGGTGGTAAGCACAAGCATTGTGTACGTTAACCGATACCGTGGCTGATCATTGCAGGGACGGAGTAACTGACGATCAGAAGCCGATCATTACGCGACATCCACAACACCCGAACTTAGTGATTGCAGGTGGAGGCTCATACACTCACGCAAAAGATCTTCCTGACATCGGTCAAATCGTCGTCGAGGTGTTGAATGGAACAAGGAATCATAGCCAATTCGGATGGGGTGAATCATCTTCTGACAGATGTTTAGCCAATCAGCCAGCGCTTCGGACGGATCTTATTTTTGACGATTTAGAGTTCGAGGCATCCCAAGATGAGCGAGTCCAGCGTTGGAAGGAGACTACGCCGGATTGGAATATCTGATCTTTTCGATGGGAAAAGTTGCATCATTGCGGTTCCATGTCCTTCTCATCCGTCCAGCTGCTGACGCGCCTTAAGCCAACACTCCGCCTCACCATCCAAGTGCACCTGCCACTTCTCCTGCCGAGCCGTTTCACACATCAATCACCACGCCGGCTGAGTAAACATAGCCTCACTATCCTCCTTCCCAACAATAAGACGCAACTCGACCAAGCCCGTGGCACTTTTCTGTAATCGGCGGATTCCCTTCGCAATCGGCGTTCCACCACCTTTCCAAGCGACCTAGATCCTCTGGATCATGTGAATATGTCTGACGTGATACAAGAAATCCTCCAGGTCTGCGAAGTCCAAGCACCGAAAGAGGTTCATGCTAAAAAAAATAGCAGAGCGCCGTGTTGTAGATGGCCCTCGACGCCATGCAGAGTCTTACATCCCTTAAATTGTAGACCGTATGATTCATTCCATTCAGGTTGACGTCCGTGCACGGTGTTCCATACCGACACTCCTCGTCCTTCAACATTCCCTCCACGTCGGCATCGTTCATGTCGTGCCATTGGGTATCCAGCAAACCTGGGCTGAGAGCGTACGCAGTCGAAAGGCGATGGTGCCCGAGGCGAAGGAGCAGTACTCCATGCTCCTCCTCTAGGACTAGGTGGTAGATCATTTTCAGGATGTCGAATGGCAGCTCGGAGATGAGATTAGGAATGGTCTTGCGCTCGCCTACGGTGCTGGGAAAATCAGTAAATCCATCAGTGGTTGCTCGAGGTACGGCTCAGATTCATCTTACCCAAAGACCGTTCGTCCCGCCTTTGGGTCGCATCCACGGTACTGGATGGATCCCTTCTCTTCGCACGTGGGGCCATGTCCAGGGACCGAGCTGGCTGGATATACTGTGTATCGAGTTACTGTAACCATCTACTGAGTAATTGGGGCTGATAGCTTGACCAGCGAAATAGCGTCTAATTCATAGCGCAGTGGAGTGTAGATGGCTAGAAACCCATTCTTGCAGTACGGAGGTTGGCACCAAACGCCCTGGACGCCGAGAAGCACGCCAAGAGTTCCAGACGCGCTAATTTCGCTAAATCAGACCGAAGTTTGGCCGAGTGTTGAACAAGAGTGACCATGGCATTGCGGGATGAGATCATGCATCGCTGTCTTGTAAGGAAAATTTTGTTATCTCCCAAAGTTCGGCCAGTATCCAACTGTCTCTCGTGATATGGTTGAGGACTGCCTTCACGAATGCCTCGATCTCGCTGTAGAGGCTCCGCAAGCGCGCACGTCTACCAGAGAAACTACGTCTCCGTTGGCAACCGGAGAGCCAGGAGCAAGTACATCAACTTCTCTCTCCTACAAGTGACGTTCCTAATAAAAAGGCATATTCTACACAATCTGAGCCTGCAAGAAGCATATTTACAAACAAGAGACCCTGATATTGGCGGAATAGAGAGGCAGCAACTATGGCATAAAGAAAACATATTAGGGCACTATTCCGTGAATCGTGCCTGCACGTAAGGATTTGTACCTTCACCTCCGAAAAGTCATAAAGTCTCCAATTAGACACCAACTCTTGACTGGATGTACGAGCGTTAAGCTTGCAATGGAATCTTTATCTCCTTTGCGATCTCAACCGCGCACCAAGCCTTGGACAGCCATTAGGAAACCTGGCAAGCTCAGTGTTCGGCTTAGCCATAAGGAAAGGAGCCTATAGGCCTCAAGTGATGGGAAATAAACCACCTCTGTCCTGGTCAGCTGGGTAGTCAAGAAATCAAGACACGGTCTACTGTTGCGCGATGTCGAGAGATCCTGACTTAGGGCTACTTTAGGGCTGCACTACCGCTAGCGCGCAATTTACGCTCAGTGGGAAGTGCCAAGCCACTAATGCAGTAGGGCTGTTCGCCACTATTTCCAACAGGTTAATACGGCTCCAGCCCTATGCTGCCGCGCGAGGCTGAAGTCCAAGCAACCGAAAGCTCACTTTCAACGGCAGGAACTACCACGATAACCAGAACTCCTTGTTGCCATCAGTCTCCATTTGTGGTCCTTTGGCTCTAAAGTACTGTTCTCGTCACAGTGGCGCCATCTCTTAACCTAAGCTATTGGCTGACAGCCAGCGTGACTACCGCAAGCTAGCTGCAGGACACTCTTCGAACAATCGCCATGGTAAGATAAGCCATACTGCTCATCTGGACGGGAACTGATGAAGACTAGGTGCGAACAGTGACAGATGACGACATCGGGATCAAGGTCCTCTACGAGCCTCTACCTGCCGCACGGGACGCTGGTTCAGCACCATCCGTGGAGTACAATTCCAGCATCTTTCTTAAAAAGCCTGGTCTACCGGCGCTAACAGCTTGATCCTAGTATCGTCGCAATTCACGGCATCGGCACGCATCCCGACGATACCTGGTGCAAGAAGGTCGATGTGGGCCGTCCAGAGGAACACTACGTTAACTGACTGAAAGATATACATATGCTGCCCACGGTAGTGCCAAACGCACGGATCTTGAGATACGGGTACGAATCTCAATGGTTCGGTGAGGAAGCTATCAGTCAGAAAGCGTCAACGGTGGCTCAACGTCTTCTTCTGAATCTCAACCGGGTCAGAAAAGTATGGTGATCCTGCTCCTCAATGTTTCATGCTTGTCACGCTGATCGATGCATAGACTTGTCCACTCCGTCCTCTGATATTCATAGCGCACTGCTTTGGTGGTCTGGTGGTGCTGAGGGTAGGTGGTCAGGCTGGAGGGGACAGGACCCCGTTGACCGCGCTTAGGCTATTGTCGACGCGAACCGATCCGACTCTAAGTGGCCCGGTATCTTTAAGTCCACTACAGGCATGGCCTTCTTCGGGACACCCTTCCGGGGAGCGGGCGGGCTGAACCAAAGTGAGATGCTCCGGGCTGCTCAGAGCCAATACGAGGAGGGTCAGGTCCAGGGGGCGGTTCTGAACATTCTCGCCCCCGGCAACGAAAATCTGACGGACCTGATGACGTTTTTCTTCGAGACAAGGCAAGAGAAGAACAAGGCTCACGTGGCCTGCTTCTTCGAGCAAAAGCCAAGTAACGTTGGCGCCATCCTCCGTGGGAGCCGGATACAGGTATGCGAGAGGAAGTCATATCCAGTGCACAGCTGATGTGAAGCAAAGAAATTCGTGGTCGACGAGAGTTCGGGGTGCCTCGATCAGAGCGAGTCAACGGAGAAGTACTCCCTTTCGCGGGATCACTTTAACATGAACAAATTTGGGAAGCCGGAGGAGGATTTCCAGACGGTCTGCGAAGTGATCGAGAAGATGGTGGAAGAATCGCCTCAACTGATCAAGGGGCGTGGTCAAGGTAGGTAGACCACTTCCTCTGATGGGCGATGTCAGATCAGTGATGGTTCAAGTCTGATAGAACACCCTCCTATAGGAAACGATGATTTCCGGGTGCAATTCCACCTCACCGATCTACCCGTCACTGGCAATTTCGTCGATCGAGATACAGAGATGGAGCAGGTAGAGCATTCACTGCTGCAGTCAGACCCGCAGGGCGGGCGAAAGATTCATGTCTTGCATGGTCTTGGTGGTATCGGTAAAACGCAATTAGCCATAGCATATGCCAGGAAACACCAAGAGGTATACAGTGCAATACTATGGGTCAATGGCAACAGTAAAGACACGCTCTTGCAGAGCCTTGCAGCGTTTGCGACATATGCGCGTATTGACGGTATACAGCAGTCAACAGTAGACCTCACTAGACATGGCCAAGAAACAGCAGAGAAANAACATTCTCGCCCCCGGCAACGAAAATCTGACGGACCTGATGACGTTTTTCTTCGAGACAAGGCAAGAGAAGAACAAGGCTCACGTGGCCTGCTTCTTCGAGCAAAAGCCAAGTAACGTTGGCGCCATCCTCCGTGGGAGCCGGATACAGGTATGCGAGAGGAAGTCATATCCAGTGCACAGCTGATGTGAAGCAAAGAAATTCGTGGTCGACGAGAGTTCGGGGTGCCTCGATCAGAGCGAGTCAACGGAGAAGTACTCCCTTTCGCGGGATCACTTTAACATGAACAAATTTGGGAAGCCGGAGGAGGATTTCCAGACGGTCTGCGAAGTGATCGAGAAGATGGTGGAAGAATCGCCTCAACTGATCAAGGGGCGTGGTCAAGGTAGGTAGACCACTTCCTCTGATGGGCGATGTCAGATCAGTGATGGTTCAAGTCTGATAGAACACCCTCCTATAGGAAACGATGATTTCCGGGTGCAATTCCACCTCACCGATCTACCCGTCACTGGCAATTTCGTCGATCGAGATACAGAGATGGAGCAGGTAGAGCATTCACTGCTGCAGTCAGACCCGCAGGGCGGGCGAAAGATTCATGTCTTGCATGGTCTTGGTGGTATCGGTAAAACGCAATTAGCCATAGCATATGCCAGGAAACACCAAGAGGTATACAGTGCAATACTATGGGTCAATGGCAACAGTAAAGACACGCTCTTGCAGAGCCTTGCAGCGTTTGCGACATATGCGCGTATTGACGGTATACAGCAGTCAACAGTAGACCTCACTAGACATGGCCAAGAAACAGCAGAGAAAGCGGATGCTGTTCTACGATGGCTAGCGCTTGAAAGAAACCGTCAATGGCTTGTCGTGTTTGACAACGTCGATCGAGACTACCGTGCAGAGGCGGGAGACTCCCAAGCTTATGATATTAAGTCCTTCCTCCCAGCTACCGATCATGGGTCAATACTCATCACCACACGCCTTCCCCATCTTGGAGAATTGGGCAGCGCAACAAAGGTCTCAAGTGTTGATTCTCAACAAGCTCTCCGAATTCTTACGAATAATTCGCTCCTGCCTCAGTCTACTCCAGGTAGTACCATCTTCTGAAACTCACACTCAAGACATGTAGATGGACTGACCGTTGAATAGAGATGAGCAGCCTTGTGACGAGATTAGGAGGACTTCCATTAGCCATCGTTCAAGCCGGTCGATACATGCGTGAGACAGGGATAAGCTGTCAGAAGTATCTGTGGCTGTATAATACCTCTGGGTCAGAGCTCCAAGCAGATACACCTCGATTACGTGATTATTCAAATGGGAGCATTCAGACCACTTGGAGCATCTCTTACGAATGCGTGAAGCAGATCGATCCCACATCAGCAAAGCTTCTTCAACTTTGGGCCTATCTCGACAATCAGGATCTATGGTTTGAGCTGTTGAAACGCGGCAGCCGAGGCTCCAAAGACCCGGTCTGGCTGCAAGACCTTGTGCGCAGTGGGATAGGCTTTGGAAGGACAATCAAGAAGCTGCTTGCCTATTCACTGGTCGAATCAAATCAAGACACCGAGAGCTATTCGGTTCACCCGGTTGTTCACGATTGGTGTCTCGAGTCTACCAGTAGAGGCAAGTTTGAGTTGATGATGTTGGCTACGATGATCGTTGGGTTTGCTGGGCCTAGACAAACGGAGCCAGAGTATTGGCTGATGCAGCAGCGCTTGCTCCCTCATGCAAATCGATGCATACAACAACTCTTCACCGTCAAAGCTTCTGGTGCAACCGAGGACCAAGACATTGTTGGTGCTTTCTACAACTTGGGCAACCTCTATTATTATCATGGCAAGATGGCTGAGGCGGAGAAGATGTACCAGTGGGCACTGGAGGGATACGAGAAAGCATGGGGCCCTGAGAATACATCCACACTCCGCACCGTCAACAACTTGGGCAATCTCTATACTAATCAGGGCAAGATGGCTGAGGCCGAGAAGATGTACCAGCGGGCACTGGAGGGATACGAGAAAGTATGGGGCCCTAAGCATACATCCACACTCGACACCGTCAACAACTTGGGCAATCTCTATTTTAATCAGGGCAAGATGGCTGAGGCCGAGAAGATGTACCAGCGTGCACTGGAGGGAAGGGAGAAAGTATGGGGCCCTGAGCATCCATCCACACTCGACACCGTCAACAACTTGCGCAATCTCTATAAGAGTCAGGGCAAGATGGCTGAGGCCGAGAAGATGTACCAGCGGGCACTGGAGGGAAAGGAGATAGTAAGATAAGCCCCTGCTTGTCTGAGTTAAACAATTGTTTATATCCCGGGTAGGTGCAGATGGTGACATAAAGTCAATCCTATTCTGGTTTTGATAACGCCTCTAATAAAGGGTCTAGACTTTGGTTTAAGGAAGACGCTAGATCGTCGACGGATAGACTCGTGAGGCCTAGGCGCCCAACTGTTGAAGTATCCGAGCGAGTGATCGAAGAGGGAACCTCTGCTTATTCTTTACGCCTTACGTCGTCATCTAAGCGTCCTTTCAATCTGAGTACGTGGGATAATTCTTCAATGGTTGCAAGTTGTGCTTACAACTTTGCTAAGTGAATTTTAAATTTAGTTGAGTAGAATAATCCGGAAAGCAAAAATCATCTCATCAAGACATTCGTTCTCAAGGTATTTAAGTTGGTAGTTAGAGAATAGGGAAAATAGGTAATGATACTCTGAATTTCTTCCTACTACACTCCATCGTGCACCTCCGATAACATTGACAACTACCGCAGCTATTTCCGTCATCTTATAACCACATGCCACTCCCTTACCTCAGGGCAGATCTCAGCCTTACGATACGCTCAACCCTCAGGTCATCCTAGAAACACACGCTTGTTGATCTCCTCTCAACACACCATTCAAGCGCGTGAAGAGCCACTAGAAAGGTTAGGGCAAGTACAATCTCTGATAATCTATACAGTTACACGTAACTCGGTCCTCCCGTAGTCCTTGACTATCGGGGTCATAAACCCGTACAGCGACTGGAACATGTAGCTGAAACGCGATATATCTATTCTGATCATCTGTTATGTTTTCGAGACTGTGAAATATAAAACTCGCGTCTATACCCTCGGCAGCGCGTCCAGCAGAAACGGGGGACAAGTGTTGAATATCATAACGCAGTCCAGTATATCCAGGAATAGATAGTGGAAGTGATGAAGGAGTACGGTTAGGCTGGCGATTGTTTTCACCATGGCCACGAAGGACTTCCCGTGGCCCTTGTTGTGATATGTGGGTTTAGGGCAGAGTTACCGGCATTGCGTCTATGTTCAGGTTGGGGGAATCCGATATAAGGAGAAAACTATGAAAGACGTGAGTTAACCAAATAAATTGAAAGTCTAGGAGGACTGCGAACCTTTTGTATCACGACGAAGTCCAGCCAGGCTTCACCACTAAACGAGATGAGGGATGAATGTTGCGAGCACTGGCCAGCAGATCAATTGAGGATCGAGCTGCGAAGGCTTCTCTCCCATGTAGGCAACAAAGTATTCCAGTGCCAGTCAATCCTTTCACGCATAAGGTAGCCCTCATGATAGTTCTCTCATTAGTCGTCGGAGGTATGAGTGAGTGAGTCGTAGTATTCTTTAGTTCGGTGTACGCGCTCTCTGTTTGAATGTCAAATATCGAGGCTGAGGGCCACAAGCTGAGGCAAAGGTGGAAAGGCTTGAAGGCCGATATGCATCTAGAGACGCAGATGGAGGCGCATGGAATGTGGTCACGCTTGGGTGTAGTGTAAGGTAGGTCGTCGAATTTTTGTGAGAATTCTGTAAACAAACCTTAAGCCTTGTAGGCGTGAGTTTCACCGTATTTTCAAAAGCCTGAGATAGTGAGTGCAGTCCCTAAATATCATTTTATTTGTTTTTTTGATAAAAAGGCAACGGAGATATCCCCGGCATCTCCATAGAGAGTCATGATCGAAAAGCCCAGAATCCGGCCACCCACCCACCCATCCATCCATCCATCCATCCATCCATCCATCCATTCATTCATTCATTCAACAAACGGATTCAAATACACCGTCTTGACAATCCCCTCCGCACCCAGCGACACAGTATGACGATAAAGATTATGAAGCGGCCATATGCCCTCCTCTTCATCCATCGTTCTCCTCCTCCCAACTTCAGCCGTAGCCGCATCTCCTATACTATTCCCCTCGACATTCCTCATCTGTATATCGTCCCTCGCAGTACCTCCATTTCCCGTCCAGGCGCCCGCTTTCGCTAACCGCTCTTCGGTCTTGCTGCGGAAATATCCCGCATAATCGAAATCTTTCGGCTGGCTGCGCGTGATGGTTCTGACCTCGCCGTGAGCGAAGCAGTTTCTAGAGGAATAGTCGTCGATAACCGCAGAGCTGGATTTGAAGGAGCCAAGGCCCACGAGGCGGTTGATAAGGGGCCAGAGGTGGGGGACGTTGACGACAATGACGGCAGTGGAGGTTTCGCCGGCGTACCAGTTCAGATAGGAGAGGTCTCCGAAGCCGCCAGTAAAGTTATAGTAACGGTTGAGGATTGCGCAAAGGATCTAATGGGATTCGGAAATCAATTACCGTGTACTTATAGGAAATGGAAGAGAAACTTACGACAAGGATACCTAAACTGAATATTCCAAAAAGCATAATCTTTCTGTGGGAGGGAGTAAATATCAGCTGAATTCAAGAAAGTGCGCAATTTTGGTAAAGAATTTATATAAATACCTATTTAAGGGTAATAGTGCTTTGATAAATAGCGGAAGCGGAAGGCAAAGAATCATCAAGTCAGATGAGATATTCCAAACGGCATCGTTGATCAAATGGTTATAATAAGAGGCACATTGGAGTTGCGCTATTGCAGTTGATGGTTAGCTCCTGATGATCCTCTGCACTTGCTTGAGGGCCTCACATTCTGAAACAGGTACTGCCCAATACGCTGTTATTGGGTGACACCACGCGGCCAGATAGCATATTATGACAACCAAATACCCAAGCAAAGTATATAATCCAATGCATTGAACTGCCCGATGATATATTGATAGGCCGTCACTAAAATATGGACATGTTAGCCAGCAGCTTCATTTTGAGCCCTGCTGTTAAACCCCAGCCTCACACTTTCCAAATTCAAATTCAAAAAGCAACTACTTACGTTATGCGGTTATACAATATTAGCATGGAAGCTTTACACGACCAGATCATTGTCACTTTACTTATTTCCGTTGCGAACGCCCATTTACTTCCATATATAGCACTTGCAGTCTCAGCTGCAGTAATGGTGGCGAAAAAGGAATCAGGAAGATAATTGTTGAGATTAACTGATGTCTGATTGACGCCGACGATGACCACTGTATATAAAAGCTATAGATTATACTCATAGTCAGTTACGAGCTTATTAAAGTAGAGACTTAAAAACTAAGTCTAGGGCAAGTGTATAGGATGAGAGCTAGCGTTGATGGATTTACAGATAGAGCGATAAAAGGAGAAACGTACGACGATAAAGAACATTAGGTAGTCATCAATGGCCCAATTTCTGACCGAGCCTAGTAGTATTGTTCGAGATACCCTAAAGAGCTTTTTAGATACTTGGCGATAGGAAAGACCAGGGTGGAGATAGACGTAGGTATACTGACAGTCTCGCAGTAACAGTCAAGATGGCAAGGGCGTATAAGGTCCATGACTCGATAGCTAAAGAAGCTGTATCCGAAAATCCCATGCTTGTATGAAAGCGTAGAGCGTCGCCTTTCTTCTCCCGGCACTTGGTGAGCCAAGAGTTGATCGCGGAGGACGAGACATGCACTCAGCAATGGATTTATATAGAAAGAAACGCGCAGCAATTTTCAGAATGGAAAGAGGTGTGTAATTGGAGTGGGGGTTGCTGTGGCCAATCTTTGGGCGTTGCCTCTCCCCTGAGCACCTTGACATTGTCTTTTGATCATACTTGATGTCAAAGGATGCAACCATAAGACTTTTGGTGTAGGAAAGCCAAGAGGAGAACGACATATATTCCGCCACGAGAAGAAGCACGAGTATCTAATTGAGGTAAGCGTATACGATACGTTACATCGGGGTAGGAAACGGGTACAACATAGAGATGACGGAAGCTAGGGATCGTTCCCCGAAGCCACAATTTCAACCCCAGATCCACGTTTCTGGGAAAGTACGCATCAGATGGCTTGATGGCTTTTTAGTGGCCAAAGAATATGAGATTCACTTTGCCACGTGTTTCATTTTCTTTTTTCTGCTGTGTTTGCCACGAGAGATGATATTCTTACGTAGTTCTATCCAGTCGGATAACAGGGTTCCAGCTGCT
>NKYR01000250.1:0-12683 GCA_003184365.1 Evernia prunastri | reverse complement strand
ATGTTCCTACGCTCGGGAGGGCTAGCGGGCTGACTCAGCACGCGATACCTAAAAGCGTAATCAGATGGAGGTTTACATTGGCTGCACATAAAAATTCAAGGTTTTTTAGCTCAGCCCTACCTTATTGTTTTATATATACTGATGATACTTGTACTTTAATGAAAGGTTGGATTGATGTTCCGGTAGGCTGACTGATTTCCACGCTACTGTTTGGACTTATGCTCTAATCACATTAGCTCAGGGGTAACTGCTCTGTTGAGATTAGTGACAAAGGCTAAAATTTCCACTTTTCTCCGCCAAAATATGGCATTTCGTTTCAACAACGACAGGGAACGCTGGTCTTTGCATACACATGCTGCAACCCATCCACGTTTCACCGCCAAGTATACTCATGGCAAAGCAGATGATAATCATGCTTCCAATTCCAAGATGTAAGATGTTGCTGATCCCATCGAACATGTGCAGCAATCTTTTTATCTTCCACCATTCTGAGCTTTTCGGAGATTGATGGAAGTTGTTGAGATGTTGGAAGTGGTTGCTAATTGGTGCAATCGAAAGCGCGTACCTGCAGGAAATGACGAAGGCTAAGCATGGATCTTGGACTGATCATCAGACCCGACTCAATCAAATCTTATGACAGTGAATAATAAAATCACATTAACACCTTACCTACCTAAATAAAGTATTAAATCATGATTATTATTACGAGGTGGAGCTGGTGGAGCCGAAGTGCATGCAATTTGCGCCGTTGCGCCGCGCCCGTTGGATCCCCTATTCCCGATCATCGCCTGTAATCTTACTCCCTAGTCCCTTGGGTATAAGGATCTCTCTTACCGCTCATGCACCTCTTCTTTTCTTCTCTTTCTTCTCCTTCTTCCTCTCTATCCAACTTCTAACTCACTTTCTTCAGCTTCTTTGCTACTTACCACCAGTTTCGACTTCGGTCATCCACTCTCTTTAAACAACCAGCAACAGCTACAAAACTACACGCTCTCTTAATAGTAACTTACCACTTTCTCACTTCTCTCATCAATTACCACTTCTTTTCCAAATCAAAGAAAGCCAGCTCATTTTTTTAACATCACTCAAAATGCGTTACTCATTCGCTCTCACTGCCCTGAGCGCCGGCTCCGCCGTCATGGCTGGTCTCTCCAACCAGCTGCCTGACGGTCAGATCCAAGAGCAAGTCTCCGCATCCGCTCCCGTCGTTATGGCCACCGCCTTGAGCACTGCCAATCTCGTCATCACCAGCTGCGGTCCCGAGGTCGAGAACTGCCCCGCCCGCAAGACCGTCGTCCCCGTCGTGGCAGTCTCAAGCCCAAGCCCAAGCCCCAACCAGGCCGGTGCTTCTGGCTCCGCGGTGGTTGGCCCTCCCGTCTCCGCCGGCCCATCGCCATCCACTCCAAGCTCAAGCCCTAACCAGGCTGGTGCCTCTGGCTCCGCCGTGGTCGGCCCTCCCGTTTCCGCCGGCTCATCGCCATCGAGCTCACCTGTTCCTGCCCTCGGACAGGCCGGCGCGAGCGGCTCCCCCCAGGGCGCTGCTTCTGGTGTTCCTGCCCTTGGCCAGTCTGGCGCGTCCGCATGCCCAACCTGCCCATCCTGCTCGCCAGTTACCGTCTTGGTGACCGTCACCGCCACCCCGACCGCCGCAGCGGCTGGCTCCACTGGCTCCCCAAGTTCAGGCTCAAGCTCCGGCTCCGGATCACCATCCAACGGCCAATCCGGCTCATCTGGTTCCGGTACTCCATCCAACGGTCAGTCCGGTTCATCTAGCTCCGGCACTCCATCCAGCGGCCAGTCTGGCTCATCCGGCGCCGGCTCCCCATCCAACGGCCAGTCTGGTTCATCTGGATCGTCCGGATCAATCTCACCATCCGGCGTTGTTCCCGCTGGTGGAGTCGCTGGTGCCTCTGGAACTGCCGTTGCCTCAACCGGAGCGTAAGTGATATCCGTTTCCCCAACATAAACCCCATCCATCTAACAAACAAACCCAGTGTCATCCCACCCTCCGCCACCAGCTCCCCCATCACCCCCTTCCAGGGCGCCGCCAGCACTGTCGGCAGCTCCATGGCCGTCGCCGGTCTTGCCGTCTTCGCCGCCATCTTCCTCGCATAAATCTGCCGCATATAAAAAACAAAGTCATGCTCGTGAATGCCCTATCGATACCCCAGCATGATGGAGCATATGCGCGCGATTTATATAGCATTGAACTTGGTTTAACACAGATGAAGCGGGCCTAGTTTCGGGAGGTTGCTGAGGAGAGAGAGAGAGACCACGGGCTGGCTCGAAAAGACATGCGTTTGTTGCATTTAAGGTAGTGGGTGTAATATTAATGATGGCTGGCTTTGACTGAAAAAATGGAAAAAAGCAGAAAGGTGAAAAGATTTGAAAGTGAGAAAAAAAAAATGTGTGTCCGCTGACTTGCATCATGCCCCTTGTCTGTGAGCATTGTATATAATCCATCTGGCATATGCACATGAAAACTCAGTCGTGACTGAACATTCGCGCCCTTCTCCGTTGTCATGCTTGCTTGGCTCTTCCCTTCCCTTCCCTCCCTTCCTTTCCCCAACATCCAACACTCCGCATCAACGTCGTCGCGGAAAACATAAACCCACAATCAGGAAATCCCACGCCTCCTTGCTCCTCGCACTCTGCACTACTCTCCTCTAACTGCACTCTGGCAATCCACTCTACCCTAGCTACCTTCCTTCCTTCTCCCCAAACCCGCCAACCCAACCCAAACATGCACGGTAGGGTAGGGTAGGCTAGGCACAGGTCACAAAGATCGGTCAGCTGTCAGCGTGTGCTACTCACTCGCTCTTTCATTGTTATTGTTGTTGTTCATTCGTTCATTCGCGATTTGCGTCACCCGCCACCCTAACCATCAACCACCAACCAAATCAACCCATCAATAACCATTCAATTCAATAATCATTCAATTCAATCCATCCATCCATTCAGCCAGTCGCCACCTACCTACCTACCTACCTACCTACCTACCTACCTACCCACCTACCCACCTACCCACCCTACCATAACAAGGCCAACAGCGGAGCCGTGAACGACGGACCGACGGAAACCGTCAGCACCGTACGACACGGCAAGAGCCATCCTTCTCGTCAGCGGCGTGCAGACTCCGCAGACAGCGACACAAGTGGTTTTTTTGGGGGGGGGGGGGGGGGCGGCTGACAAACCACCATTCTGTACGATTCGTAGGCGGGCGGACAACAATTCTGCAGGGGGGTGTCGCCTGGACCTTTCCCGGCCGGCTTGTTGCGTTCCGTAATCTTTCAAGAGCTCCCGCCATGATTTCTATGAACTCGTTTGAAGTCTAAATGCTCTTTCTTTCCCAAGGTCATGTCCCTCGTTGTACAGATCCCTCAACCCGGAGAAATGATCATGCTCGCCGACCGAAGGAGGTAAAATATGTCTCAGAGCCGCTGTTTTGGTCTTCGTGATCTCGAATTCCAAAAAAAAAAAAAAAAAACAGTCATACGAAGCGAATCGCACCCAACCAACTCCCTACGAGCACGGTGGCGGATAGCTGAGTGCCCGTGCCAGGGTTCCTGGCTTGTGGTGGTGCTTCCAGCGTGGTAGCTCCCTGCCAGTCTTGCCAGTACACGCCACCTGGCTTTGATAAGCAAGCATGCTAGGTGCGGCTCATAAAGATGTAGCGACCTACCGCCGCATAAGGACGACTCAACTTGAAGTAGTGATCCGTCTCGGAGAGCATGATACTTTGTTGCAGCTTGGCGATTCGACATGGCAGAACCCCTTTTTGGCTGAGTTCTTCGTCATTTGAATCACCTTCCTACCTCCCGCGACATCCCTCATATCACAATAGTCCCAGCGTTGGAATTTTCTTGGCGTCACACAAACAACAAACGGTTATCTCTAGCATGGCTAGCTCCTGTCCGGTTGCTATTTCTCGGCCTGTATTCATAAGGCACCATATTAATCCCAGTGCCGGAGAGTAGGAGTAGACCTATGCGTTAGCTATTGCTCGGCTATACGCGATTCAGCTTGCGTGCAGAGTAATAGATCATAGATGATCGCTTGTCCATTCACTCAGACTGGAAGGCTAAAAGTAGAAATGGCGTGACTGGAATCCTGAACAGAGTCAACAATGTTGAGGCGTTCCAGGTTTGCCGTAAGTTGGTTCATCACAGCCTTCTGGACCACGATGGTCTGCCCGTACTAACCATGATTTGGAGGTCGGATACCGGTGTCGTTATGGCATTGAGGATGGCATAGACTGCTTCTGCAATTGTTGTCATAGGTTCGGTTGCCGTACTTTTTCCCTTGGTTGAGAGTTATGAGAGATAGGAATTGGAGTAGCGTCGACGAATGCTTCAATCATGCATGCGCAGAAGCTCAAATGTCTCATACTCGGAGCTGTAACGGTTTGCACTCCTGCTAACAGAATCAGATCATTACACAGTTCTCTCAAGTTGCCAGTGACCCGACTCTCATGGATGTCAGTGTCCCAAGCACAACGGAGTATGCCCGGTTTACTGAGGCAAAGGAAAAAACCTGAACGCTACGTTCAGGACTCTGGCTTCCTTCCAGCCAACTTTACAACACCGACGGGCACGATTCAATCGCGTGCATCAAAGCATAAGCTTCAGCCCGCCGACCTTTCCCACAACGTTGTTTTTCCTAGTCCAAATGTGCCAATACCTCGATGCACGATACCCTCAACATGGTTGTCATATCTCACAGCTTATCTCATCTATGCTTTCTTCATTCCTATCGGGCACACGAGCACCGGTAGCCCCATCCCTATTCGCTCTCCACACACCACCCTCGTCCCCACCAAATTCTTCCAACTTCCACACCTCGACTTTCTCTTTACATTCTTCCAAGGCGTCTTCGCCTCCCCTCCACGCAGCTTGTCGATGAGGAGCAGACACTGCAATCAGTATACTCTCTTCCCCAATAGGCACCACCCCTAGCCTATGAACCATACTGATGGCCGTCAAGGCGTGCTTTTCTTTCACGCTGCGGGCGATGGAGAGCATGGTTTGGAGAGCCCGTGGCGGGTAGGAAGTATACTCTAGATGTGTGACGGGCTTACCGCCGAAGTTGTCGCGTGTCGTACCTGCTGGCTTTTAGATGTAGGTTGGGGAGTTGGAGACGGGTGCAAAGCCTACCAGCGAATAGTACAATTGCGCCAGCTTTGGGGCTCTTCACGTCAGCCATTACGGATAGAGGATTGAGGGTATCGTGGGTAAGGGCGACAAATATGCATTGGTCCTCCTGACGGGAGCTTGTGCTTGGAGTGTCCGACATCTTTGGAGCAAGGCTGTTGTTATTTGCAGTCTTCGGAGCCTCTCACTTGCGAAGCCCACTTTCCACCTCGCCAATCTGACTATATGACCGTTGGCTCCAACCACCCATTAGTGCAAGGTAGAGCTCGTATCTCCCATTCTGTCTAGCTGAATCGCGTGATGTCTATTCAGCAAGTCGTTAGGTACGTCACTGCCTCACTGCGTGACTGCGAGTAGTCTCAGCTTGGCCCCACCGCAGGTGGGTCTGAGTAGGAAACCCTGCCAAGACCGACTTTTTTGGTGTATTGACCGATTTGCACCCGGAAGCTTAGACCCGGGGCCGGAAGAGACCCCCGAAGCTACGAAGCTACCCCGAAACTTCCCCGAAACTAGTCTCTTCAATATTCAAAACTTCAATATATTATTACGCGATAACTAAACCACCAAATGTTATAAAAATTTCTGGAAATATTCGATTTATATCTTTATATACTATATAAAAATTCTAAATAGTGTAGGTTCAAGCGAAAGAAGTTATTTAGATCTTTTAAATTTTTATTCTTTTTTTCTATAAAAATTATAACTTTTTAATAAATAATACAAATAATGTCAAAAACTATCTATATATACTTTTATATATATATAATAATAGTATTGAATAAAAAAAGCTATTTTTATATTGTATAATTAATATAATAGCTTAAAAAGTCTATATTAGAGAAAAAACTAGTAAAATATATTTTGTTATATCTAAGGTTCCACGATATTTACGAATAACCTTATATAGACTATCAAGTATAACGAGTCGATTGATATAGAGTTTGAAGTTTTACGATTAAACGGTAAAAAGTTAGAGGGGGGTTGAAAATTCTACGCTAAAATTAACAAGATTATACGCTCTATAATAAATAAATAAAAGAATATATCAAAAATCGGAAAAAAAAATCGAGTTCTTTAATATTTATTTCAAAATTGAAATAGTTTTAAGTTCTTACGTAGACGTTGTGTTGAATATATATTTGTAGACAAAATGAATTTATTGAGATTTCGGTTCAATTATGGTGAGGATCCCATACAAAAAAGTCCTTCAATTGACGAATTTGGCGGTTTCCTACTCAGACTCTATGGGAGGGGGGTGACGAAAATTTCGGTCCGGCAATATAATAATCCGATCACCATCCCCCGAAAGTAGAGTCTGAATTACTGAGACTAGACTGCGAGATACTGGAAAGCGCGCTAGTGGTTAGATTAGGGCTTCTGCTCTACCTCGGCTTCTTGCACTTTTTCAAGACTGACCCGACTGAATTGTTTTTCAAGTGCGGTCATATAAGCTTCCAAGATGAACTCACCAGGCTACCGAGCAGGCAGCACCTTTCCCGACGGAAGGCAGTCCCATATTTTCAAATGAATTCTCTCTTTCGCCGCCTGAAAGTTCATCATCCAAGCTCGGGAGCAGCACCTACGACGATGTCTGAAAGATCCACGTTGTACAATGAGTATTCCGAAATTCCCAAGGCAGATCCACCTGTCACTGGCAATTGGGATGGTGCTAATACGAGTATCGGCGCCGGAGTAGCCATCTTCCACCTCGCATCTTGCCGGGTAGTACTATGCTACCACAGCACCCACAAATACTACTTTTTGCCCAAAGGCCGTCGAGATGCTAGCGAAGATACAGGCTCTGGAGCTGAAAGAGAAGGATTTGAAGAAGTAGGTACCTTGCTCAGAGATTACCTGAACACAATGACCAGATGTTTACACGTGCAACAGTCAGGCTACCGTAACCGCCTTCTCCCTCTTCCTATACCCACTCGCCAACCTCAAGCCCATAACCCTCCTCCATCCAGCGTAGCGTCTACACCCTTCGTGACCGAGCCTGTGTGGACACAACTGATTCCCGCCACCAGGACAGTTCAGTACATCCTCTTCTGGTACATCGCCGAGACCGTGCCTCCAGAACTTGAAGTCTCACTGTCAGCGCAAGAGAAGGAGCAAGGCATGGCTTATCAGTATCCACCCAAATTCAATCCCGAGATGACTCTCAAGCACAGAATCGGAATGGAGCAAGAAGGTTATGAGCCAATCAAACATCAAAACACAGGTGTAGATGCTGAGGAGGCATTGTACGAGAGCTATCTAATGCCCGTGGAAGAAGCTATCAAGAAGTTGGGCAATGGCATCTCTGCGGATGTGGTGAGAAGAGGATGGGAAGCCATTCAAAGGAGACACCACATGGAAGCCTAGTCTAAGACCATCGCGCACGGTATCTAGGGATCACGGCCTTTGGACCGTATGCACGGCTGACCAAACAGGCAATAGTATGAGCGACAGTTGAGAATTCCTGATACTGCTTACAGTTACGAGTAAAACCCCGAACTGTTCATTATTACGCCGTTTCGTTCTGTGAATAGTCTCTAGATGTCGCACCTTTCCGACCCGTTCTTCCCATGCTTTGCGACTTAGAATGATATCAGAGATCATCAATGGCCAACCAGTAGACCCGCAATCGGAAGCCCCCCACACCCCCCAACAACTAGTAACACCATCCACAGCCATCTAGGTACATCATCCCATACTATATAAGTGCGAAGAACTCGACACAGACCGGCCGGGGCATGATAGAATGAATACTACACGAGGATTGTTCACGGAGTAGTCAATGTATTCAGTACCCTATCATAAGAGCCGTAGATAGCATATCAGCCAGTATTACACTGAGATTCCAGGGTGCCGCATCCAAAGTAGCATTTTGTACGGAGCAGTCCTCCATCGGATCCGAGTCACGATGAAACGAGAGACTAGCAGAGTTTTGCAGCTCCAAGCGTTGCCCGGCATGTGGTTTGACACGTTGTTTTGTGTGCAATCCGACTACATGGTGGGTCACTGCTGACTGCCAATCGTAAGTTTTGCTTAGGATATTTTCTCTCATTGGCCGATGAATGACTGAGCGAACGGCACTGGATAAGCGAAATATGTACGGCGCTCGACAGTATAGTGAGCTGATCGTCGGCTGCAGATGTCAAACCTTTGATCGGACGAGAGACATGTGAGTAAAAGGCACAAGACAAACGAAGACCTATCATTTCTTCGGCGCTGAATCCTACACCACTCTTCAAATCAGCCATCTCGCTCGTGACCACTCTGCCATTCAGCGCGAAGAAAATAATAACTTACCAAATACACCTGATAAAACTTCATCCTCCAGCCCCCCAAGCCGTCCGACGCGCCATCCTTCACCAGGAGCGCTCGGGCAGCCCAATCTTTGCCATCACTACCGCCTTCTTTGAAACCGTACTCCACCGTACCGTAGAGCATGAGTTCGGCTTCCGACTCCGAAACCGGAGCGAAAGGAAAGATCTTCGTCGGGCGGTGGGAACGGGACGAGACTGCAGACCACATCTTGTGGCGGAGGGAGAGGATACCTGGGGTGTTTTGCGGGTGTCAAAGGCATGGAAAAGGATGGAGGAAGCAGATAATAGCCGTTTGCAAGCCAAGCATCTGCAGTAGACCTTCTTTCTATACGTCTTCTGGAACGCATGTAGAGAGAGTACTTCGTGGATGAATGCGAGGACTTACCATCAGACCCTTCCACCCTGGCACTCGCCATGATCACGATTGCATCTTTCGTAAAGCAGTCTACGTATCCCTCGTGCGCCTCGGGGGTATCCGAGATTTTATAAAAGGCTTCAAAGTACTGGCGCAGCGACGGAGGGACTTCGGGAGTGGACGGATATGAGGATTTGTATTGGTCCATCGTTGCTTTTACGTCTTGAGATAAGACGAGAACAATTGCGGCCGGACGTCGAGAGTCTCGAAAGATGACTACCGGAAGCGATTTAGATGAGACAACCATAGTGCATCGGGAATGAAGTTGACGATTGCGGTGGCATAAAGCTCCCCCACGACTGTCGTCACTGTGCATATGGAACCGCTCACTAGTGTGATTGCCTGTATGTATTGCAAGCGTTCCACATGTCAACTTGACACAGTCTCACGTCTATGAAACATCAAGACGCACAATGGCCGACCCTCTTTCAGTTACTGATTCCTGTATTGGCATCTTATCTTTTTGTCTCACAGCCTGCAAATCGGTCCTTGATTACTACCACTCAGCGAGTGGTTCTCGGAACGATGTTCAGAGCCTAGGTGAGACGACTGAGACCCTTCGTAGGATTTTACAACTTTTACGGGAGACTATTGAGCTTCACGGCATCGAAGACAGTGCTGCTGCAGTCTTTGAGAGCGTTGATGCCTGCAAAGCCGGGATCGATCGCTTGATGGCCAAGTTGAACAAGATTCGCCCGGGAGCATTGAGTAAAGGAGTATACCATCGACTGTTTGGTATCCGTTTCGAGAGAGCACACTTGCAAAGCTTAAAGAAACTGTGACACATGACTTGATGGGCAATCTGTCCATAAACATTCAGACAAGCGAACTAGATGCAGATATACGACTCCACATCCGAAACCAACGGGCGAATGACCCGAAGATGAGGTGTCGGCCATCAGACTGACAGGATGAAATAGAAGCTGAATTGACCAGAGGAATCTGTGGAATATAAGTATTTCGCGCTCTCATTACCTCAGTGTAGTAAAAGTAGTCACAGATTTCGCTGGGTGTGTCTCCGACCTATAACTAGAGGTGTGATTGATTTCAGATATCCACTCCTTTCCACTTACTGTGAGTGTACTAGTGAACTCAGTCTTCGATCTCGTAGAAATTCTCAGATAGGTAAAGCTACGATCAAAGTCGGTCTCAAGAACCATTAACCTCCAGGCTCCAATGTCTACCGTGCCATAGCCGTAATCTATGCTCGAAAGTCTCGAACGAATGGAAGCTCATTTTTGTACGAAGCGTGTTCTTCTTCTCTTTCACGCACACTGTACGGCTAATATATCTAAATAACTCGACTCCTTCTAACGAATAATACTATGTTGTCGGAATCAAAAATGGAAAAAATCGACTTGTCGTAGATGAAAAGAAGCTGTTTAGGAGAGAACGATGGTAATATCCTTCTTTTTTTGGGTCATGGCCCCGAATCGTTCAGAACATTTACGGTGAATTCCCCGAACCAAGCGGACTCTCCTATCAAAAAACACTGTCATGTAAGAATCGATGAAAAGCTGTTTAGGAAAGATCGATAACGATTTCTATGCTTTTCGGGCTATAGATTTAAGCTGTTCAGAACATTTCCGGTGAATTTCCCCGAATCATCTGAAGACAAAGTAGGCCACACCCCTACACGCATCGGATACTATCGAAAGATAGTTCAAACAAATTTATCGAGTCGGAATTGTGATGAAGCTGTGTGGAAGAAAAGACGTTGGGTACGGCTAGCTACCGCTGCGTTAGGGATCAACCTTCAGAAACAGCAAGACCAACTTTGCGTCTGACCTGCCGTCAATTTGTACCGGATTCCACTAATCCTCTAAGCAAAGATTGGGTCAGCGGAAATGAAATAGTTCGGTTTTTGTTACCTCTTACGCCATACTCTGGAAACGGGAAGCCCAAGACAGCTTCGAATTATACCTGAGCCGAAACCTTGACCAGCTGATTACTGAGCTTCCTTGTTGCGACGGATAGCTCCTGCCGGCAGCTGTGAGGCAAGCACAGCGATTTCGGGGGCGGTTGTTGTACTCTGTGATCTACCCTGTGAGACCTGTGACTGATTAATGAGCAGAGCCATATGCTGAACAGGGACCTAAGAATCGTAGTCATCACCAGAATTGCCTCGCAAAGCTTCAATCTCACAGGTGCTGAATGTCTCGGCATCGATAACCGTTACTGATCCAAATCACCTTATTGCGGCCGGCGCCCAATTCCCCCATTGTTGGACGCTCAGATGGATGAAAATTAGAAGAATCTTATGCACAGTCTGCAGAAACAGTTTCTGTTAGGCCTGAAAAAGAAGATGAAGGCGTCCTCGGACCGACGTCGGCACTGGTTTGAGATCTGTCTATGCACACTCTTATTGTTGATGAACCTTGAGCACCTGTACGAAATCCACAATCGCCAGCTTGAGAGATATCGTGAGCAGGTGTGTAAGCGCAACATAGATCTCTGTGCTAGCTAATGCGTTCGCCTTCCTCAGAGTCGTCAATCTTCTTTCTCCTTTACTTCTCTGGGAACGATGGAGCATTGGGAGCTATCTGCCCAGATTCTTCTCAATCATTTCAAAAGCATATATCACGATTCGGTTCCCTAATCCATGCATTGGGATAACGATCAGAGCGCGTCTCGTGTGAGAAGTTTCTAGTACATGACATTTTCCTAGTGTGATTGGAGAAGGCAAGACATGGTGTCCACCGACTCTGAGCTCCCACATCCGATTTGAAGCTCATGACGTGTTCCAATCTTACCTCGATTTCGAAAGACGTCCAGGAGGTCTAGTGTTCTTGCTAAAAGCTACGCTGCGGGATGAGCATGTTGAGTAGTCATCATCAAAGATATAAGGAATATCAAAGATTAATCAAGAATGCCAGCCACATAGCCACCATTCGATCTTAGCATATTAATGCTGGACAATATGCTTATCCTTGAGGTCTAGTCAATAGGCGGAATATAAGCGAAGCCGCGAGTGTGTAAATCGCCGAAAAGGAGGGAGGATCGTCTCCACTCTTGACAGCTCTGTAGGTAGCGAGATTATGACCATCAAAACAGTCAAGACTGCGTATATCTCAGCCAGAAAGGGGGATATGCGCCTAACACGATGGGGGTGTCCGCGTAAGACTGGCCTACATTAATCGAGCTTTTTTTACTTCACGTATATCTGCATGGATCTGCTTTCCAATCGTCCGTCTGGCATAGCCGTCTCCGCGTGCGTATGACATCTAACCCTGTACGTACCATCTTATGCCGCACTCATCGAATGCTCCTTGCGATGTACACGACGTATCTGCGAGTACAAAGCGCAAAGGAAACAAATTGTCCCTTCGCTAAGAATTTCGTCACGGTTCCGGTTCAGCCCTAAGTACAATCTTCGCCTGCCACTAGTCACGCCTGCATGACAGGGGGTTAGTACAACAGACTTTTTTTTAAATTAATCCCCGGCTAGAAAATCAAAATCCTACCCATATTAATTATTTTTATTTCGCAACAACCACACATCTAAATAACGTTAGAATGATCTAAATTATCAAATAAATGATGCTCTATAAGATGGCTAGCCATGAAATTTATTATCTCCTTTAGCCAAAATCACACGCTCCATTCGTGCCCTCATCTTCCCACACCACTTCCCTATTCTTTCCTGCTCCAAATTGCGCCACGCAACGTCCCAGGCCTTAATCGTAGGCTCTTTCGTAGTTGGAGGGTACGGTTGCTTCGAGATGTACTGCTTCAAATGGTACCAACAGGGCTCAATCTGATTTAGATCCGGAGAGTTGCCAGGCCAAGGAAGAACAGTTAGCCCCT
>NKYR01000025.1:265483-354730 GCA_003184365.1 Evernia prunastri | reverse complement strand
TGTAGAGGACACGTATTCCAACATTCCAACCAAGGCCTGAAACGATATAAGCGATATTAAGGCCTACTAACCCCCTGTCATGCAGGCGTGAGGAGTCTGACTGGCTGGCCTCATACTCGGCGAGAGCATCAGTGATCTCAGTGTAGTTCAATGAGAATGTCTTAACGTTCTTATCCTTGCAGAGCGTCAAATAGGGAGCAGCCCCAATGGCGCAAATATCAATATCAGGATCTGAGCGGGACCTTGGTGTCGGAAGATCTTTATTCCTTTTCCCTGGGACCTTTTTCCTCTGAGAATCTGATTCCTGCTCTTCATCCCGACACGTAGGCCTAGGGGGTGCTTGGGGCTTAGCTGACGGTGGTACTGGCTGCGGAGAAAGCAGCTCTGGGGGAAGGCTAGGCAAGTCCTTAAGATCCGTGGGTTTGGCACCATCATGGCTGCAACGTCCGGGCCAGAAGAGTAGCTTGTCTCGCTGGCAGTCTAAGAGAACTTGATGCTTGTTCATCCAGGGCTTCCCAAGAATAAGACGATGCTGACCCAATGGTGCTAGNCTTTCCTTATGGCCACCAACGGAGAGATGTGGATAGATCGCCTGCGTAATAGGGTTCTTTGCCAGCTTGCCATCATATCCCTTCAATGGTCGGGGTGCAATGGGCGTCACTGCTATGTCTAGTGCTTGGCAGACTTCCAAAGCATACTCAGCGTCAATTACACAATATGCGCCAGTACATCCGGAATCAGCAAGAGCTTTCAGCGAGATAGTCTTCTCTTGGGATGAGAGTTCGGTGTCCACTAGAAAGGGACGGCGTGCATATGGATTCTCTGGGTTATCCATAAGGCACACTTCGTCAACNGGGTTGTATCGAAGTTCTCTCCGTCCTTTGGGATCACTGAAAGTCTTCGATCTTTCGTTTGTTTTAAGAGGCTGCTGGCTCCTTGTTGAATTTCCTTGAGAGACTCTTGCAGTTCTGTCATATCAAGTGGAGTAGCCTCGTTTACCGCGCTCAAATTTGCCATGTTGAGAGGAAGTTAGCTCTGAAAGTTTGTTTGTTGGGGGGGATTGGTTTGCACGAATGCTGGGGTGCTTGCACGTATGCAGCGAGACCTCCTCGTAAGGGGTTTTCCTTGTGGTCAACAAGTCCTAGCCACGAATGGTTCGTTTTGCCTGTAGGTAGGCCACACCCGAGTGTCCAATGATCTGCTATCGAAACAGCTTCACAACGGTCCCGTTTGACAATTTTATTTTACTGTTCGCTTGCCAGTACGAACGGAAGGGTGGATGATCTAGTTGTAGTGTCAGAACCGTGCCCAGAGTCAAGTCTAATGGGGGTAAATTGAATAAGACAACTAGATAAGGAGGAAATATGTACAGAAGAAGAGCGCTTAAATACTAGGAAGAATCCCCGCTAGCCTATGTGTCAATGGGAATGTGTCAATAACCAATAAACACTCTATGTGCTAGACACATAGCCATAAACACTCCCTATGTGCCTGACACCTAGGGTACGTCCGTAACATCCCTCGCTTATAAAGTTATTGTGATTTAAATTTACAGAAAGATCTTTGAAATTAAAAGTTTATTATACTTATTTTCTTTGAAATGTTGAAAATCGAATAGGATTTAACTAAATTAGTATTAATCGAAAGATTTCTAGCACTTTACGCTATTCAAAGGCTTTAACATCCGCTTTCGAGTGACTTTCGAATCGTCTTCGAGACTTGTCTTCAAATAATTTAAGTCTTATAATTATCTATTCAAATCTCAGCGAGTGCATTAAAGAGATCTCTCGTAGAAAGAGAGAATTCGATTCGCGAGCGATTAAAAATACTAAATAACTCGCTGCGAAATAACGACTCTCTTGTCATGGAATAGGGTGCACCCCTCTATCCAATGCGCCAAAAGAGCGTGTGACCCCGCTAAGACAGCGGAACCACCCTAATGCAGCCCATATCCGTAACATCTCTCGTCTATATAATATTAAAAGACCTTTAACTTTAGATATTCAATTGACTTAGATTTTTTTATTAAGTATTGTATCACGTGACTTGCATTTCTAAACGAACTTTTCTTTTCCTCTCGCTTATATAATCAATTTATTAAAATCTAGAAAAAAGAAGGCTTAAAACTTCAAATATATTATATTAATACTGTTAAGAATTTTGAAAATCGAGTAAGATTTAACTAAATTAGTATTGATCTAAAGATTTCTATTACTTTACGCTACTTAAATATTTTAAAGTTCGCTCTTTAATATTACTTTCCTCGCTTATTTAATTAATATAATCTAAATCTATAAAAAAAGAATTAAAATTAAAAGTCTATTATAATAAAAAAGATAAATTAATATTTAAATAACTTAGTATTAATTAAAAGATTATTATTACTTTACGCTATTCGAGAACTCTAAAATTCGCTTTCGAGTATTCTCGAGTTTTATAATAGATTATTTAAGTTATAGCGAATATATTAAAGAAGTTTTTCGAAGAAAGGGAGAATTCGATTCGCGAGCGATTATTAATAGTATTAATGATAATATTAAATCATCTCGCTACGAAATAACGACTCTCTCGTAATATATATATTCGCTTAGTAAGTCGCGATTACTTAATATACTGTTACGATCTAACTCAGTTCTATCAAAAAATCTATGGTAACTAAGTAGAATATAATGACTAAGTATACAATTTGACACACGATTCTCGTTAACACTCGATTCTCTAGTAAAGTGCTAAGAATTTAAGTATTTAATCTTCTAAAGAAACTCTTTCTCTTTCTTTCTTCTTCGTGCTCGTCTTATATAATAAATCTAATCATAGAAATTATCAAGTCTGTTACGAGCGTACTTTTGACACCCTGGTACTTCTAACACACCTCGTATTTCGACATCTATCAGCCTAGCCCTATAGAACTTAGTGTCTAGAAATGATCTATATCTAGACCATTCTCTCTTTATAGATCTTTCCTTCTTAGCTTGTTATCTTCGTTATATATCACTACGGTTATTATCACAGTACGATTCTTACACTATAATAAGCTTATTTCAAATCCTCGAGAACGCATCTTCATATGTGCTTTAATTAGTAGTTAGAAAGGTATATAAACTGAAACATCAACAGTCAACCAGGTATTCAGCCACGAGAATCTTATGTCTCAGCCAGAAAAAAAACAATTCTAATATCTACACTCTTCGTGGTAACTTAAGCGGATAAAAACCCAGCTTGCTATATCAGAAGAAGTCTTCTTCGCTCGCATTTTCATCGTCTTCGGATTTTATATCACAATCAGTAAAGAAATCACTTTATTAGACTATCATAACTTAAAAGAACACTATTCAAAGTATTCATATTCTTTACGACGTCTGATTTTGTCACGGTGTGAAGTCAGCCCAGCTTCCAGCCCAGATCTAGTCTAGATCTAGCCTACTCAGCCAAGGGTTGCTAGAACCCCATTCCCACTGTTGTATATGCGACGGTTATGCGATAGCCGTGTTGGCTTTCGTCTGATCCTATATAGGGGCGCTGAGCGCCCACTTTCCACTTTCCTTCCTTGTCTTTCGTCTTGTAAATAGACCTGACCCTATCAGACCAAGTATATCAAGTGGTAGCCCTAGTTCCAGCCTCGTTCCCTGACATTACGAAAGACCTACTATTCATAGCACTCCCACGTGCTAACTCGAGTCTCGACACTATGACCGACGCTGAAGACCAGCAGCGAATCCAGCACTTTATCCAACAAGTGGCTAACAATCCCCAAGAGATTCTTAACCAAATCGACGCCTTGCAACGACGCGTTGACGACGCCTCCACCGATACCCCTGCCTCGTCCGAAGCGACACCACTTATCGCTTCGATGCTTGACCCACAGACTGTACAAGCATTGTCTGCATTGTTCCAATCAATGCAAACCAACCAACCGCCTCCTGTTGTCCTTCCCCCTCCTCCAGCCGCTCCCGCAATCTCCAAATCCGAGAAACTTCCTGATATTCCTGAGTATGATGGTGACGTGGATAAATTGGATGTATGGGAACAAAGTCTCATCCATAAGATGCATGCCAACCACGACCGATACCCTACCGATCAGAAGAAGATCGCCTACGCCGAAAACCGACTCGCCATGGGGAAGAAAGCTCAAATCCTTATGGGCAAATATCGATCCGATGGACTCTGCATCCTCGTCAGTTTCAAAGACTACCGCGCCAAGCTACGCAAATGCTGTGGCGATCAATTCGAAGCCGAGAACGCTCGCACCTACCTTCGTGACAAGCTTCGACAAGAGAAGCTCCCCTTCGATGAGTACTACAACCTCTTTCTGCAGAAGAAAGAGCGATCCCAAATGGAAGAGGCTTCCTTGATTGACGCTTTGCAACGCAACGTTAATTACGACACCCAACGCGCCGCCTTCTCTTGGCGAACTCGCCTCAATGAGAAGCCATCCACCTTTGATGAATGGGTCCAAGCCTATTCAGATTCCGACAACGAGCTTCGCCAATTGAAGCACCGTATGCCTCGCCAGACCCCTGTCACTCCCACGCCAACATCCAAGCCTAAGACCTCAAACAGCAATCCTCTCGGGCAGAGAGCCGTGCCTGTTGTTCCGATAGCTGCGGTACCAGCCGTATCCATCGCCGCAGGGGATCCTATGGATCTCAGTTCCGCCATGGCCACTGTCAAAGGCCAGAAACTCCAGACGCCTGGAGTCCGNTCGCCTATGCTTCGCCCGAAACCCAGTCCCTCGTCCAAGCCTAGCCTACGCCTCAGTTCCCTCACCTAGACTTCGCCCAGACGCCTCACCTTACCAAGTCACCTCGCTCTTGTCTCGCCTAGTCCCTCGCTTCGCTATTTCCCCCTAGCAGCTTCACAGGAGCTCAGCCTTCGAAGGGGGAGCTACTGTCACGGTGTGAAGTCAGCCCAGCTTCCAGCCCAGATCTAGTCTAGATCTAGCCTACTCAGCCAAGGGTTGCTAGAACCCCATTCCCACTGTTGTATATGCGACGGTTATGCGATAGCCGTGTTGGCTTTCGTCTGATCCTATATAGGGGCGCTGAGCGCCCACTTTCCACTTTCCTTCCTTGTCTTTCGTCTTGTAAATAGACCTGACCCTATCAGACCAAGTATACCAAGTGGTAGCCCTAGTTCCAGCCTCGTTCCCTGACAGCCTACTAGAACGTATGGAGGGCAACATAAAAACATGCGTTCCATGCTTATATGCTGGGAGAAAGGTGGTAGAATCATTGAAGACTCAGCCCAGAAAGTCATTGTTGGAATTGTCAAAAAACACCGTCAGACCACGAGATTTGAACAAAAGAAAACGGCGACAGCGAGCCCCAAGGAGTTATCATGGCTGTAAACTATGCAATATTCATATATGTAATCATATTGCGTATTGGAATGAGCATATAGCTGCTATTCCATGTACATAGATTTTTGGTGGGGGATGCCAAGCATTTGTGCACCCAAGGCGCCAGACGATGGGATAGATGAGCAGAATGATTCTGAGGTCAATAGATGGAAAGATATCATTGATACAGAGAGTTAGAAAAACTGATGGGCCGTATCGATATCAACGTCATGTTTGAAAAGATAAAAGAGAGAAGCCGATGCTTAATAGCGAAAGGATTGTAAGGCGAGCGCTGGCCGCTACTTTACAGTCTCAGCTAGCGCCAAGCCACGCCAAGAGACTAATTACTAATCACTAAAGTAATTACCCTCTATCATTGGCCAAGGCAAGCAAGTCAGACAAAAGAACCAAGCAGCTTCAAACCGAAACACGAACTTATCAAGTAAAGTAGTGGTTGTCCAATAGTCCCATCCTCCATTGCTCCATGCCCAAATACCTATATCCTACAAGACTACTACACCTTGACTTCATCATCACACCTGATGATGCAAGGCAGGACACCCGAGATGGCGAGACTCCCAGGTTCCGCATTTTATGGCTCACAGCAGCTCAAGGCGCTCATCTGAACCTCGCCTATATACCTAGCCACAGCAGTCACCCTCTCACAAACCTGTCTCGAAATCGTCAGCTTTTCACACTACGTACACACGAGCTACAGAGAGTCAAACGATACCATGACTGGAAGAGCTTCGACTGCAGTTGATGAGTGTCAGCGAAGCACTTGTCTTGATCAACGAGTCAAGGATTGGAGGATGACCCTTTGCAGAAAATTACAGAGAAGGTTGCTGCCGTTGGCCCTTCTACATGGCTATAATCGGTCGTCAAACGCTCCTCGCGGACATGCTTGGCTGAAGGCGAAATTGTGCTCAGCGAACAGATTCTCAAGAGGCATCTGACAGATATGCGCCTGCACCGTCATATGCCACAATTCTCCCTTGCCGTGATTCAAATGTACGCTAGAGAAGTCTCCAGAGGTGAATCGAAGAGCTGACAGGAATCAAGGTGCAAGCCAGCGGCCCCCGAGAGATCAGCCACGTCATTCCTACATGTCGCCGCTCAAACTTTAACCATCAGGCGAGCATATACCATGAGGCAAAAGCCGCAAGAAGAGTAGGGAAGCCACGGTGCAAAGGTTACAACGAGATACCTGCCTTCCACATCCCAAGCTCGATCGTTTAGTATACCGTCGAGCTACGGCAGGTTTCTTACCATCCGCGACACGACCAAGACCAACATTACTCGAACATCACCTTGACCCATGGTTGGACCCGAGGGTGCCCATACCTTAAACAGGGGCACTTCTACATGCAACGACAGCCAAGAGAGTAACGGATTACTGCAAGAGACAGCCGCCCAGTGTCACAGAGCTCCCGAATTCACTCCCGACTAAAACACTCGGTGCTACCATCATTTCCATACAATGGGATGCTTGTGATACACCAGAGTTGTCAGCGGGACCGTGACAGCAAGAGACCGCACCTGCGCCATCGCTGAGTGCAGTCACGGATAGGATCCGAAGCAGGACGCCACCAGGTCTCGCACGCCTTCGCTTACAATCATAAACCTTGTCTGGGAATAAACGGCCCGAGGCAGAATGGCTCGGGGTTCTGGAGCTTCTACTCGCAGCCACGGCCCCAGTGCCAAGGCGTCCCCAGAAGAGTTGAAAGCAGGGGGAAACGATAGCAGGGGGAAACGATAGCAAGCAAGGGACCCGATGAGAAATGTGACATTTGAGGGCAGCAGCGGTTGCTATGGAAGTTACAGGATAAGGATCCACGATAATGAGGCAAGCAAGCTTTGTTAGGCAGGAAGTCTAGGGCGACGAATCACCCTGGCTGAAAATCTAAAACTAGGACGGTGAGATTGAATTGTCAATGTCAATAGGCGCAAAGGATTCTGAATACGCTGAATACACGTACTCGAGCAAGGCTCTTACCCCTCTTATAGCTAGCTAGGCGACTCGTATATATTTCCTCCACAAAACACAATACTCTCAATCCTTCAACATTTCCACCCTTACATATCCCCCTGAACCAGTAACATGTCATTCATCTACTCTACCCGCCCCTACTCGCCCAGTAGCCAACATATAAGACGTCTTCCAAACACCCACACCTTACGATTCGAGCAGACCGCCGACCCAGAGCCGCACCTCAACGCGAACCAACCCCGCCCTCCTTTCCCCATCGATGGGCGCGCCGCTCAGAGCGAGGTGTTATTCATTGAAGATGTACGATCATCGAGGGAGCTCTGCGCAAGCCAACGTTTTCATCAAATCCCACGAAACTGCAAATGTGGGATCCTCGCCAAATGGTTGTTACGGCTGCGTTAACAGATGAGGTGTTGTATCGACAGCAACAAATCCAAGCGCGCTCAGGGAAGGTTTCCGACGGCATGTACGGGTGGGATCAGGGCAGTGGGATCTGCGATGTGTATCTCAAGGACGGTTCAATCTGCAACGTGCACACGATCAAAGGCCGGGCTCTTAGATCTGGGAGCAACATCGTCATGACCAGCATGAGCATGCCCTGCTACGACTTAAGTTGCAGGGTGTGAAGACTGCGAATTGAGGATATCGAATTAGTTAGGGAACATGTGCGGTGTCTCCCTCATTACTAAATAACCACGCCCAGCTTTGGAGAGCACTGCCTAAGTGATTGCTTCAAGCCCCGTAGAATGACAAGTTCCCCAGCGCATTCCCGGAGATGCTCTCGTATTGCGACATCGCCGAGTCGGCCGGGGGAGGGGGGAGGGGGGAAGTACCACAGTCGGCAAGTTCCATTTCCTATATGTTGGCACGCTTTACCGCTCAGAGGTGTTCGACCTGGAAAACGCTCAGTGAGTGACCCGAGCGCTCACTGAGCGTCCAAGGTGAGCCCGTAAAAGTCCATTCCTCAGCTGCGAAGGACAGACATCCTGCCTGTGTGGAGAGTAGTAGTTTGACAAAAGCTCCGATCGCTGTCCCACGATCGCCCTCTCACTACGTGACAGTTGTCTCTGGCTTAGCCGGATCTGCCGTCATGGCTAGAGCTTGCGCTCGTTATCGCATGCCCTTATTATGGGTCTGTGGAGATACGCTGCAGTGCCCTGCGACACCGGTCCCGAAGGCACCCTTTTCCCTTCCTGACATACAATCGCGACTTCGTAGATAGATTGGCCAGATGGGGATGCTCGTCTGTCCAACGTCTCTGGCAAGATGCTTTGGAAGGACTGTTCGGACAGAGCAGGCAGACTCAAGGGGAACTCTTTTCAACTAGACCTGCGAGGTAAAGCAGACGCTTGCCTCTGAAATTTCGCTCGGATAAGCATTTGGTGGGAAGGCATCATTTGCTAAGGTAAAAGACTCGATGCGCCAAATGGCTGCCCAACAACCAGACGGGTGTATTCATTCAAGATCGTCTTCTGTCCCTCTTGTTGATTCTCGCCGTGTGTGTAAAATAGTAATTTCCAAAACCGTGAAACGTATCGGTCGGGTTTCTTACGAAGTGCTCCACGGGTCTCGATCGCTGGTCTTTTCGCAGGAGGGGGGAGGGGGTTGGGGCGCTCGGTTCAAACCCTTCGCTTGACGTAGAATCTACACCGACCAGTCAATAGCAAGCCGAGGCTCGATCCAGATCGGTTCCTCTCATCCGTATTCGCAACGGTCGTTGCCAAGATTGATACGCTATAGGCTCAGTAATTCAGACTCTTTGAGCCGGGCACCCAGGGTGTCTAGATACCTTAGGCCTGCCCTATCCGATATTCCGCCCAGACCTCGGCAACAAATTTTGGTATGACAAGTCAACTTTCTCTCGCAATTGATAAACTTATTACGGAGTATATATATGGTCGGATACTTTTCAAATTATTGTCATATGATCTTCTAATGTAGACTTATTTTGGGGGGAGGGGGGTATTTAGATAATAATTTCGATACTAGAATCTAGAGTGATACTATATTTCAACATGGATGAGTTCTAGGGAATTTATATAGGTTTTGTTATTACGTACCTGTGAGCGATTATCGAATACTCGTGCCTCGCTTCGAGGACCAATCATATCATCGTCGACGAAGGGCCCGGGGTTCGAGTCACGCCGAAGACGAGCTTTATTTTTCCAGAGGGAAAAAAAATAATTTCAGAAAGAGCCCAAAGAATCTAAGCTGGGTGAGGAACCCTAGAAGCCTCGAAGGAATCGGGCAAGAGGGATCAACTCCGCTTACTCCAGAGTAGAGGGCGGACATCACGAAAGAGCAAGCTAAGATATGGGCACTGTTCCCCCCCCGCCCTCGGGGATGCCCCAAATTGCTCACCACGCGGAGTCGCACGATCGCTCCACACTCCTGAGTGCAAACTCTTTTTCTTCCCCTTTTTTTCTTTCTTTTTTTTAACTTCTTCTCCAAGCTCAAACAGACCATTCTGCAGGTGATTTCAGGTAGTCCAAAATGCATGGTTCATATGTTGGTTTAGCGGGTAACTGAGTGTCTGCGTCCTCAAAACAACTCAGTGGCTTCATGGTTAAGAATACAACATAAACCCCACAAGCGACAAATTCCTCAAAGAAGCGAACTCAACTCGACATAACAGTCAGTCATGAATCCTGAATCCTCTGCAAATCGCTAGAAGCATTTCCTACTCTTGCTACAAAATAGATGATTGCTGTTTCAGTCTCGTACGAAGTTCGCATTGCGGCTCCGGCTTTGGGTCTCTCATGGCTCCATCGATGGACTGCGCGGTACTGGAGCTGCCAGTGACTTGCATCTACTTGCATTTTGGTAGGCGCATTACGTATGGCCTGGTACAAAGAGCGAGGTAAGAGTAGTTTCCCTTGAAATGTCTTCAAACGAGTATTTTTTTATAAAGAAAAAAAAGAAAAAAAAAGGAGAGAGGAAAAGAAAAAGGAGTAAAAGAAAAGCACTGAAATTTTATTTTATTTTGCTATCAAAAATACATATATGATTTTTATATTGAATTAACGGGTAACTGAGTGTCTGCGTCGCGAACATAGCTTAGTGGTTAAGGATCAGTTCTATACTAAACGAAAATCGAAAAACCCCTTAAGAAAAGCAAACTCGACTCCAAATAATGATGAGTCATCTTCTCAGTGAGCAGTTTCGGCAGGTCTGTCGAAACTGTGTCGACTGAGCCATAAGTTCACGATATAGGCCGCCTACCGACCTCGCCGTAACATAAGCACATCATCTTCATTGTCATCAATCCAGTCTTCAAAACAGTCTCTCGACGCGTCTGGCAAGAAGCCACGTGTTATTTCAATCATGTCAACAATCAGTCATCTCAGTATTCAGCAATCAAACACACAGTCATTTCAGCAAAGACCGTAACGCCTCTACACTGTCAGATCTCAACATCTAGACATTACATTTCACTTCACATCAAGCCTCCGCAATACCGCAACACCCTCTTACCCCAAGAGAGCATATTCTTCTATCGTCATCGATTACCTACTCAGCCTACGACACGAGCGATTCTCCACTCGACCGCGCAGGGTGCCTCGAGATATACGATACAAATTGTTCGACTCCGCTCTATCGAAACGTATCCGACATATTATACTACAGATGATATCCGAATCTTGAATCTCGGCTTCGCCTATCGAGCAACAGACTATACTGAGAAGTAGTGACCCTCAGAGTCGTCAGGGCAACTCCGCCTAGTAAGCTGAAATGAACAAGGGTTGAAATTGAGATACTGTTCTTTGAGACCCCCGGGCTTAGAGGGGTCCCACCCCATACGGAATCTACAATACATAGAAAACACCAAGGGTTCCGGGTCAAAAAAACAGGACATGGTTCTTTACGAAAGGGGTCCTGCGACCGTAGGGTAGCCTCTTTCAATGATTCAAGAAAATTAGGTAGATTATTTTGATAGATAGCAACATCTCGCATAGTCGGTCAATCAGGCAAGACTTCAGGGTAGTTATCAAATAATCAGGTTCGACCGGTGGAGAAAATCTTCCCCAAACCCCTTAGCAGTTGATTGTTAGGACGAAGTCCAGCACTGAGCCGGTCAGAGTCCTGGTTGGAATTTCCACGGGACCCAGCGAAAGTGTAATCATAATCATAATCCTTGATTGTGATCGCTATCGCTGATCGCCATCGTTGATCGTGCTCATTGTCGTTGCCCTTGCCTTTCCCGTTGCCGTTCCCGTACCCGTCCAAGAAGCCCGAGTCACGATCAGCACCCAGCACTCCCGGGATGATCCTAAGGACAAAGGTTCACTGGTGCGTGTGTGTGCTTGCTTGCTTGCTTGCTTGCTGATGGGGTGGGTGAGTGGGTGAGTGGGTGAGTGAGTGAGTGGGTGGGTGGGTGGGTGAGTGAGTGAGCGGGTGAGTAGACGGGGTGGGGCTGGAAAGGCAAGGAGGGAGGAAGGAAGGAAGGAAGGAAGCAAGGGCGGAAGGTTCAAGAAGGCAGGAAGGGTGGAAGGGTGGAAAGGAGGTAGGAAGGCAGGGAGGAAGGAAGGAGGGAGGGAAGGATACGGGTGGAAGGGAGGGAGAAGGCAGGAAGGAAAGAAGGGTTTGCAAAGAAGGATCTCACAGGAGGGGTGGGTACTTGTTGCTTGATTGTTTTAAGACTGGGCTGTGGCTAATTCTTGAACGGTGCCCGGGAAACAACATGGAACCAAGTAAACGGGATATAGAGTGTCTTCTGAATATAGAGTGTCTTCTGATAGAATAGTATCGATGCGTAAGGACGACGCTATTCGTGAATGTACGCAAGAGACGAACGGAATCGGACAACGGCAACGGCGACGGCAAGGAGCCGCGTCCTGATATACGCAAACGAGAATGAAGAAATATGTGGTAGGCGTGAGGAAAATCTCCGCTTTCAGTCATAAATACTATGTACAATTTTCCCAAACTCTATCCAAGTGCGACTACAACTTCATGATATATTCATTCCGACCAGCTCCAGCGTAACACGTTCTAACCTGAAGGAGAGAGACCGTATCAGTGGCCGTTGGCACCATTTGTAGCAGCCCCATTTACCCTTGTGCCGTTGGTGCCAGCATGGTTGATGCTATCGGTCTTGTGTGTCCCCTTTATCGGTGCACCGTTGTGGCTATGAGCGCTGGAGCTGATTTTGCCACTCATGCCGTTGGCTTGATGAAGCTTGGGGTTCGACGCCATGCCTGTCACATATTAGCAACAAGTCCCAAGCAGTCTCATCGACATCGGAGCATAGGCTTACCATTGTGTGTGCCGTTGAATCGCAAGTTGGTGATCCCATCATAGCCCTTGATACCAGTGGCCTTCTCCAGACGAGTGGCGAGGTCATCAGACACCTCACGGAAGATGGCGATTTGGCGCTTGATGATTTCGGGGTAGCGGCATGTGGACATGTGGCCGGAGACGTTGGAGATGAAGCGGGCCTTGGCCTTGTCATCAAAGACTTTCTCCCATAGGGCACGTGGAGCGTTAAAATCTTCGGGCTTGATCTCAGAGAGGAAGGTGACTGCCTCGCTGATGAATTGACCATGGACTTTGTCGAGGTCAACAGAGCGTTCGCGGAAGCTGATAGGCTCAATGGAAGATAGGTAGTTGGGACGGGAGCCTTGGTTGTAGAATGCCATGTTGCCATCGCGCTGGAAGTTTGCGACGCGATAGCTAGTACGGGTCGAGTTTACTGGGAGCTGCTGGTAGTTGACTCCGACCCTGTGGCGGTGAGCGTCTGGGTACGAGAAGAGTCGGCTCTGGAGGACGGGGTCTGCGGATGGCTCAATGCCTGGTGGCAGGTGAGCTGGATTGAACGCCACCTGTTCGATCTCGGCGAAGTAGTTCTTCACATTCTCGTTCAATGTGAACTCGCCAACTTCACGAAGAGGGAATTGCTTGTGAGGCCAGACGTGTGTCAAGTCAAAGACGTTGATCCTTTGCTTCTCCCAAAGTTCCTCGGCCTCCTTGGCTGTCATTGTCTGGAATGCGACGGTCCATGAAGGATGATCGCCTTTTTCAATAGCCTCATACAGATCCTTCTGGGAATAGTCGGGAGAGTAGTTGCTGGAATCCTCTTGGGTGATGAATTTGGTACCTTGTTTGGACTTCATGTGCATCTGAGCGTACACCCAGTCCCCAGCTTTGTTGACAAGCTTAAAGGTATGTCCACTGTATCCGTGCATGAAACGGTACCCGTCAGGGATACCTCGATCACCCATGAGGATCATGACTTGATGGACAGATTCGGGGTTCTGAGATAGGTAATCCCAGAACGCTGTACTGTCATCACTGTGGGTGAGGTGTGTGGCTGGGTCGCGCTTCTGGGTATGGATGAAGTGGGGGAATTTGGCAGGGTCTCGCAGGAAGAAAACGGGTGTGTTGTTTGCCACCATATCCCAATTCCCCTCTTCTGTCCTGAATTTGACGGAGAAGCCTCGAGGGTCCCGAGCGCAGTCGTGGGAACCAGATTCGCCACCAACGGTTGAGAAACGGACAGTGACTGGGCATTCATTGCCTTCTTTTGCAAAGACATCGGCGAGACAGAGGTCGTCTAGAGGTTTTGTGCATTTGAAAGTCCCGTGTGCACCACTGCCCTTGGCGTGGACGACTCGCTCGGGGATGCGCTCTCGGTCGAAGTGGGAGATGAGATCGATGAGGTGGAAGTCTTGAAGGAGGAGTGGTCCGTTGACACCAGCGCGCTGCGTCTCGTATGGGTGCGGCATTGGGAGACCATTGCTGGTGGTGTAGAGTACGTCTTGGCTGGATGTGTTACGGTCATCCTCGTATGTCCTGAACTTGCCAGCGAAGGCTTTGCCGTTGGCTTGACCGTGGCCTGCGGTTTGTGTAGCCATGTTGGTTGCGCTTTGTAGTATTGTAGGAGTGCTGGAAAGGCTTGAGATGCTCGATTGATGAGGCAGGGAAGTACTGGAGTAGTGAAGGGAGAATGAGAGAATGGAAGAATGGAGAAGGGAGAAGGGAGGCGAATGTATGTATTATATACCTTAGAGTTTTACTGAGAGATTGAGAGCTCGACTATCGGGTAGTGCATGATTACGTCACCACTTCAGCCAATCAAGAGCATGCCGATTGTGAGCAGCATCGGCATTCTCCAGCTACCCCAAATGCCGTCCAAGCATTCCGATACATAAGGTAATTACACAAACTAGACATCATCGTACATTTCCTTCAAACACCTGATGGAAAAGTAGAGTAAGAGCATCAGAAACGCACACTCGCTTCCGCTACATATACACCCTTATGTAAATAAGAATATCTACACCCCTGGTGCCGAACCGGACATAAATGTAGGGCGAAACATACGCCAGTCTTGAGCGTATGCGTCTTGCGACTGTTTATTTGCTACTTTACAGAGCGGAGCCGTTATGAGCAGGATTCTCGGTTCCTTTCGGAAATCCTGCTGTACGTACTTATTGAATCCTCGAGCCGGTACGCATAGTCCACATAGCAAATCATCTAAGCTCTCCGAATCAAATTGTTATAAAATCGTGTATGGCAAATTGCCTTGCATTGTTCTATAGGTCTAATAAGAGTCACCCGGCGCCCTCATCTAATCATTACCAAGCATATACCAAAAAACCAAAGTTATTCGTGCACAGGGGCAAACTTCGACATCTTCCTAAGCCTGAGACCATATCTCATGAAGATCAACGGCACCGGTAAAGCAAGACATGCAATACCACCCAAAATACTCATCGCAGGCCCCACTCCAAGATTGTGAAACATGGGCTTCGCCACCAGCGGAAACGCACAGGCGAGCAGACTCCTCAGGAAGGTGTTCGCCGACACAGCACTAGCGGCATAGAGCCCGTAGGAATCGACCAGGAAGTTGATACACTGCTGAAAGATGACGTTGAAACCTGCGCCGATGAACGCTGCCGCCACGGTCGGCAGAACCCATGAGAATTGAGGAGCCGCTGTCCATCCGAACCAGAAGAGGCCGATGGCGAAGAGGACACCGCCGATGATCATAGGAGGGAGACGAGCCTCGGGGACCGGTTTGCCACCGTTCTGGTCCACGATGCGTATGTAGCGGGGTTGATTCGCAAGATTGAGGAGAACCGCGCAGAGTACGCCAACGAAGAGGCCGAGGAAGGGGAGTGTGCTGACGACGAGGCTGTAATGGCGCATTTGGGCAAAGACGATGGGGAAGACCTCCAACGTCAAGTATAGCAGAGCGTAGACGAAACTAGCGTACAAGGCGATGCAAGTGACCATCGGTTCCGTGAACAACATGCGCAAAGGCCGCGCCAGGTGCTTTGTAATGATTGATTTAACGTCGAGTTTCACGTTCTCATGCGGGTGCCAATACGCCGAATTACCGGTCGATTTGCGCAGAGCAGCGGCGCGGCGCTTCAGGAGAACGGGGCCGTAGAGTTCCGGGAGGAGGAATGCAGTCATGGAGAAGACGGCAAATACCCAAATGGCTTGGATGTATTCCGTCCAGCGCCATCCCAGGTGCTTGTTCACGGTGAGAGCGGCTCCGATCACAGGTCCAAGCGTGGGTCCGCCGACAACGGCAACGGCATAGAAAGTCACAGCGGTGCCCCTTGCCTTGGGCGCCCATATGTCTCCTAGCGCGGCCGATACGTTGCTAACGGGAGCAGATCCAAAGACGCCACCAAAGAAGCGGGTGATGAAGATGGATGTAGCGCTGGTACTAGTGGCCGTTCCGATTGAGAAGAGGCCGAGACAGAACATGGCGGGTTCCATGCTCCATTTCCGGCCCCATACCTCCGAGACCGGAGCCCATAACAGCGGACCGAAGGCGAACCCGAGGATGTAGAAGGAGATGGGTAAGACTGAGACCTCGGAGCTGATGTGGGTGTAGGCCATGATGGCATCTTCTGCTGGGGATATGATACTGCTTCCCAGACTGGCGGATAGGGCGAGCATGCCCAATTGGAATGTTATCCAGCTCTTGTATCCCGTTGACCAATTGCGAGGGTTCTCCTTGTCATTTGGTTCCCAATCGACCAGATATGAGTTCTTCTCATCCTTCTCTTTCTCTTTGTCTGAAGAGACTTGTGAGGGGTTTTCTTCGTCATGGTGTTGGGGATGAGGAGATGCTAGCTGGCCATCTGGGTGTTGTTGAGTCTGGCTGGAGGTGGTAGAAGGGGGATTGAAGGGCATTGCGTGTAGGAAGATGGATATAGGAGAGGTGATTTGGACGGAGCTTCTTGGCTGACGGAGATGGAAGGAGAATAATGAGGAAACATGTTTGAATTGAAGTAATAATGAGTCATTAACATTAATTCAAAGGCCGCGAATACAATGTAATTCACAATTAATTAGAGTACTGAGTAAGTAAGTTACCAGCATCAGAATGTAATCATATGAGCAATTGTCAGCGATATGCTTTGTCCCCTTGCCGGATTTGCCGAGAAATTCATCCGAGTAATTTATATCAGCTAACGTAATTTTGGTTCTCATGTGCAATGACGTCTTTGCCTTTCGTTTACTTTTTTTTCTCCAGTCTTCGGCGCTTACGACCCGAAAGCATCCCTCTTCATGACTCAAACACTTTACAAGTAGCATTATGATCCTCTCTCGCCGTCTATGTGACAAAGCCCAGCGCTTCGCCACGTATAACCAAGACTCGCGAGTGAGGAGGAAGTTTGCCATCCAACAACCCGACTTTCAGCTTCTATCAACATGCAAGCAAGTATACAACGAGGGTCGTGATGTGTTCTATGTTCTACCCCAAAAACAACTTCCATCTACCACCTGATCCTACTAATAATACAGATGGTAGATACGCAGATCTCCAGCATAAGCACCAAAAGACCATCGGAACTATTTGCATTCATCTCAATCTTACGAACCTGACCTGCGGAGATATGAACATGAGCGCCGTCGACATTCCGGCAAACGCCTGCGAGGCGGCCGACCCAATGACGATAACGGCCATACCTGAAGCTTAAGCTAAGGGTATAAATTAAAATTGTGAGCCGAGACTGCTGCTCTACACCTCAAAACCTCCGCGAATCCGTGGGACTTGAGAGACTTACCGTTCAAAGCTCTCTCGGTTGCTGTGTTTTGGACTCGCCAATTGGGAGCAATGAGAATGAGTGGGTGTCCCTCAAAGAATACTTGAACGAAATGTGTCGCCACTTTGAGACCATCACTCGATTCCATGTGTATGAGGGAGCATGGAAGAAGACAGAGAAATGGTTGGAGGAGCTAGGAGGTCGAACGGTGTCAAGGGCTTGAAGGCTATTATCAAGGCCAATGTTAGGACCAGTACGGGACTGCCTCCCGTTCTCAAGTAGACGTCCGCAGTGATTGACTCAGATGCCCTTTTTTTCAATCTTCGTTTCTTCGCCCATTGTCACACGTATACTGTGCATAGCAAACCTGAGACGAGAGAGCGAAGAGCTGCTCACGGCCAGGTTTGGCTATCGACTCCCTCACCTTTCAACATGCGAATGATGCACGGAAAGGAGAGGCACAACTCATCGGATTTGCCTCCCTGATGTCCGCTCTGCGCACAACCTCATGAAAAACTTATTGGCAAAGCTGTATCTGGCACGAGATAACTTCTGGGACAGCGCCTATTACTACCGTTCTCATATCAAGCCTCAAAAGACCCACCACCACCCTCATCCCCGACGACCCCTTTCCCCCCCTCAATCCATCCTTCAATGCCACATGTCTTGCCAACGCAGCAATACTTGCTTGTCCAGTAATCTCAAACACAGCCACATCCGCCTTCCACACCCTTGCGAACCAATTCGTCAATTCCACCGCCCTGCAATAGGAGACAATCTGCTCGGCGCTCATCAGATCTATACCAGGTTTCCAGACCATACCGAAGCAGATCTGTCTAGGATCCCGCCTCTCACCAGTGGCTTCATTCTTAGATACCGCTGTCGTTCCCATGTGATTAATCACCATTGTTAGGTTTCCTTCGTGATCCCGAGGCAAACATCGAGGCATCTGTGCCTCGGAAACCTTTGAGACACGAAGTACCGTAAAAGCAGATGCTCGTTGGATTCTGGGTAAGCTAGATCGGAGCTAGGCGTCCAGGCGCTTTGGATACGTGTCACTGCTGCTCCACTGACAATTGTCTCCGTTGCTCCTTGCCTAATAGCGACTCACATGAGCTGCCCTGCGGCATCGAGGGTGTTTGGATGCGCGACGTGGGACTGTATGGAGTGCTGGGACTGCTGAGGTATCCATTCAAACCATCTTGAGCGTACCAATACATTGCTGATATATGTTCTCGGTCTCCACATTAAGCGTGGATGCCGCAAGTACTTGGACGTATTGCTGTCGATCAAACGCCGCTCTTTGGCTATCTTTCTCGGCCCTATCGAGTTCATCCCAAGACTTCTTGCATAGGACTTGCATCGTTCCACGGCAATTTTCCTACCGCTCGTCTTCCTTGCGCACGCAGACCCAATATTCGTGGGCATCAAAGTCCTTCTTCACGGTATTCGAAAGGGGGCGCATGACCCGCTGGACCTCAATCCCCTCCGCACCACCTACAGCAATGGCGTAGGGAAAGGTTGCATCTGTGAATTTGAAGCCTACAATGGCTTGATTAAGACCTGCCAGCTGTTCCGCGCCCTCGATCGCTATTACAAGCATGCTTGTTGCTTGATACAGGCATACCATTCACTTTGTGGTCCTCAATCCATGGAATCTCCGTTGTACTAAAGATCTTGCGCCATCTAGGCTCCGAGGGATTCCAGTCAGGTACAGGAGTGCCTGAAAGCTCATGGCGAGGGTGTCGTCGTAGGCGGGAGTGCTTATTCGTATTGCTTTCGTGGCGGTACTTCTTCGAGTAGTTGAAAGGATACTCTGGAAGGTCAACGAGTGCTTGGCCCTGCGAGACTCTATGTTTGTTCATCTGATAGACCTTTTCCAGCGCGATCGGGTGGCCGAGACACCACAAGCGTCCACATAGGTCCAAGAGGGTCTCGAGCGCAGGACGCTTTCGAGAAAGCGTGGAGTTGCGCTTTACTTCTGTTCTCGGGGACATGCTCGAAAGAATGCCGCGCGTGGGCCAATCTACAACACGTCGTGTATGATTTCTTGCTTGATGGCACCTAGCTTTCTAGTGCCTTTTGAGCGTGAAGCCATCCGGTTCACTGCCGCTACGTATCTAACCGGTTGGACCATGTTGCTGACCCAGTATTCCGCAACGCATAATGTATCTGTATTTTGCACTGTCTCACATGTGACAGAGAAAATCATTGTCACTCGCCCTGAAGGGTCTAATATACATTTTTGCAGACCTCGAAGACACCCAGCATACTCCGTGGCGATTTTTTCCATGTGGGGCGAGTGTTAAGCAACTCCGGTGTTGATTCTTTGAGCTCCCACATTATCCACAGCTAACTCCACCCTCAACGAGTCCATGTTTCTTGGTAAGGCCCGCAATGCCACTGCCCCCTTCGAGGTGGTCAAGATCTGACTTGGAGGTCCCACTACAAGATTTTACTAATGAGATAGACCTTTCTATCGGCCAGAGAAAGGTTTTATATATAACGGGTCTTGTGGAGCACGAGATTCCCTGAACGCTGCACTAATAGCATCTGCTTCAATGGGATCACCAAAGGCTGTGCCAGTTCCTAACACAAAGAAATATGAATCGTAAAACTGCCAGCAATTTCAAGTCGACTTACTCACCGTGCGCTTCGAAAAATTGGGTAAGACCTAGATCCAGCCCAGCTTTGTTGTACGTTGCTTTAATCCAAAGCGCCTGCGAGTCCTTGCTGGACTGTGTAACGCTCGGCTTGCGGCTGTCTTGATTGGAAGCAGCTGACCTGATCACCACTCGGATGGTGTTTCCATCTCAAATAGCGTCACTGAGACGTTCGATGACTACAATATCAAAATCTTCTCCTCTCGAGCAGCCATAGGCTCTTTCATCAAAATTGTAACGTCTGCCGTCAGTTGGTAAGAAGTTCATCTTCACCAAAGTCAGAGTGGGTCCCAGCGCTGGGATCATGCTGCTTCCGGTCACAAGTGGCTGGTAGATGCTATTAGCGACATGAAGCACAGAGAAAAATACAACAGACCATGTCAAGGTCGCCATTGCGCAAGCCTTGGACTGCGAAGTCCAAGGCCATTAGACTCTTCGAGCAAGCAGAGTCCATGTTGACGCTAGGCCTAGCGAAATTGAAGAACCAGCTCAAACAGTTTGCAATCATATCAACAGCCATTCCGGTCGCCGCATACTTTGGTAGATAATCAGCACCCTTTGTCACGAGAAGCTTGTAGTCATCGTCCATTGAGCCGCTGTAAACGCCAGTTTTCGAGCCATAATCGCTTTCCATTGGAATACCAGCTACATGCGAGACCTTAGTAGGAATCTTGGTCAGGGAGACGCTGTGACTCACCGTTCTCCAATGCGCGATAAGCTACTTCGAGCATAATACGGTGCTGGGGATCCACTGCTCTAGCTTCTGTCGCTGACATCCTAACAAATTGGGCCTCGGACACGCCGAAATCCTCTCTTACGAAGTGTGCACCTGGCACAAAGACCTTTTGCGAGCTGTTTAGCTTTTGTACGATTGACTCACGGAGGCCCAAGTTGAACGGCGGCTGTGGCGCACCCTTTCATCTCGGTCCTCGTCGCGATAGTACAACGCATCCAGGTTCATGCGGTCTTTAGGCCATTCCGTCATCGCACATGTCTTCCCCTCTAGCATTGACCAAAGAGAAGCGGGGGAATCCACACCTTGTGGATACTTGAATGACAAATCCATCATAGCAATAGCGTCAAGGATATCATGAGCTTTGTGAAAATCATGGAGATGAGGAGTACCGCCTGGGATAGCCCCAGCCCCGGGTTCCTCGAAGGCAGCAGTACTTCGTGTGGCCATCATCGCTGTGTTTTCTGTGGATTGTTGAGGAATCTGTCCTTCATGAGTATCCATGTCATAGCGAGAGACTGGGAGACTGTTGGGGCAGATTTATAATTGTGCCCTCTCCATACCTTGAAGGCTATCACTGCTGTGAATCAACTCTGAGGCACACTCTACGCCACCAATATCGAGAAAATGTAAGAATGCAGGGTATTCTGCCCGAAAGCGGGTGTCTGGCAGAACAGTCCACAGGTCCAAAGATCAGCGTTGAAGATATCCAGCAAAAAGATACGAAATCTCAGGCTATTGTATTGCTCTCGAGGCACAGCCCTGATAGTATTTTCGAAGAGCGACTGTGGGCACTGATTGGGATTTACCGGCTACTTACACAGTACATAGGATTTCGAGCCGCATAGATGTCATTAAATGTGTTTCAGATGCGGTGGCCTGCTGCTCAACCATTACGCGTGATTACGCAAGCAAACGCTACTGGCGGGCTGGTGTACACGCTGTGCCATGTCAAGGTTCCCAGCATGATTGTCTGTACAGACCCGGGAAAATTCGCTGATGTTGCTCGCCGTTGACAGACTTCGGCGTTGCACAAGACCCATTGACGTTACTGTAAAGTGACGAAGAAGTTTACCTCACTTTGACTGCGATTCTCACACCAATACATATAGAAGCCCATTAAACATTGCTAAAAACTGCTGAGCCCATTACTGGCGTGCTTTGTGGGCGCTATGCTTCCACGCTGGTACCGTAAAAGCTTTCCTCCTGGAGTACTGATCTTAAGCCGTTGGTGCTGTGGGATCAGGTGTGGCTTTTTGATTCTGACTGTGTATGAGTATCAATCGTTCGCATGATGTGGGCCTCCGCTTGAATGTATTCTTCGTCGCCAAAGGTAGTATCTGCCAAAAACCCGTGGGATCTCTTCGCCAGTGGCTCTCTATCAGAGAGCGTTTTATACTGGCCTGGCCGCAAAATCGTGCTGCGAAACGTAGGTGCGTTCAAGCTCGTGTGGTTCTCAGCCGAATGATCATCTGTGCTCCTTCGACCTGCGATGATAGTAAGATTGAGGGGCGACTTCAATGCGGACCCGATCTTTGAGAGTGTTCCCATCTCTTTGAGTCCTTGAAAAAATTTGGGCAAGAGGGGCAAGCATGCGACAACGATACCCGAAGCCACCTCGGGAGCCGTCCAGAGTTTAGTATACCAGGAGTGATATGTTATATCTGTGGCTCCGTAGACTTTGATAGCGTAGAAAAGCCGAACTATGGAGCATACGCATGCACTATTCGGAGTTAACATGTAAGTTTAGTCCTAGAGAATTCACACTAACAAGGAACCTATGAGAAAGATTGCCGAGATCTGAATTTTCCTCCTCATCGCCATTTGTAGCCTCTAGATGCTGACTTGAGGAAGAACAAGAATGGCTATGTCAGAAAGCGAGTTGATAGAGCTTGCAGCTACGTTGACCGCAAATGTGTTGATGCAGTGGCCGTTGGTTATCAAAGGATCCCATGCTTTAGCAATGGGTTTACAAGCGAATATCTCGAGAAAAGAGCTGATGAGGTAGAAAACCAGATTCGTCCAGATCAGGGCATGCGATGCCCAGTATATCGCATTACGAGTCTTCAGCGGTGCAAAGATTTGTATATATTGCAGCAAGATTGAAAATTTGACAAAAATATGGAGAAACAGTACAGGACAGAGCCCACATGAATATACTGCGTGGTATTAGCTCTGATGACAACAGTACTTCGGCACAGGAACACACATATAAGTATGAGACGAGGTCTTTGAGTTGGACGTTCCACTGATTGACTCCAGGGGCAATCTTGTTTATTAGGAAGGAAGGGACGAAGTCGCCGACAGAGACTGCCTGTGAAATGTCAACACAGACATCTCGAAGCATAGAAGAACGGACCTATCCCAGTAGGACTGCATCTAGGAGAGATCAGCATGAGAAGCCAGCGAAGAACAGAAAGCTCCTACAATCTGCAGCTGCCATCTGATGTATAATACGAACTTTCGTATAGATACGCATAGCCACGGCAACCGTGGACAGAACCAAAGTGACTATCTGAACAGCTATGGCCGTGTCATACAAATTAGGCGGATCAATAAAATTGGGGACTACACCCGGTGGAGGCTTCAAAGCAGGACCATTGAGCAATGCCTGCAGTTGCTCTGGTGTAGGGCTCGACATTGTGGCGATGGCGATTACGTGTGTCTCACGATTTGATTAGGAGGATGAGCAAATGCTGATATGGTAGGTAGGCGCCATGGCCTACGTGGGGAAATGGGAATATGTTAAGTTATTCATAGTCCGCTTATTAAAGATCTCGCAATCTAGACACCTCTCCCAGCGTGTGCCATAACCTTTCTGATTCCGGGCATTGCTACAGCCTTGCGTCGTCAACGATAGAATGCCGCGCGATGGTTCCCTCCCTGCCGTGTCGACGGACAGATCGCTGACCGCCTTGATTTGCCAGACCAGCGGGGGGCCAAGCAACAATCGAAGAAGGCTTGCTAGCGAGGCAGCTTGCATGAAAACGCATGCAGCAGCCAGAAACGTGCCGCTCTAAGCTCGCTCCCTCGCAGATCCTGTCCATTTTCGCAATGACAGCTCGGCGACTTTTGATCTGCATGCGAGAAGGAGTCGAACCCGCGGCAGCCACGATGCCAAAAATCGTGCGTAGCGTCTTTTGAATTGTTTGAGAACAGGAAACTCTAGGTCACTTGGATGCCTCTGATACTTGAGACTTTACCTCGCGGATGATACAAGAACCTGCACATACCAAGTTACATTGTTTAGAAAATACTCCGTCCCCACCTCGTTCGAGAAGGAATGCTTGCGGTGGAATAGGCCATTACGGGTCTTTTCCTTATCATCACCTAGCGAAAGATTCGTGTTGCACTTTCAACTGGCACAATGGCAAGGCTTGCGGGCTTTTCTGTCACCCGCGAACTTACGAGAACCTGGGACGGAGCCGCATTTCTCTGCATAAGGCTACGTTAACTGCGTCAATCCGAACCTATGTTAGGTAGTACACAATCAGTGTCCTAGCACCATGACCTTATATGTGTTCCTCATTCGTGCGCGTATACATATCGTTACGACTATGTGAGACAGCCTCGACTTGTAACTACTGAGCGGCGGTTTCACGATTGCAGCCGTGCTGGAAAATTAGGGAAGACTTGCACATTTTGGATATGCTGGTTTTTCAGTCTTTCGCGAGTTATGGTGCATACACTCGGCGTGTGCGGATCATATCTAGCTTGATGAATACCTCGCACGCTCCGATTAGATCATGATCTTGGGTACGTAAAGCGTCGAATGTCACTATATGGTAGTAATCGTGACATCCATATACAAATTTAAATTGATGGGTTATGCACGTAAAAAGCATGGCTGAACCTTATATCGCAACACTTTGAGATGCTCGAAAATAGAGACATGACTATTATAGACTCTAGATAAGGACGAATGCACTTCCAAAATCACGTTTATGAGGCCGACAGTATCATGAATCCTGATGGACAGCCAACGTGTAAATTAGTGTTACAACGTACGTCATGGTCATGGGGAAGGATGGCCAGTCGATATAATGCTAGCTAGACTCAATGTACTTGTACATACCTAAGAGAAAAGGGGCGCATCCCGGCTGTATCCTCAGCCAAGTGCTACAATGTTTGGGATCGACGAGCAACTGATTGAATGTTGAGTTGAAGCTACATGTCCGTCCAATGCTATGCAGTATCTCCTGGGACTTGCAGAACGGGTGCCACATGCTTTCACAATGAGACAACCTACCACAGCGTACCTACCTAATTACCACCCCACAAAAGACCCCCTGATCATCGCAAGGCTGCTGCTGACCATGCATAAGCTTGGTACCGCTGTTTCGAACAGCTATGACTTTACAGCGATCACGCTGCCATGCACACGCATTCGGATTCAATAACAGAGAGTACAACATTTAAACCCATGTTCATGAAAACGGGCCGCTCTCGTACGTCATTCTCATTCCCTACAACCTACAAGGCTATCCAAATTTAATGTCAGACTAGACAGCCAGAAATAACACGGTGATGAGAGGTCTTCATCGTGTTTTGTGCCTGATCTCCTGGCTTGACTCGTAAAACGGACCGTTCTCAAATTCCATCAGTGTTTTGCCGTCTTCCGACTTCTCCGCATCGACTCTTTGTGCTTCGCTTTTTCACCTATCATGCGGTTTCTTTGCCTGCGCGGAATGGGCACTAACAGCCGCATCTTCGAGGCACAGCTAGCAGCAATTCGCTACACCTTGGGACCACAGCACACTTTTGGGTTCTTAGACGCGCCAGTCCCTGCCCAGACAGCACCTGGTGTACCGTCTTTTCTCCCTTTCCCTATCTGGGCTCCGTAGCACGACTCGTCTTAACGCATTCGGCAGCAATCGAGCCCTTCGTTTCCTCTTCCGACCACTATCTGCAATACGCAGACGATACGTCCTCCGAAAGTTGTTGCAAAGAGTTATCGGACTTGGTAACGTATATCGCAGAAAACGGCCCGTTTGACGGCGTGATGGCGTTCTTGCAGGGCGCGGTGCTAGCTTTGTCGATGTTGCTGCAAAGAGCGGAACAGGATCCTCTCAAAGCACGGCTGTACCCCGTGTTTCGCTGCGCAACTTTTTTTGAGCGGAGGGGTACCAGAGGACCTAACATGGCTGCGGGGCGAAGGAGGGTGATGCGGTGGGGAGAAGATGGGCGAGATCATTGAGATTCCGACCGCTCATGTTTGGGGTAGAAACGATCGATTGTATCGTGAGTGTCAACTTTGCTCAATTCGACCTTGATCTCATTCACCCATAGTTGCTGTATCGTCTGAGCTGCTCCACATACCGCAGAGAAGACTACGAAAATGCCGCTGACCGTAAGTAGGACACATTTTCTCCAAAAGACGTCGCTCAGTTTTGAGAAGATGATAAGGACCTCTATTAGACATCAATTGGTGGTTTCGTTTGCACTTAATGTGCAGTTCGCATCGACGTTGCCCAGCAAGTATGCAGCAACGATCCAGCTACTTGATTGAAACTCGCTTAAATCGTTGGTGATTCAAATCATCGCAGTGACCACAATTGAAATCTCCAAGTCAGTCAGGAATAAGCACATACAAAATCTGAGGTTGCGTATTAGCGAAGGCTCTGGGTATAATTGAGAAATTCGTCGCTGCAGTGATGAGGTGGATCCTGGGACCTTTAAATATAGGCACCAGTGGCTTCGACTGCTTCCTCTGCAGTGTTTCGGCTTAGGACGCTTGTTTGGAGTGCCTCGATGGATCTAGTGTCCGTAATCAAGTGTCCGTAAGCTCATTATTCCTTTTCGTGGTGTCAGACATGGCGATCATAGTTGAAAGCTCGGTGATAGAAGGTTATAGTAGAGACGAATACTTGGTCAATAAAAGTACTAATATACAAACTCGAGTTGGTACGGATAGCAAACGCAATACTGAAATGACATTCTATGTAACTATGCGGAGTGTGTCTATTCGGCATTCAGAAGTAGTTTGTTCATCTTTTCGACGCCTCACCACACCGGTCGGCGACCCCAAATGCGCCCGCAGGTCGTCCAGCTGTACAACCCAGCCAGGAAGTAGTGCAGGTAGTTGGAATGTACTGCGGATTCGTAAATGGGTAGCTACATGTCGTCTTCCTCACCTTGTGTTCGGGGAGTGCACGCTAGCAGGAGCCTGATGTAGGGTTTATGGTTGGTCACATAGGGTCTGTCGGGTCCTGAGCCCCAGTGAGACGACGCCATTGGACGAATGATACATCCCACGCTTGGCTTTGCTAACGTGTGAGGGACGAGGCTAGCAGCACGGACGTCGTGCTTAGACCATGGATCTGCCTATGCACGGAAGCAACTGCCTATGAACTGGACGATGGATACTCCGAAGCTCGGAAGACATCTCGACATATAGCCAAACTATCTGCTGACCGCATGAATGATAATTGCATGTTGTCTTGCTCAGACCATGGATCTGCGCATGCATTAAAACAACTGCATCTGAAATCGCCGATTGGTGCTCCGAAGCTCGAAAAACGTCTCAATGTAGAGTAAGGCTATCTGCTGACTGCATGAAGGATGATATGGATGCCTAAAGATCCCGTGAGGTATCGTGCATAGCTTCTTTGTGTTCGGGGCGTACAGGCTTGTAGGAGATGAATGAGGCTGATCTTGGGTCAAATTTCGCGCCGGGCTGGAGTAGTGCGGAAGAGAACTACCTAGAACCTATATGTATGTACTTATATACAACATAGCCCCGCGCGGTGCAAGCAAGAATCTGGTGCTGCTTTTAATAATTACCCTACCCTCGGATTTCCCTTGACTTATGTAATGCAGGTGTGGAACCTCTCCCATAAACAGAGAAGCGATAACACCGTGCCTTGTGCACGGTGCACATCGTGTCCCTCAAATTCAGCCATCAGTCTTCGCCACATCATCGCGAAAACATGTGACCTGAACAATGTGTAAACAAACATGATTGGCCTATTCCAGGCCGAGGTAAACCATCGAATAGAGGCCGTCATAGGCGTATTCTCGTACCTCAGCACTGGAAAAACTCCCATATCTATAGCGATATGTCTTGGAGAGATGAATTCTAAACAAATGACTAGATACAAGCGTGGGAGGGTGGGAAGAAAATGTTGCAATTGCTCTGAATGGGAAGAATTGACTGAGGAGACAATTGCCCGTGGGAAGACATGGTCTTTATAGATTATTTCACACCAAAGAAGGCTACGAATCCCCACTCTACCATGGCTTCTCGCCATGACCTGAATCGACATGGCTTGCTGACCTGAGACAATGCAATGCACATGGGCTATGCCCATACGCGAAATCTAGCGATATTTGGTGTGAGCGACCAACCTCCAGCCCTGCCGTGGCGACTAGTCCGGTAGGTCCGACAGGGCTGACTACCACCATTTCCGAGACAGTCCTTTCGTGACACCCTTCAAACCTCAACTCAATGTTCTTACTCATTGCAGAAGTGAGCCCACAGCCCAGTCTTGCTGCTTGTAGCCTTGAACATCAATCTACCATCAACATTACAGCATCATCCCCTAATAATCACCGTCGTTCAAGTCTTTGGGGTTCCGGTCAAGATGGCGGGCAAAGTCTCGTTGGACGGCATTGCACTTGTCACTGGGGTAAGCGTCTTCACTTATGCCAGCCCGAAACCCTACTAACCTGGTTTGACCAGGCCGCCAGCGGCATTGGTAAAGAAACAGCCTTTGCCTTCGCCGAAGCCGGAGCCAAAGGCATGGCCTTTGCAGACATGAACGAAGAGGGTGCCTTGGCCGCTGCCGAGGAGAGCAAAAAATTCGCGGTGCATGATTCTTTCAAAGCCATAGCGGTGAAAGTTGACATCACGGATGAAGCCAGTGTGGACAACATGGTGCAGACCACCCTTGACAAACTCGGCAGAATCGACTACAGTGTGAACAGTGCTGGTGTAATGAAACCCTTTCGCTTCTTTCCCAGTCTCCAGCATGGACTAACGCTTGGCTACTTTCCAGATCGGCAACCTCTCCGTCGCGTTATCACCGAACATTGACGCAGACGTGTTCTCGCGGACCCTTGAGATCAATGTGCGCGGCACTATGCTTTGCGTGTGTGCTGTTTCCAAGGCTATGGCTGCGCAAGAACCTCGAAGCTACGAGAGCCGCCGGTTTGGGACAAGAAGTCTAGGTCGTGGCTCGATCGTGAATGTGGGATCGGTGAACTCGTATGTTGCGGCGCCAGGCATGATGCCGTAAACCACATCAAAGCATGCTATCATAGGCATTACGAAGAGTGCTGGTCAGTCTTCATTTCTTTTTTTATCCCGTCGTTTTTCAATAACCCCTTCTTCCCCTGCCATGCCAGCTGTGTACGCTGCTGTGTAACCTGGTTCATACCAACTACTCCCCTGAGGCCGTTCAGCACCATCGCTAATTGATTGTGCTGAGCTAGCTCTCGATTTGTTGCCCTCAAATATCCGTGTCAACACTGTGTGCCCTTCTTGGGTCGATACACCAATGATGCAGAAAAGCCTCGAGCGCGTGCCAAAGCTAGGCGCAATGATCAAGGCAGTATCTCCATTGAAGCGGGCAGCAGTGCCTGAGGAGGTCGTGGACTACATCATCTTCTTGTCTGGTCCAAGCGGCAGTTACATCGACGGAAAGGGGCTGGTTGCTGATGCTGGAGCGACTTTGACGGTGCATTTGTAAAGGTGACGATAAGCAAATTGCAGATACTACCGTCGTGCTAGCTGCCAGAGGATCTGTCATACCTTCATGCTTTCATAAGGATATAGAAAACGAAAGTGATGAACTTATCACAGTCTCAACCATTTTTGCGAGAGACGCCAGAGATCACTCTCTTTAATCACTGTTTGCCAAGAACCCTTTTCATAGAAGCAAGAAGGGGGAGCGTGGGCGAGAGTAGAAAGCTGCCTCTAGGGATTTCAAGATGCAATCGTACTCTTGGATGTACGATTGATGAATTCGTTTGTGAGTGTCTAAACCCCCTCAACCACCTCTAAGCTTTTCTGTTTCCCGCGTCTGGCGCTTTCATACTGCCCCACTGTATTTGTATTACCCATAGTGCTCCTCTGGCCGTAGCCATGCTCAAACTCCAACGCCCCTTGAGTCGAATAAATCGAGGTATAAATAGCAAATAAGCAGACCACGCAAATCCGACTTGATATCATTCCAGTTTAAACGCATTTTGCACCGACACAAGTAGTATGTGCATCTGCTCGTACTGATCTCCATTCATCGCATCTACTAGCTTCTCGATCTCACTTCCATGCTGGCCTCATTTGGGAGAATTGAGTGTCCATAAAAGAGATAGACGACGCGGGAAAGGATGCTTGGGCAGGGGGCCAGACCGCTTCCGGGTGCTGGTATGTTGAAGAGGAAAAAGTGGCAGAGATACGTACCACTTACAGTAATAGTGGGAATGGGAGGAGACTGTGTAGATGAGGGCGAACAACATGGCCCGCGCTAGATAAGATCCTAAGGACAGTATCAACACCCCCCCGTCTTCGAGCGACACTCATTAGCAGACGTTGCTTCAAGAAATTACATCAGCACAAGAAGACCCAACTACCCTCTCCGCCCATCTACCCACAACCTAATCAAGGCACCACACTCAACCTTACCCCAATACTAACATCCGAATCCGCCTGGCTGAGCATAACCTCATAGATACCGGTCCACCCACCCTGGGTGATCTTCAGCAACTGTTCCGCGAAGTTGCCCACGAAGAGCCAGGAGATCGGTTTCTGCGGGCAGGACATGATGATGCGGATGCCGCCGTACGTGAGGCTGATGCTATGCTGAGGCGGGGATGTGCTCCATTTGCCACGGGCATGGATGAGGATGGTGGTGTAGAGGTGGGAAAGGGCCCAGGCGGCCGGTTCTGTTGGAAAGTCAGCGGATTTGCTAAAGATGAATATGCTGAAGATAGAAGACAAATTTTAGGGAATTGAATGGACCACTATGGTACAAGAACTGCTCGCGGGGACCGGCGTTTCATTGCTACTAGATCGGTCGCAATGGTACGGCATTTCAAGCATAGACTTACGGACGGGAAGAGCCATAGCAGGCCAAGTGCTATAATACATGTTCCAGCCGTTACCAATTTCAAGGTACTCATGGAATCCAAGGGGAGCGCGAGGTGTGAGGCTGGGGCTTGATGCTGCTATCGCACGCTCATGATCGTTTTCAAGGCTTTGGACCGACGTCGTGAACCCGATGGGTTGGCGAACTCGAGCAGTATCACTGATGACGGTGTTGCCTAAGGAGTCTGCAGCTGCAGCAGGTCGAGGATGGGCGCTTGTGCGTGACGCGAGGAAAGATAGCAAGACCGATACCAGGAACAGCAGACGTAACATCGACCGCATCCTTATCTGTGCCAAAGCACAGCAACGACGTTCAAAGAAGCTCGTGCAGTGGGTCCGAATTCCCTAATATGTAGGAACCACACGTGGGAAATTGGGGGTACAGCCCCAAGGCTTTTTGTACCGGAGCTGACGCCCTTGCATCACATACGGAGTCCCTTCCGCGTTCAAAAATTGTTGAGAGTAGCTATGTAAGATCGTCGGCTGTCGCGACATCGAATACGAGGCCCTCCACCCCCACGTCGCCCACGATAAAATGTTCGGTGCGGCTCACGATAACCCATAAATCCTGCAGCCTTGGCTCCTTGGGTGGACGCGCGGATCAATCGGGTGTATGCAAGGTACCAAAGAGGTGGAGTGGAGAGGTTGGGAAATTTGCCTCATGGGATTTGACATTCATCGTGGTCGATTGAGCGTAGGAAATCCGATGAGTCTGCTATCTACTCGGAATCTTTACCTGCCGGCGGACATTCTGGAAAGGATCTCGATGGAGTTGATTTGGTCAAGCGAATGGAAGTCGAGTGCCAAGGCTCTGTACGCGCCTTCCATACTTATCATTGTTAAGTACGATACCAATGATATCACTCGTTTGTTCAGCACCATCCAGCACTACCCACACAGAAGACCACCACGACGAAACAAACAAGCAGCTCCAAAGCAGCATTTTTTTGTGGCGCAGAGTCCATCAAGATCAAATAAGGGAGTAGAGATCAAAGATGCCTCTATGTCAGGGCGTATCAAGCGAACGCACAACCCCATCGGCTAGTGACCGCTTACTCTTTCCATCATCATCATCATTGAATAATTGAGGCCGGAGACTTCAGAAAAGTTCAGCAACTATAAGAGAGCAGCAGATGCAAGAGAAGACCATGCTATCCGCCGCCCTAAGAATCCGCGTGAGAAAGGAATCAATCATATACGTCTTTGCGCCCTTCGTAAGGGCATACTCCAAGATGATAGTTTCGATTCGTTAGCAAAGACAAAAGAAAAGGTTCAGAAATGAGCAGAGAGGGTAGAGCGAGCGTAGTCGATGGGGAACGCGAAAGGACGCAAAACGGGGTGGAAGTGCTTTCTATATTGAACGGTCTGGACCTAATGTCACAGGTTTTATTCGAATGCTTAGACAAACGGAATGCGCTTTAAAGCACACGAGAGAGAGAGAGATGGCACGCGAAGGGAAGCTTTCACATGAGCGGAGTCGAGACAATCTGATCACTTTTTGCAAAAGTCTCCAATAAAAGTACGCTCGACATCGCCATAATGAAAGCGAACGCAAAAGCCGCAACAAGATATAAGGGTGCAGTCTATATATATATGCATCACAAATAACACCTCACGTGCTCCAGAAGACTTACCTGGAGACACCCCATCCCAACCTCACTCCCCTCACAGAATTTAACTTCTCCCTCAAGCGCCTCCCCACCATCCCTACCCAGACAGCCTTCTTCTCAGCCACAGCAGCATACACCCTCTCACCTCTCCACCTTCTCAACTTCTCCAACCCTCAATCCCTTAACCCTTAACTTTCCACCTCACCGTGACCGTCACAATCACCGCCAACCCCCCGCAGCGACCCCCGATTCCACAAACGCTCACGACGACATCAACCTCTTCGCGCCTTCCACTGTCAAAATCGAAAACACAGCTCTCCCCTCCCCCACCCCAACGTCTCCTTAAGTCTCTCGCACTGAATCACACCACAACACATCGCTGCGAGTGCAAGTACAAGTGCATGTGCAAGTGCGAGGTCGGCATCGAGTCATCGACATCGACATCAATACCAACGCGAAATAGCGCCTCTAAGTAGAGCGCCAAGAAGACGTCTCCGCTCCGATCCCGGCGAGACGTGATGAAATTGTATAAAAGATTTCTCGACGAAGGAAGACAGATAGGGGCGCCGGAAGAAAGGACAGCAAGATTGCAGCCAGGAAGAAAGGACGTTAGTAAGGAAATGAAAAGAACGAGGTAATAGGGCAAACAAGGAAAGAGTCGGCCAGCACCGCACTGTCCCACGCGGCCTTCTTTTCGAAACCTGCTCTAAACCAGGGTGGTTCCATATCAAATCAAACTCCCGATGCGATGTGGTAACCGGCGATGACAGCTTATGAAAGTTGGGTTGCCTTGACGATCTATGCTAAGCTGGGCTGAACTGACGGAGCGCGGGACGGCTTCAATCGACGGCGAGGTAGGCAGGTAGGCAGGTAGGCAGGTAGGGCGGGTTCTTTCACAGTTCAAGTACACTCAAGTATAGCAAAGCAGTCAACGAAGGAAAGAATCACGTCTGAGAACGTCGCCGCCAGCAACAGACGGAATCAGAAACGGAATCAGAACAAGGTAAAAATGAAAGAACACAACATAGCAGCACAGAAGTCAAGCATCAGTCTCCTATCCTGTCCTCCCCTCCCCTCGCCATCGCCCCTCCCCATCACCCTAGCTCCCCCATGAACCCCATTCCCGCAACGCACCCCCAATGTTCTCAAAGCCCCAGCTGCGTCGACACAAGTAAAATGTCAACACGTGAACCTAGACCTCTGGAGAATGCACCCTTCACCCTTCATTCACTCTTCACCCTCCACCCAAGATGAAAGCAAAGAAAAGCAAAGAAAGCAAAGCAAAGCAATGAAAAGCAAAGTCCAGCAATCGAAGCGATCATCTCAGACATCACAACACAGCGAACAGCGACGTGCGGTGTTTGGCGTTCGGCGTGCGATGTTCGTCCCCGGAAGGTCTGCCATGATAGTCGCATGCATGCTCTACTTCCAGAAGCCTTGGACGTATGAAAGAATTCGATTGTGGGCAGGAAAACAAATAAGTCGTTGAATACATGCATGCATGGATACAGATCTGGAAAGTGTTTCTATACAGCCGGTATTCAATCGCCGATTCCCATTCAATCGAACAGCCCTGGAGAAAAGCAAGAGGGCTCTAGCAGAACGTTGGGGACTTGAAGCTCAGGACGGAACGTTTGGCGCGATGGTTCCTATCTCAAGGTGGACGATATGTAAACATCTGCTTTAAAGGAATAGTTCAGCCTTCGCATAAAAAGAAAGAACTGTTCTGTTCCATGAGCCAAGCGTCCGTTTGAAATACAATGATCACAGGCATATTGCGAGAGATAAAAGGGACAGCTCGCCAGATCAAACCTGGAGCTGACCTCCTCCTGGACGGCTTTCCGCCATCCACATGAGATGCCAGCTGGGATCCTTTTTCATGACTCAGATACATGGGTGGCGATCTTTGCTCCTTTCTCCTACTGTATGCTGAGTGTTTAGCCGTCGCTCTCAACAGGACATGTCGTCAAAGATTCCCGCCTCTCATTTCTCTCATTTAAACACCTTCTAGCTCGGCGGTCATACTCAGATGACTCTTTGAAAAACAGACCTACTAGCCCCTTACTGATGTCTCGGGAAATGCCTCCGTGATCAACCTCCACACCCTCATGACTTTCCGAGATGGCTTCCAATAAAACATTCTTCGCCGTCTGCGTGCCCTCCATGAACGTGACGACGCTCAAAATGCTTCCAGCCACTCCAGCTCTTTCCCATGGGGGGGCGAGACCTTGAAGCAACGAGGAGATGCGAACCCCTCGACATTGTGAGTGAGAAACTTGCCGAAATGCTTGCCGGGCGGACAAGTGAAAGGCGGATGCTCATGACTCGTATCCCAACAGTCATCGGGACGAGCAGACTCAATCAAAGAGGCTTCACTGCGTAGCACCGGCTGGTTCATCGGCTGCGTAGTAACAGTGTGATTGTAACAAGACTGTGGTGTAAGAATGTTGGCGAATGTATAATGGCTACTGCATTGGTTCTGTATATGCACCAAAAATTGCCATGCCAAGGCGTTACGGCATGGTCAGTGCTGAAGGCTCTGTGACAAGGATCCGCGCGTTGATAGGCGTCTCCAAGCACCTGACTCGGCTAGGAGTAGCGTTATAAGAGACGAAGAATAAGAATGTGCGAGGAGGAAGCACACGAGTCTGTGTGCCGGATTGCGGAGAGAATTCACAAGAGATGGCAGGCTCTTGCATTCGTTTTGATGAAGGATGGAGCGCTTGGATTATTGCAATCCTTGGCTTTTGCTTGGCTCATCCCTCTCCACGATTACTAAGCTGTAGACGAGTACTCAGAGGTTTTTAATTTGTTTGGCGATTTTATCGATCGAGCTTCGGGACATCTATGGAGAGAATATGTCCGTCTGACAGATCCAAGATTCTAGATCTGCCGGGACACCAAGTGCATACACTCATCAATCACATTGTCAACCCTCCACACACAACAGAGCGTTGATGGACCAGAATCCGGAGATTGAGGCCTGGTCACAGCCTCCGAGCTGTGCGCGACAAGATAGAAACGTGGATACGATTCTCCAACTGAAAGACACAGCCGGCTGAACTGCACCAGTCAATTCAACATAGAGTCGACATCGTATCATGCGATGCTAGACGCAGGAGTTTCATGTCGCTTATAATCGACATGCCCGCTCCCGACATACCCAGTCCCCTGAAGCTCCACCTCAAACTCCAACTCCTGCGCCTTTTGCCCTGGCATTATCATGAACTCGCCCACACCTCTTACCACATCGAACAAGGCGTGGTAAGTCATCGGTCGATCAATCTCCCGGAAATCGCCCACGGTGATTTCAATGTCATGGTCCGAGAATTCGCGTGTATACATGAACAAACCATTCGCAATGGGGACTTCTCCTCTCCCCTCGCCTAAAATGTTGAAGCAGATGCTCACAGCTAAGGCGACTGTCTGAAGTAATTTATCGACGGGAATCGTGGCACCGAAGCTATGGAATAGGAGGGTGACGGGTGAGTCAGGGACTTGGTACGAAACGAAGTTTTGAGCGGGAACGAGAGTCCTATTGAGGTGACCTTCAGAAAGGGCGAGGTTGAGGATCGATTTGCCTTGAGTGTGATTGAAAGCCGTGATGGTAGTTCCATGGGGAGCGATAGCTAACGCGTCTTTCGTCAAAGTGTGAGAGAGCAACCAGAGGAGTGTTACTGATACGAGTGCGCGATGACAATACATGGAGACGACAGATACCTGGTCAGCGTACGGAATGAGGTGTATAAATAAGGTCTGCGGTTAAAACGTAGAGCCGCACGAGAAAACGCGTAATCGCGTATTCGGTTTTTCTCGAAAGCGAGCTTCTCCGTCCGGCAATGCTCGAAAAGCAGTCGCAATATTGGTGAAGACCCACATCATTGCCATCCTGATATGTGACCGAAATTACGACAAGTCTGCACCATACATGCGAGCGTTGCCGATGTGGCTGAAGCATGAACCGAGATTCGAACCCGTATGAGTAGACTTGGCTTAGCCGGTAAATTGACCTTCGTCAAGAGGGATATTCCCATCCGGTCTGAGCTTTGATGATCTTGGCGTACGTCCCACCGTTCACAGTCGCCGTTCCCGGTATGGAGCCGGGTTGGTCTGCTCCCGGGCCTCAAAACCTCTTAGAGATCCTGCTCGCCCACCTGCCGATCCTGAGGGGAGTACCGATCTTCAGATTCAGCATCCCCCACTTGAGGCGTCTCCTACCATATGTCGCAAATAATTCCACGATCCGTCTCCTTCTTGGTCCATCCGCCTTAGGCCAGAACTGTTTGAAAGAAGCGATGTTGCGCCATTGTTCTTCTCTCTGCTCAATTTTCTTCTTTTCAAACCATACGTGAAAGCCATCGAGGACTTCGTCGGTGTCTTCTGGGTTGGACAGGAGAAAACCCTTTTCACGCATTTGGTCTCTTAGCTTGCGAAGCTCTGTGGCTAAGTTGATTAGTTGTTGGACAGAAGCGAGGTCCTGCTTCAAATTCTCCAAGCGCTGAATGGTTGCTTGAAGATTGTTCCCGTCAATTTGAGCTACGGGTTGGGATTCCAATTCTTGAATTTGTGACTGGAGTACCTTGGCGTGAGTCGGATTGGGGGTGAATTGAAGACGGTAGTTCTCGAATTGCAGTGCATTTAGCCACTTGTCAATGGGATCTTTTGACATTCTGGTTGGGATACGATAGATGATTGAGTGTAGAAGGTGGAGATAGATGGTCTTGATGCGGATGAGGTCCTGACCGTAGCGCACGAGGAAAGATGCTGAGCAATATAATTGATCGAACCGTTCTATGTCTATGACCTTGGAGGAATGAAGCATTGGAAAGGAATTTGACAGGAAGCAAATCTAGTGGCTACCTACTAAGGCTCGGGACTTAAGCATGCGGGACGTGCCGAGAGGACACCCACAAAAAGGCTTGGCGCGTCTTTAGCGTCTAAGGTACTCGTTGGTTCCATTAGTCTCCGGACAGATCGAAAACGACACCTCAACACAACACATCAACAAAAGCTCCTACGAGAATAAATCTGATATGGAAAATATTATTTAAGAGCCTGGCTAAAATTTCATAGTTGTAACTTTTTTGATAAGTCTTTCAGATGGGAAGATATTACAGTGCGCATTAAATACGAATTTTTTGTTATGTCCGGAGACTAATGGAACCAGCGAGTACTTCACTTTAGGTAGGTACATATTGCACGAGGATGAGTGGTCAAGGCTCTGGAGACACCAATGTTACGTTATGTATGTTGTGTTATGTTGCATTCATACTGCGGTAAAGGTATCTCACTCTATAACAGCTCTATGTTGTAACGCCACGTCTAGCACACTTGAAGAAGAGTGAGCGTTCAGAAATCCATGATTAGACAAGCATCGCCATTGTTATGACGGGCCCATTCGAACCTGCAAAGGAATTGATTCTCTTCGATCCCTTAAGCAGCCCTGAGACGTATCTTACACTGTCTGAAACCTTCCTGAGGCTGAACTCCAATCCAATTTAGGACTGAGTAGTTTGAGAAGAGAAAGTCACATACGTTTCTACTCTCGGTATGTCCTTCCTGCATCTCGAATCGAGACCAATCGCACGGAAAGAAAGACCATCGAGACGTCTAGCTAGGATATTGCAGGAGATTGTACGAACAGGGCTCAATGTTGCCCATTCATCAATCGGATTCTGCGTCGTGCTTGTCCTCGAAGCTAGGACTCTGTAATGAGACGAATTTGTTATGGGCTCTAAAGCGATTGAGGGGGGGATCGAGATGTGCAGTTGGCTCTCGAGGAAAGAGATGACTTGAGCTACTGGCGAAGAGCAGTACTAGACAGCCAGCACCCACGTACAGGTTGGTCTCCTAGCTTGCCATCAAATCAATTCTTTGAATTTGATGAAAGAAGATCGAAGTGAATCAGCACGACCAGCAGGAGGAAGGTTATGTAATCATCGTATCATTTCTTCAATCGAGGACCGGGATTGTCACTTCGACATTCGATACATAACACAGACTCACAAAGTGACACTCCCTCTCACCAATTTTAACATGGCCAAACTTCATAACAACATTCTTCCTCTTCCTCTTCCTATTTCTGTTCTTCCAAGCGTCAGACTTTTTCCCTCACTTCACCACACCAAAACACCTTGAAATTAAAGGAATCGAGCAAGCTGTTCAACTCCACCACTCTACCTACCTCTACTCAAAACGCCGCCAAACCTCACACCCTCAAAACCAATCACACCTCCATATTCCTCAGAACCCACCACGCCACACCACACCACACAACACCACCATGGCCACGACCACAAACGACACGACCCCCGCCCTCATCCGCTTCACCATCTACGCCACCAACCACCCCCCCACCAACCTAACCCACACGCACCCGATCCCCTCCTTCCTCTGCTCCGCGACGCCGACCCAACAAGCCAGCCCCGCCTACACATCCGCCTTCATCGACGTGCTCACCGTGATCACATCCCAGCACCACACCGCCTGCATGGAGATCCTCACGAACGCCGCCTCGACCTGCATCGCCTGCGGCACCCCCGCAACCGACTGCCTGAAATCCCCCCGATCATTCCTCGCCCTCGCCGCGCCCCTGATCGCCATAGCCATCTACCCGACCTGCAGCGCCCCCGCCTGCACGGGCACGGCGCGGGCGCAGCTGCTCGCGCACCAGGCGGCGGAGCTGGAGCGGGGACAGAAAGAGCAGGCGGAGGGTGGGGAGTGGGGGATCCAGTACGGGGCGGTGGCGTGCGCGGTGTGCGGGAAGGGGGACGCGAGGCGGTGCGGCGGGTGCGGGAAGGTGGGGTATTGCGGGAAGGAGTGTCAGGTGAAGGGGTGGAAGGGGCATAGGAGGGAGTGCGGGAGGGGGTATAAGCCGAAGAAGGGGACGGAAGCGGGATTGGAGGCGGAGGAGCTGGGGCCTGCGTTCTTGTGAGGCGGTTCGAGATAGGATAGGGAAGGCGGGGGAGGGGTGGGATTGGCTGCACTGGACCGAGGAGGAAGCGATAATTCTATGTGCGCTGGGAGAAGGGATTCTCAACATAGGAGGATGGATGGATTCTTATGCCTGCTTGAGGCCGCTTAATCTTGATGGAAAGGCGTGGCTTCTGCGCTAAGGAGGGAAAGGGCTCATCAAAGGCAAAAGTTACGATTGCATCTACCAGCTCATGGCCGAAAGGAGACATGCGTGAAATGCTATCCTGCTTCTCAAATCGAACAACATAGCTCCAAATAGCCATAATCAACTCTTGCTACTTTCACAAAAAAATCAATGAACATCTAGAGATATCGGCCAAAAATGTGATTGGTTGACTTGTATACAGGCTTACCCTATACATCCGCACGGTAATGTGCTTCCCAGGCCCTTGATGCACCTCAGTCCATCCACAACGCCTACCCGCCTCCATGACGAGTCCCAACATTTTCGATTCAATGTCTAAACGGCACCCCAAACTGGGCGTGCCCAACCCATCATAACACGTGAGTGTCCGCACGCTTGAGATAACGTCGTAGGGCAGTAATCTACACCCTTGTCCTGCCCCCCTCCCCCGGGGACGCTATCCGGGTATTCTGCGGGTAGGATGCGATACTCGCCTCCAACGGGCAGCCAGTATCAAGCAGGAACCTCCAATTGTTGTCCAAGGACGGGAGAAGTAGGGCTGAAGGAGGTTGGTGTGTGTTTTCTTCTCCTCAGAGCTTCTCAGTAGATGTCATCCCGGTGTTCGTTCTGGGTGCTTTTTTTCATCGACGAGTAGTGCTAGAAGAAATTATCACCCATTGTCTCCTAGGGCGTGATCGGTACCAGCAATTCCGGATTTCCAGGTGGTATTTCCATTTCCATTTGTGTAGATAGAAGCCATGAAGAAGGAATGGTCATACATCTGCCGTCCTGCGACCTCGGGTGGTCCGATGGCTTCCACGTCCGAGATAGGGACAGGCTGAAAACGGAAGGATCGGGCTGGGTGTAAAGCTCCCAGTTCATGTCAGTGCCTGTCGAAGGCTTGTCGATTGATAGATCGATAGATGCCGTTTCGGGATCAGTAGAAGTGATAGAAGCCCTACTTCTATACGAGTTCGGAATCGGCGGTAATGGCCGGTTCCAGTAATCAGGCACGTGTTGAGGCGGCGTTGATAATGGGTCTGCATCCACCTCACCATCCTCATCCGCATCGGTTTCATGTGTTATGCGAGCATACCAAGGTTTACGTAGCAGGAAGGCGGTGACTTTGGGATCGACTTCGTCTGTGTCTTCCTCATTCGCGGCGGCGTAAGGATCCTCGAGTCGACCTTCAGCAGCGTTTCTTCACTGCACAAGACCAAGAAAAATCTCAGACCGTCGTAGGCTTCCCAGACGGAACTTCATTCGCCATATCTCCAGTGATGCAATCCCCAGCTTGGTGCGATATCAATTCCTTCTTGTCCGCGACTTTGCTGTTCGCTTGTAGCTCTTCCGCCAACTGGTCGTCAATGTTTTTTCCACCTGCCCAGCCAGTGGCTCCAAGAGTCATCTGGATAAGAGCGCGTTTGGTACTGCCTTTGCCGTCCGGTTTGAGCCCATGGACTTCTTCGCCGCCCGTGCTTTTCCACGGTGTAAGGTGGATAAATTCGCCTGTCTCGGGATCGAAGAACGTTTTATTGGGGCCCTCGGTCTCCAACTCAATGAGATTATCATGTTTCTCATCAGATGCATCATTGGTCAGCGACACTTTAGAAGTACCCCATTTCGTATCAATCCAGGGACCGACAAGGGTGTCTTCGGAGTTGTTGCGAGACTGCCATGTAGGCTCGACAGTTGGATTCTCTACCGCATTAGGTTGTGACCTGCGGATTCTTTCCCGTAACTCCCCAAGTGGATGATTGTCTTCTGGATTGCACCGAATCCTACGATAACCTGGTCCTCTGACTGTCTCCGGACCTTCTTGATGGGGTCGTTTAATTTGCCAATCGGACCTCACCGGACTGGTAAAGACGTCCTCAGTCCTCCAAAAGCGGCGAAAGACGATGAGTGACAGAAAACCCATGATAAGAGTGGAAGCGAGAACGATCGCTACGGACGAGAAGTTGGAGAAGCTTGAGTTCGTTGCGTTGTCTCCAAGCTTGTCAGTTGGTAGAGTAGACCGCTTCATGAAGCCGTCCGAGGGTCGTGGACAAAGATCTCTGCCGAATTTCTCGCCCAGCCCTACGAGAAAGTCGGCAGAGATCTTTGTCCACGACCCTCGGTCTTCGTAGGACTGGGCGAGAAATTCAGAGAACTCTATCTCCGACCCTCGGTCTTCCAGACCTGTGGCTCTTAGAAGACCTGCGGCTCTCCCATAATGGGTATGATTATACCGTTTCCAGTGGCTAAAAGGTGGAAGGGTCACGTCCGCCGTATCATTCGCGAGAAGCTTTTTGCAGTTTGGACCGAGTGTAATCCTAGTCTACGGAAGCGTTAGGAGTATACGAAAAGGTTGATAGCCCAGAACTACTTACCGAGTTCAGTTGACCACAGGTGTCAAGTGCATCATTCCAAGCTGACCAGACCGCAAGTCTGTATGTTCGCTCCCCAAATAGAATCATCCCAATCACTGTAAGCCCGAGACTTATGATACCCAGGGTGTTTGCGAACCATTTCTTTCTGGGAGCGAGAGACCCAAGGCGAGAGAACCATGAAGCACCATGTTGTGTCCCGGGACCAACAGCCGGTCCGGGGGGTACGGACCTTGGGGGTCTACCCTGCCCATGTAGTTGACCTGCAGATGTATTCTCCGAAGACGATGGATTCGAGTGTAAGGGAGGGAGTTCGATCGATTCCTGATTGTCTATCGCGGGGGTACTTTTTGGAATTGGTGAAGGCGAGACAGACCGAGAGGTTGCACTGCTTGCACCAGAGATTGGTTGTGACGAATCGAAAGAATCGGATGATGAACTTGGTTGAGGGGACAGACTGGGGATGGAAGGCAATGGAGCGTCCGAGGAAATGGTCGGTTCAACAATGATCGGACTCCCACTTGTAGTCATTGCGACGAACCAGGAGACATAGACGATTGTGAGTTTGTGAGGAACGAGTGCAGGTCTGCATCTTCGTGAAAGAAGGTGGTTCTTCAACAATGATCTGACTTCATAGCCTTGTAGCTTTGCCCCTCAGTCTTACGTTGCCTAGCAGCCCGCTCATGCACGATTGTTGATCCTTTCCAGGTCCAGCAGTTCAAGCGAGCTGAAGGATCTCACAAATTAGGTGAGCGTTATTTGTGCGCCAATCGCGGCCCACCCCAATACTTTGAAATCTTTGCCGCATCCACCTGAAATGGGCGAAGTGATGGGTTGTTTGCGCTTGGCGTAGGAACGCCTTGCTTAGGAATGCCTTGCTGCGCAACAGAACGTGGGACACAGACTAATGTATGTAATATGGCGGGTTGACCTTCGCAAATCCTTGACTTCGTAATTTTCCACAAAGATGTCGTATTTGCCTACATACAATCCATTTTTCAAACGGTACTTACTTTTCGAATGGTAGTAAAGATCTTGATCGCGGAATCCTTGACAAAATCCTCTGCATCCACTCTTTAGTTGAGCCAGCAATAGCATAGGCTACGCCCAAATAACTCGGTACGCTCATGTCCAAACTTACATTTGGCTGCCCGTTGATTGGATGAAAGGAAGCCCAAGATGAATCTGGGAACAATGAACGTAAAGAAAAATAAGGTTTAGGTGGGAGGGTGAGATGGAGGATGCATAGTCTGAGCTGCTGGGAGCCCAAAGGATTCCTCCTACCGCTTTGCGCTGCATGGATATTTTCGCTTGTTTGAAGTTGCTACCGGTTCCGGTACAAAAGCTACGAAAGTCCCTCGTCGTCGTGGTCATAGACCTTCTTTCCCTCAAACCAAGTCTGGCACACCTGCGCTTTCAGCAAGTCCTCTGAGGCCCAACTCATATCAATAACAGCGAAATCAGCCTTAAGTCCAGGTCTCAATCTTCCAGTCCATGCGTCAGCAAAGCACGAATACGCAGCTCCTTCCGTAGCCGCAGCCATAGCAGCAGCAAGCGGGAGCGCGTATTCTTCGTTAGTTGTAGCCAATGATCCCGGCTCTCTTGCGGACCGTCGGGTGGTTGCGCAGTACAGATTCGACAGTGGTGCATGCGGCGCGGTAGGCGCATCGGACCCAAAAGCAAGCACGGCGCCTCCGTCCAGGAAGTCCTTATAGGCAAATGCCCGTTTGAGGCGTGTTTCGCCCAGTAGCTTGGGCCAGGCGCGAAGGATGGCAGGATCCGAGTGTACGGGCTGAATGGATGCTGTGATGCCAGCTTTTCCTAGCCTTTTGGCGTCTTCGGGAGATGTCAGTTCGAGATGCTCGATGCGGTGTCTACGTCCTGGGGTGCCAAAGCTCTCCAGTACATCGATAGCGTTCTTTACGGCCTCATCTCCAATCGCGTGTAGGGCACATTGCAATCCGGCAGAATCAGCTTTTTGAACCACTGGAGCTAGCATCTTGGGAGTCCATAGCGGGGAGCATGAGACGCTGTTCAAGTTATAAGGCTGGGTAAGGGCCGCAGTACAAGCGTCGACCACTCCATCGCAGATGATCTTGATCCCTGTTATACGTAGCTCTGGCGATGTGTCTACATTGAACTTCTCGTGAAGCTCAATTGCCCGATCCACCTGCTTCAAGATAGCATTCTCATCATCTGATGGGCTAATGAGCCAATGAGCGGCAACACGGAAGGGTAGCTTCTCCCGTGATCTCAGCACTTGCAATCCCTCCCATGCATTCTCGTCCATGGCCAGTTCGACCATCCCGGTATAACCCGCACGAGTGTAGACTCTACCGGCTTCCTGCAATGCTTCAATTCTTTTCTCAACGGGAGTAACTCGAGCAATATGAGGCCACACCAGCGTAATGGCGGCCGCTTCGCTCAGCAACCCGGAAGGTGCTCCATGCTCGTCGCGGTGGATCTTGCCACCAGCTGGATCTTCCATCGATTCGACACCCAACTCTTGGAGCGCGGCTGTGTTACACCATGCTGAATGTAAGTCTTTGGCATCGATGAATATGGGTCGCTCGTCGATTGGATCAAGCATACTGGTTAGTGCCAATCCATTAGTTGTGGGATGCTTCCATCCGTGGCATAGGATTCGGGGCGAGGACGGGTTCGCTTTGGCATATGATTTAATCGTAGTACTGATGTCGTCCATGTTCTTGCAGTTTCCCAGGTCAACCTTTCGGAGGGCTAGACCCAGAAGTAAGAAATGCATGTGTCCGTCGATGAAACCTGGTGTCACGACGTGTCCTTGCATATCAGACACCAGAGCTCCATTCTCTATAGCCCTTATGACAGCGTCATCAGATTCCTCTCCAAGATATTCGATGAGATCGTTCGTAACGAGCATACAGTGTGAGAAGGGAGGATCAAGTATCTGACCTTCCGCTCCCCCAACGAAGAATCTTCCATTTCGGTAGACAGTCGTCATGAATGAAAGTCGTCTTTTACTGACCACAAGATTGTCAAAGAAACTTTAGCAGCGATGCTTTGTGTATTCTTTATCGGCTTGCTATGAGTGTGTTTGCTTGAAGGCTGGCGATGTTGGAAACGTTGGTAGTTCGTAGTTGTCCTTGGTAGATCACTGGAGCGGGAGGACCGTCGGAAGAAGCACCCTTGCCAAACCCAAAACTGTTACTCCGGAGGTAATTGAGCATCCTGGTCTAGGTACATCACCTTGTCAGGTGGTAATTCACACCGTTCGGAAAGCGCACCCAAGACGTTCGATTTCAATGTAACAAATGCTATTCCATCTTTGTTCGCTGGTGGTATCTACCTTAGCGAGCGGCGCCGGGTACAAGGTACGGTATATATACGGTGTATATTCGGTTTTTTTCTTGAAACGTATTAGAAATAGATTCTGCCTAAATGCGATGAAGATTTAAGAACGTTCTAAAATAAGTACGGTATTAAAGTTTAATACGTAGTAAAAATGCTACCGTAGCTTGATTAGTCAGCTGTAATTTTCTTCTTATCGGATCCGATCCATTATCCGACGGGTTCAGGGTTCAAATGCCCATGGTACCGACACAGGGCCTACATAGGTCACCCACCTCATCCACTCCATACACTTCTGAAAGTCACCTTGGAGAGAAAGTTGGCCAAATCACTCATTTTTGCACTTATTTCTCTAAGAGCGTTGATTCTTCTCAGCGTAGAGACCTCCCGAGTATCTATGCTTGGCAGACTTGGCAGGCTTGGCAGTACTCTAATGGTTTCAAATATGAAACGGTAAAATAATTATTTCGGTTTTTTTTATGAGTACGTATATTTTCATCAACTAATCTATTACCGTTAATATTATGATACTGTAGATTTTAAAAAACGTTTAATCAAAATAACCGTTATATGGTTCTGGCACCCTGAAACCGTACTGAAACCATCTCCCAAAAAATAACCGCCTTTACACCGTTTCTTGGACCCATAGCCTTACAATTAGGTAATTGTATAATTTAGCGGTTTCTTATTCTTTTATCTTAAAGTACCTGTCTCTCATGGTGTGATTCAGGAGCTAGTGCTAGATCAATTACAAGCCGTATTTTTGCCTCGGGGAACTCTCTCCGAATATACGTGTAAACAGAGATGTATTGGATGCGGGCGAGATGCCCATTCGATTAACTTTGCAGACATGATTGATATCTAGCCTCAGCGATCTAACTATGCTCGGAGCATGCAAGTATCTTCGTTAACGCACAAAGCTATCGCTTCACTCGCCTTCCACTCTTGTTCACGGCGTTGCGACGACTAAGGTATCTTCCTTTGCACGACGAAGCCTTGTCGCGAGGTCGTTTCATGAGACACCGCATTATCCCAGACGAATAACCTTCACTCGTCTCATCTGGCATTCTCGCCGTGAGCTATGCTTTTGTCTGCACCCAATCCACTCGACCAAGCCCCGTTACCATGTTCAAATAAGCATAATAATGCCATGAACCCAATGTTTGGGACCAGTACTCGTTCTTAATCGAATGGACTTGCGCAGACCCCAGTTGAGCGACGTGGTCGTAAGGTTCAGAGAGAGAGCCAAAATATAATGAACACAGCTCAGCCTCATCCAGGGACTCCCAAGCCACTATGTACTCCAGCATTGATTTCCAGACGTCGAGCAGTGTGTCTGCTACCGCTGACCACCAATTCATGTCCCTTACCAGGGGGTCTTCCGACATGTCGCTGTCAACCCGGTCGAGCAACGCTGGACTTAAATTGACGAGGCCGATCGGAAATCTGACGCGCTTGATCATGGCTTTGTGCTTAGGCTGAAGCCTATCTACCCACCCAAAAGTATCAACCGGTGGTAGATGGAAGATGTTGGAGGAATAGTACAGCATGTGGCCTTCTTGATAAGCCTGTTTGCAGGTTGCCATCAGCTGGATTCCAGGCCGGGATTCGACAATAGCCGTACTGTCCGGGCTTTGGGTAGATGTCGCCAATTCAGGTCTGTGAGGATGGATGTCACCAGGGACTAAGACGTATTTCACGATCTTATTCCGTATCTCCCCTGGTAGAGAGAAGTAACCAAGCTTTGATGGATCGGCGGCCATGGCTGGTGGGTAGGCAAGTCTCGCTTTCATGACCGATCTGGTAGTTGGAGCCATCGAAACGGTGGTTGCCTGTGTCAGAAAAGAGAAGAGTTCGGGAAAGATGGTTCCAAAGGCCAGCTGTTGGGAGAATATATGCGCCGCGGATGAAAGTGTCAAAGACAAAGACCCACATTCATCGCAACACCTCGATTCACGTGTTACACACGAGTTCAATAGATGTCAACACTATCTAGGGTACTTGACACTCATTTGATAATTGGCCTTTCCCTCCACCCACAACCGGGTACAGCTTCCTTTGACGACAGCACGGCTTCCACCTACGATGGGTGCCGGATTTGAAGTCCTATCTGCCAAAAAAATCCTAACGTCCAGCTTGTACCTAATCGTCTTCTCTCGACAATTTTGATGTTGTTTAGACTCCAGCACATCAAGAAAGATTAGAAACCGATGTGTATAGAAGGGACTTGTCTAACAGAGGAAGTATTCTGCTAACAAGTAACTGCCTCTTTAGATAGCAATATCACGGCAATCCAAAGACTTGAGACTCTACTCAACTCGATTTGACCGAAGAACGTATTCGAGAAATATACACGGATACAGGATTGCGAGCGGGCCGAGCGGGGATTGTACAGAATAGCAAAGAGGTACGAGTAATGCCCTCGCTTATCCTCTCGAGACGTGATACAAAGACATCTCCTATCCCTCCCACCACCCGGCCCCTCCCTCATACCATCTCCGGGCTGACCTAGACGTCACTTGCTCGAAAAACCCCCAACCTCGCCAATCACAAAGCTCCTCACCTCGTCACCAAAATCTCATCTTCCTCTGAGAAGCACCTCCTAGACACACACCCTCCTCACAAACCCTCTCCTATACAGCCCTCCCCAGCCCCAGCCCCAACTCCTCCTCCACCCCTCCGACGCCCTAAAAACTCCTCCAAACCTCCCATCCCAATTCCCCCCTGGCAAATTACCACCACACCAAATTCCAACCACCCTGAACACTGACCTCCAAAAGAAGCCCCAGTACTGACCAATCCCGGAAACCATCCACTCTCGGACCCGTTCAATCCAAGCCTCATACTCCAAGCCTCATACATCAACCTCCCCCCTCTTCCCCTCTTCCCCTCTTCCCTTCCCCCTCTCCCCCTTCCCCCGCTCCCCTCTCTCAACAAAGTAGCGCGAACATCTCCCTCCCTCCCCATCACAAAAGAAGCCCGGATGAGAGGAGTAGTATCCACATCGCAAACCCCACCCGACCCCATCTCATCTCATCTTCCTTCCAACCACGATAATGCGCGAGCAGGAGATCGAAAGGAGACTCACTTATCTTTCCTTGCGCCGATGGATTCTTGCTCGGAGCGGACGAGGGTGATGAGGTGATGAGGTGATGGGGAAGGGTAGCGACGGGGACTTGGTGGGGGGTGGAGGAAGGCTGAGGACCAGAGGTAAGGAAGGAAGCTAAGGAAGGGAGAGAGAGGCCGACTTTTTGCAGCGATGTTGTGTATGTGACTCTCACGAGAGGGGTATGTTGTGTGTATCCATACGTCTTCCCTATGGTCTTTGGAAAGCACCAACACTGTTATAAAGGGTTAACAGAGGGTTAGGAATCGACCATGTTCCAAGGGGTATTCTTTCGCCCCGAACAGACGTGCTGCTCCAAACCGCTGCGATTTACCACAATGGGGCGCGGCTAGGAGGACAAGCAACGTGAGATTCTATACTGCACTGTCTATTCCCGCTCAAGATACACAGGCGATGCTATCCAGATCCAGCCATTTCATCCAAAACAGCACGACAACAACAACGTACCTCATCTACTCCCCGCTCCAAACAACCAACCACCGCTAAACCCCCCTCTCATCTCACCCCCCCACCCGCCATCCCCACGTCCATAACCCACCTCCTAACCCCCTTCCACCCGACCCCCCTCACCAACCCCTCCAACTCCCCCCTAACCACCTCCCTCCCCCCCTCCAACAACGCCCTCTCCTCCCCCTCCCCCAACCCCCTCCACTCCTCCCCCCCAAACACCCTCACCCGCCCCTCCTTCCCCGCCCCTCGCACAACCACCACCTCCAACCCCTCCCACCCCCTCAGCAACGCCAAGCGATCGCGCCAGAAGCGCCACGCGAGGACGTACGCCACCTCGTCGAGCAGGCGCCGCTCGGCCCGCGGCGTCTTGGCGGGCATGAGGTCCCAGAGCCAGCGGCGCTCCATCTCGGCGAGGACGGGCGGGGTGAGGTCGGCGAGGGAGAGGGTGAGGCCGGCGCGGCGGACGAGGGCTCGGTGTTGGGGCGGGAGGGCGGTGGCGAGGAAGGCGGCGGCGGCGTGGGCGGAGCCGGGGGGCAGGTTGAAGGTGTTGAGGGTGTAGAACATGTGGTGGCCGTCGGTGTAGGCTTGCTTGCAGGTAGTGAGGAGGTGGAAGCCTGGTTGGGGTTGTGGTTTTTGTTTTGGGAGATGGTTTGTTGCGGCTGCTGTGGCCGCTTGGGGGTCTCTGTCGGCGGCTTTGATCGTGTGGAGGAGCGAGGGAGGAGGAGGATGAGGGCGCTTGAAGACGGCGCGGAGGAGCTTGCGGGAGGGGTTCGTGGAGGGCGGTTTGGGCTGCCGAGGGCAGGGGTAGACGTCGCCGGGGACGAGGGCGTATTCCATGATTGCGTTTCGGATCTCGGCTGGTAGGTCGGTGTAGCGAAAGATTTCCGCCATGGTGGCTGCTGCTGATGGGGAGTGCTGAGAAGTGGCCAGGTGTGGATTGAGCTTGCCGTGGTGGGAAATGAGGAGTCCGTTGAGATGGTACGAGAAGACCGCAGTTGTCCAATGGCAATGGTATGGGTGGGAAATGTCTTCAACAGAGCGTAAATAGTGAGAAGAGACCAAGAGCGTTCGGACGGTTTCAATGGAGAGGTTTATATATATTTGCAATGGAGAAATGAACAACGAGGGAAGCACTGAAACGACGGAATGATATTTCAGATAAGACCGGTTGAAAGAATTGTGCTGCCTAAATGCAGCCAGTGTGCCTTCCCAGACGGGAAATGTTGCGCGACTCGCTGACTAGCTAGCGTGCTATATAAACAATGCGAGACGGAATTGACTTTTGGAGGATCAAGAAAAAGAACAAAAACAAAAAAAATCTCCAGAACTGAGATCGGAGATGCCTTATATCAATACCTGCCTGAACACGCAGCCTTTAAGTCCTTCTATATGAGTCAACAAACCCAGACCCCCAATGTCGAAGGCTTAGCGATAATATTGAAGAGCGGTCCGGCAGAACACCGGAACAGCCTTGAACACCCCCTGCCGAGGGCGCAGTAAGGTAAGCAGCAACCAGTAATGATGACTCACCCTCTCACCATGCATACCATATGCTGACAGCATCCCTGTGACTCTTCGGCAACGCCCCGCATCCACGCCCTCGAAAGCGGTAAAGAAAAAGTAAAAGAAAGAAAAAAAGAAAAGAAAATTTCCCTCAAATCAACACAGCCGAGATCGGTATCCACCGCCTTTCACCCAAGCCCTCAATGCGCGCCATCCGTCCCGCTCGACCTTGGCTTCAATCTCCCTCCTCACGTTCGCCTCCACACGCACGATCAGAGCGGCCACATCCTCCGAGCAAACGACAAAATCACCCCCGTGCGGACCAGACCCCCAGAAAGCACGCCTCAGGTCGCCCCCCTCGATCTCCAGCGCTTCGTCGTCGCCGCCGTCAGTCGCCAGCTTAACCATCTTCAGCCGCGGCATACCCCTCACCAGTTTCAATTTCTGCTCCCATATATCCGAGAGGTGTACCTGGACCGCGACGCCCCAAGCGCGCCCGACCTGGTTGGGGGGCAAGGGGCCGAGGTTGTGGGCCATGACGTCCTGGACCAGCCTGAAGACGGGCGGGGTCAGGTCCTGGAGGCCGAGGGTGAGGCCGACGCGGGTGATCATGTGGACGTGTTCGGCTTGCAGGCGGGTGGAGAAGTGCACGAGCGTGTCGTGTAGCGGCCCGGGAGGCAGGAAGAATGTGTTGGAGGCGTAGAAGAGTTCGTGGTACTGACCGTAGATGAGCTTGCATGTCGCGAGCATCTGGAAGCCGGGGAGGGAAGGTGGCGGGGTTGGGGTTTCCGGGTTGGTTTTGGGGAACCGTTGCAGTGTGTCGCGGAGGTGGTGCATCTTTGCTTTCACGCCGTGTTCTTTGGTGGGCCGTATGTGGACTTCGCCTGGTAGGAAGACGTGACGCATGCTCTCGTTTCTGATTTCTCCTGGTAGGGAAAAGAAATCGAATTTGACTTTGCGTCGCCGTGCAACAGATGTCGAGGCGGATTTGCATAACCAGCTTGCGAGATTGTACCTGGTGATACTTGTACTGGAACGGTACTGTCTCGGATCCATGGACTCATCTGCCGGTCTCATTTTGGGTCTGTGTACCTTGTTGCAAGAGCAGGCCGCCTCGAACACGTTCAAAATATGTCTGCTGGATGCCGTGGAGTGATGATAGAGACGATGGCGACGATGTGGAGAAATAGACACCGGTTTGTTGTGTTTTGCGAAGATACCTTAGTGCATTCGTGCGGCGTAAAAGTCTGTGGCGGGAGTGTTGAGCGAAAAGAGATGCACTTTGTGAAGGAGATCCGAGGCTGACTGCTAATCATTGTGTTTGAAGGGATTATAGATAATCAATATACAGCGGGATCTCGACAGAGAATTGCTCAAAACATACCCATCTAGTGTTGATGAAGCACTAGAGTGACTGTGTTTGACAATCTAAAGTTTTCCAGCTGCCAATCGGCAATACTCTACCTAGCATTGGAGCTAGGACCATGATGATACAAGGAACCCCTCCTGCAGTCCATATTAGTGGTTCCAATCATCAGCGCATTTTCTTGCTTCTTTGCCCATGCATATTCCGTTATTCTTGTTCGCGATTTTCTTACAATCATTCATGGACGCCCAGGCTACAGTCTGTATCCATTTCCTATCACCACTGCTGTGCCCCGCTAAGACCAGGCACACCGTATCGACTTCCTGCCTTCCGAGTCAGGCCGTCAATGGTCGAGTCAATTATTCGAAAGTTCTCCAGATCCGAATTGTTGCTCAGGTTTTCGCCCGTCAACTCCATCAATGGTCAATTCGAAAGCGCCCTCCTCTACTCTCTTCTTGAGGACACTCCAACCTTCAGCACTGACTATTTCCTCGACACTCAGTCGAACGTCCTCTATTACCCGCCATAAGCAGCTACGCATCTCCCACATTTCCCGCCACGAATAGATGTAATCAACTTCCTCGTGGATGAGTTTCATGATGTCGGTTATACTCTGCGAGTCAGATCGCCCACGAGATTCCGTGGTGAAAACTCTGAGACGCGTCAAGCCTTCCGAGCGCTCAAGGATGAAATTCAGCTTCTCCTTCCAGATGACGTTGAGGTGCTTCTTGATGAGAATACTCCATCCTACCGCTTGTCTATAGTTTGAGTTGAGGCTGAGAGTGAGTCCCAGCAAGGTTTGATGAATCTCTTCGAGGAGTGCGGGTGTCAGATCCCGTAGGCTCATCTTGACGCCGAAGTTGCTGATCATCGCAAGGTGTTGAGGCTGGAGAGTCGCCAAGACGCGGTGAGTATCTCGAAGGGGACCTGCGGGTAGGAAAAAGACGTTGGATGAGTAGAAGACCGCGTAGCCTTCGACACAGGCCTGTTTGCATGTGGCCATTAGTTGCAATCCGGGCAGCTGGGGATCGTGCGTGAAATGTACTTCGTTCTCGGTGCGTCTGGAGAGTTTCTTCAGGAGGCGGTTCAAAATCTCCCGGAGTATCGGACATACATGACGTTTAGTGGGCGTGGGTGGGACGAGAAACACTTCGCCGGGAACTAGGAGGAGCTTCATGATCATTCTTCTGATTTCCGCTGGTAATGAGAAAAAGCCTACTGCCTGTTGTCGCCTGTAGTCTGAGACAGCGATCACCTGCAGAAGGCTCGGCCCCGAATGGAAGACAGAGGATGGTGCCATATTGAAAGACTTCCACCTGGAGGCTTGGTAGGTTTGTGGGTGAGCAGGGAGTCGTCCTAACCGATCAGCTACTTTGAAAGAGCATTGGCAATGTAGACGGAGTAGTTCAAGCGAAGACTGCAGGTTGAAAGGCGATTAGGTGAAGGAAACATGGTTTTGATAAGTCTGTGTGATGTTCAGCGAGAGTAGAGCCAAAATCACTCAATTAGACTCTGGGAGCCTACTTAAGGACGACAGCAGTGGAGCCTAGCGTCTACTGATCAAAAATCAATTCTCCAGAGAATGGCTTGCTGAATTGTTAGAGGCGAGCATGTTGTGTGAGGCAAAGTAGTGGCAATGCTACCTACAGTAGACAGTTTTACTCCGACAAAAACATGACGACCAAGCTAAGAGATCAATTGCTGATGACAATAGAAAGAATTTGTGTGAAACTTTCGCGCAACGTCCACAACATGTTTTTTGATACTACAACAACAGCCACGGCCTGCAGTACCATAGTCCACTCATTATTGGGTTATCTGCCCGTATCCATAATAAGTGGATTTCACCACTGTAGGCCTCGGGGATTAGTAACCCCCTGGAATAGTATCTTACGCAAACGCGCTCCTTTGAGCCACAATCAAAAGCTTATTCAAACGTCCTCCACCTTTGCCTCCGAATTTTCTATTTCTGGCCCCACTCCTGCCCCACTCCTGTCTCCTGTCCTCGCAGCCACTTAACATCAACTCTCATGTTCCTAGAAAATAAGAAGCTCCCTACACCATTGTCCCAGCGCCATTGGGAATCGAACCCAGTACAAAATCAATATCACCGACCAACATTCCTTGAAGTCGCCCTGCCACGTAGAATCACATGATCTAACATGTAGCGGGCGCGCTGTCAAAGCAAGTGAGTTTTCTGTGGTGCAAAACTCTGTAATTCCAGTCGTTTTCACGACTAGTAGGGGCTCGTCTAGCAGGTAAATAGAGCTGAATAGACAGTCTGTATGGTTTAGGGTTCGCAAAATGCTTTCATGCATCAGGACCGCATTGACTGTGACATCGCAAATGACGAAGAGGCGCAGCGCTCAACGGAAAAGAAATCAACTGCCGAGATCAAGGCTCTGCCTCCTTTCGCTGTTCGAGTCTAGCGTCTCCTCTCCAATTTGCATATCAAACCCGACTGCATTGCAAACCTACAAGTCGTCATCAGTCCGGTGAAAGGTGACAGGGCCCCACGATGGATAGTTGGCTTACCATTTATTCCGCACTATCCACTCTTTCTCGGGATCTGCTAAAGAAACTTTATAGTCCCTCAACAAAAGCGGCACAATCTTACTCAATTCCAACAAGCTGAAGTTCTTCCCAATGTACTTTCGACTGCCCGCGCCGAAAGCGAAAAAGCTGGCCTCCATCTGCCTCAACTTTTCCGACCCGCTCTCAATCCATCTCTCCAGAAGGAATTTGTCTGGCTCTGGGAACACGGCCGGATCACGGTGCACGACCCACGCGTTGACCCCGACAATTGTGCCAGCGGGAATATGCTGATTGCAGATGTCAAGGCCGCCGCGTGGTACGTGGCGCTCGAGCAAATGTCCGACGCCAGGGTGAATGCGCAGTCCTTCCTTGATAACGGCTTGCGTGTAGGGTAGATGGACTATGGATTCCTTGTATTTGATCAAGTCTCCTATCTTGCCATCCCTTTGCGCTTGGTCGATCTCGTCGACCAGCTTGACCATTGCGGACGGGGTGCGCATAAGGTGGTAGAAGACGGCACGCAAGGCGATGGCGGTTGTGTCGCTACCTGCGATGACGTTTGCGGAGGTGTGGACAATGATGTCGCGGGTACTGAGTGTGGTCGGGTCGGACTCTTCCATTGCGATCCACCTCGATAGCTGATCCTTCCCTTTTTCACCTTTTTCAGTCGTAACCAATTCGCCGTTGCGATTCAGTGTACCTCGAGAGTTGATGACTTTAAGCGTGAATGTCAAAACTTGATTCCAGGATTCCATGGAGGGAATTAAGTATGGGATGAGAGGGTTGCCGAGCAAGAATTTATGGATATAGGGTACTTGGCCACATTTGCTGGAATATCCCATAATTCCTCCTATTGTTTCCATCATACCGTCTACGTCCTTGCCTTGTTCAAGGAAGCCGAGCTTTTTGTTGAAAGTGAGCGCGCCAACAGCGTCGAAGGCATAGTATTGGAGCCAGGCCTGGCAACAGTATAAGCGTACAGTGTAGAAGAGCGGAAGTCTGCGAGAAGTGCACTTACTCCAAGGTCAAAAGCCTCGCCAGTCGTTGCGAAACCATCAAGTCGCTGTGTAAATAGAGTTGAGCAAGAGTCTACGGCATCCTCCATCTCCAGTAACGAGCTCATACGGTAGGTCCCAGCAACAACTTTCTTCTGCTCTCGGTGATATATATCGTCTCTGGTAGAGAACAGACTCATCTGCGGCCTCCTCTGCCATACTACCGAGAAAATGGGATAAAATGCGGTCTAGAATTTCATGTCAGCCTCTTTCAGCCACACAGAGCTGAATTCCATACTTTGGTGATAGCACTCTTCCAGCCATATATGATTGGAATCGCCTTCGGGTCTCCGACAGATATGTGGTTGGGCCCCATCCTTACCAGAGGTCCATACTGCTGGTGCAACCTGATCTGAGTGAGATGTCCAGATCCCCGCCAAACGTCCCATAACCGCCAGAACCCTGTAAAAGGGGCGAGAACAGGGTCTGGTATGTGCGATATGGATCTCCGTACTTATTACCGAGGAGATAGCAGAGAAAGAGGCCGGCGCAGACAGAGAGTGAGTGAGAAATTACGAAAGCAGTGACAGTGCTTAAGATTTCTCCTGGACCCATCTTAATGAGCCTTGCATTGAGTATAAAGACCTCAATTCGATATGTCGCTCGAGATGGTAGACTGGGAATCATCTGCTTATATCGAGGAACATATCTGTAGCGTAGGAAGACTCAACCACGTGCTTTGTAGGCAGACGTCACCGCACAGTACCGAGCGGGGAAGATTCCAATGGTTGGAGGACAGTAAAGCCCCGCATTTTGTAAACCGCGCTTTAATCGTCGGGATCAGATAAGAGAAATTAGGGAATGGATCACATACATTGGAAGACGGGTACCATGATTGGGATGTCCATGGACTTGAGCAAAGGCCCGGGATGTTTGACCATATCATTCGTCAAGGTCGTGGTGCTCAGAATATTGGCTGACTTTACCAATGGGACCAACAGGGCGAACACCCTATGTGCTTACTTAACACCCATGGCCCGCGAATCAATTTTCCTCTCATACTCACGAAAATCTGATTTGCAGAACACGGAGTAAATCGGGTGCTGCCTTCCTCGTCCCCATGAGTGCGCGTGAAAAATCCATGGCTCGATGCCGTCGACTAATTTCCATGATCGTACATTTTCCAAGTGGCTAGGTCGGCTAGAAGCTCTTCAGGGGCAACAATTATCGGTATAGAACCACCCATAACGAAGGTTCAACAAGGGATAGATGGGGACATGATTTTGTTGATACCGTATGATTGGTTATGTAGCTGCGAGGGCTCTGGGGTGGAATTATTCCGTGTCGGAGTACATAGTATGATTTCCCGGTTGACATCGACATGAAAAAGTGTTAACCACTTTTCTTGCCGTGTCCCAAAACCAACCTGCAAAAACCGGCATCAAAATCCTGCTATGCTTTTTCTCAAGAGGTTGAATTCTCTACGTGCCACTTCACTTCTTAAAGCTGCGTGAGGGACTCGAGGGTAAGCTTGAAAGAAAAGAAGGTGGGAGCTGAACAAGCCACAGCAAGGAAGCCCCCAGGTTCTTGGCATACAGCAATCACAAACCCACTCTCTTGTGATGGCTGGCCAGCCGAAGGCCAGGTGAGACGTAGATGCAAGATGTCGCCCAATCACTCAAACGGATTGGGATTACGTCCCACACAGCTTCCGGGCTCAAAGTGCGCGCTGAAACCCTCTCATCTTGCTACCACAAGCTGTCATGACTTGCTCCATACGTATACTCCCCGAATAAAAGTCCGAGCTGATTCTAATCTTGTTAGCGTGAAGCAGATTCTTGCCACACCATCAAGCCTCATTTGGATCGACGACTGCAGACTGCCGTGAAACATCTAAAGAGTCCAGTCATCTTTGTTGTCGTGGTGCCAGATAATGACTAAGCGTATGCGCTCCGCCCTTCCAAGTACACAACCTTGCTCGAGATTCAGTGACCGAAAGTGAGAATTGGGCAGCTCAAGGCGATGGACGTAGGCTGAGCAGCAAGTCAATAGCTGAAACATTTCACAAGTCAAAGACAGAAGGCGCCCATGACGGTACAGAGTACCTGGCACTCTCGACACGATCCGAAGACGAATGATTGAATCAGCATCTTCTAAGATTCCATGCCTCCATTCGTTTCAGGCTCAGGAAATCTGGCCGTTGATGAACAGAAACATAGTCAAAACAGAGCATTCAAGGACCATTCACGGGAACCCAATCATGACCCGCTGACATTTGCAGCGACGCGGACAGATATTTCGACTGGTATTACGTACAGTCTCTGGCTCGGCCCTTGATTCGTCCTTCCCCTGTGTGAGCACCGTCGCCTGCTGTGAGGAGAAACAGAATACTCTCCTTCGGAGAATCAGTCCTCGGTCCCTTGAAACGGACCCCGCTCTTCAAGTTTGTTCCAGAATAGCATGTGATATTCTATGAAACAAAAGATGAGCAGGCAGCAGGCATGGATGTCTATAAAAGCGCGTCTTCCTGCTCTAAATCCTGTTCTTCATACAATCTCATCCTCTCATCTACACATACAACAGACAACAGACAACAGCCACCTCAGCCTCACTCCATCACTCAATACTCTTATTATATCAACCTCGCCTGCCATCTCCAGACATGAGTCAACCACCAGACCCCCAAGAAGAACACTCTAGAATCGACTGGCGCTTTCCAGCTCGCGAAGGGGAACCCTCAATAGTTCTCGGGTCCTTTGGTTTGAAGACCCAAATCACACTCTACTAAAGAACCCTTGGACTGGGTAGCTTTGAGGTGAAACAGATAATGGAGGTATTATACCGTCGTTGGGAGCGTAAATTTGGGCCTCTTCCAGAACCTAGAAGCTGGGATTGGTTTGACCAAGACAATCGTTTGAATATTGCAGTGGACCGTTCGAAAGACGAAGATCACCCATGGGAGTACACTCCCTTCAATGTTGGCAAATACATGGTCTCGGGGCTGACGGACAACGTAAAACTTGGACTGATTGTTCGGTTTGGGGACGAAGAAATCAACCAAATCCCTGGCGGTCAGCACGTGGGTTCCAATCTTCCCTGCGTGCGCAAGTCTAGCCAGATCTAATGGTCAAAATAGCTTTTCCCACGTGACCATATCGTGCGATCACTCGAGAACGATGTATATCGTGGTGCGGATGAGAGACTTCTAGAAAACCGTCTCAATTTAACGGCTCAAGTAAAGGAGGAAGACGAAGCCCGTCACGCCGAACAAGCCAAGAACGCCCCGCCTCCATTCAGCCGAGCTGAGATAGAGAAGCAAACAAACGCGATGAAAATAGCAGCCGCAAAGTCCTTAGCAAGCAGAAAGCCAGGTAACTAAGTTCTGTGTGATTTGGGGAGTCGGATTTGGATTCTACTGGTCCAACTCAACCCTTCTTTCACTGAGATCATGGCATGCGTCGGGTACTTTTACGTCTACATTTGTGGACAAATACACTCTTTTAGCTGGCGTCCTGGACATTACTTTCATTAAGATCAAGGCATGCGTTGGGTATTTCTGCGTCCACATTGTGGACATACACACTCTTTTAGCTGGCGTTGAAGGGCGCTCCTTTCACTGAGATCAAGACATGCGTTGGGTATTTCTGCGTTCACATTGTGGACATACATACCCATTTCGCTGGCGCACAAGTCATGTTATGCAATGGTACTGGCTCCAAGTACTTCACCAACACCCTCCTTTCATTGTTGTATCTAGCGCAAGAGGAAAGCAGGCTTTGCGCTTCTCCATTACAACACCACACTCTTTCACAGGCTGGATGACAGCAACGCTGCACAGTGCAACCGCTCTAATACGGATGACAGCAGCACGACACCAATTATCTCAGCTGTTTGTCCCACGTTCTCAGCAGAATCGCAATGGAAAGCCCCCAGGCGCCGGCAACCGGGATTGACCTCTAGGCTAACCCCCCGTCCCCACCCCCGTAGACAACTTCTTTAAGATGTTTGTCTGCGCAACCCATAGCTCACCGACTGCGCCAACGAGAGAAATGACATCGGATAGCTGCAGCCGAGAAACATGCCGCCGATGACCCCCTACAGCCCCCCATAAGGGAGCGCCAAGAAACTTTCCGACCGTACTTACCGATCGGAATGAATCTCGGAGCGCGTATGTGCGTGAACCTCGACAAATCGCAGGTTTCAGTGCCGAGTGCTGTTTGGAATCCAAGAGGAATCAGGCCAGATTTCCGCGCGTTTTGAAACCGACAAATCTCCGTCTTACTGTCCACCCGTATCAGCCCAAGCCTGCTGCACTGATGAACTGTCAGCTTGACGGCAAGGGAAGATTCTGGAGCATTCACAAAGAAGGGCTGCTACACGTCTTGAGACAATTCGCCACACTATGACGGGGACTTAGCCGGTCGCATAGCATGGCAGTTTCGCACACCGGTGTTTTCACATTGTAAGGCAATATCGCATAGAGGGACGTGACTCGCGTTGGGGCCGCGATGGCTAGGAGACTCGTGTCTTGATGGCAGCTCTATTTACATGGGCTTCCCACCAGTGTTGGGCTCTTCATTCGATTCCCCATCTCTTTCGGAGTCATAGCATTCTTTTCCCACCCGCCCGCGCCTGTATATAGCATTATCGCACTCCAGGTAGCTGAACGAGCATGGGACTTTTCTTAGCACTGGAGGGACTAGATACGTCTCTTCCGGTAGATGGCTCCGGTGTCCAGACCCCGCAACGAAATCTACACGTTTCCAGCAATTTTGGACAAAGTCTGTTTTCGCTTTCACCAACACAATATCAAAACCCCGACATACACTGTAACAACAAAAGTGATCAAAATATGTGAACCGTGATCTTTGCTCCCGGTCCCTTCAAAAGCAATTACAGAGGTAGCATTACCCGCAGCAGTTCGTACAGTAACGCCCGTCATACTCGATGCCAAGGCCGCACCTGATGGTCCAAACCCAAGCATAATCAGTGATGCCAGGCCAACGACATTGAGCCCACCTTTGGAGTCTTTGCGGCCACCGCCCTCAACTAGCCGTCCCGTTGTGTTGATATACATTGATTCCCCTGCCGTGACCGGTATGGAGAAAGCAGATGACGCGGTGTCGACCCCAGAGAGATAGAGTCCGGCGGTCCCAGAGACAAGGTCAAATACTGTGCCTGCTACGGTCATCGCGGGTCCTCCGGCTCTGAGGGTTGTCCCATCGATTGCGACAGCGTTAGACGCGGAGGCCGGTGCGAGGTTGGAAAAAGGGTATGCTTGGCCATCTACCATGAGGCCGGTTGAAGCTAGAGATATTGTTGTGCCTCTTATCGTTTTGGCTAAGCCGTTGACAGAAAAAAGTGTCCCGTCAATGATTGCGGAGGAACTTCCGAGAAGGGTGACTGATTGGCCTGCGATGTTGAAGATCGCGTCTGGTGTAGACAAGCCATCTGGTGCTGGAGTTGGGAGTGCATAAGTCTGACCATCTACGACAAGACCGGTTGACAATAGTGAGAGTAAGGTACCAGATACCGTTTGAGCAGGGCCATTGATCATCAGTGTCATGCCATCGATGATCGCCTTAGAACTACCAAGTCGGGTAAGTGTTTGTCCTGCGATGGTGAGGGTTCCGCTTGGAATCGCAGCTTCTAAAGCAGGAGTGGGGAACGCAAAAGTCTGCCCTGCTATGACGATGCCGGATGACCCTAAAGATATCGAAGTTCCGGACATTGTGATTGGGGGTTCGTTGGCCATAAGTGTATTGCCGTCTAAGCGTATCTGGCCATGGCCAAGTGGTGTAAACTCAACGCCTGCAGCTGTGAGGACGCCATTCGCGCTCCCTGATGGGAGAAACGCAGTCGAAGAACCTACTACCAGCATTGAACTCCCAAGCGAGACGGCTGTGCCTCGAACCGTGATTGCTGGACCTTCCGGCTGAATCGTGGTATCTGTCAGCGAGAATCCGCTAGTAGGAAGCGCAGTGAAGGCGAAACCGCCGACTGAGAGCACAGAAACAAGGGACGATGGTCGAGTTAATCCACCGTCTTGCCATGCAGGATCCGATGACGGCTCCGGCTTGCCTTGATTGGCGTTCGTTTGAATTGATGGGGTAGTATCTAGATCTAGTGCTTCAGAAGAGGCGTCCTGGGTTATATCTGGTGGCCTTGACTTTAGATCGATAGTACCTTTAGGGTCAGCGGCTGCGTCTGCCGCTGGCGAATCGGGCGAACCCTTCTGATTCCCAACCTTCGCTTTTGGGTTGTCGTTAGGGGGATCATTTCCACCAACGGGAGCTGCCGGCTCACTTGAGCTGTTTTGCGGATCCGGTGTTGGTGGTTGATCTCCTAACTGGGTCGGTGCCGGCGGTCTGTTTAATGTTGGAATTGGCTTAGCTAGCGACTCTTGTGGCCCAGCTTGATCTGTAGGGGTTGGCGAAGGGACAAGAACCGATGCTGGGACAAGACCCATAGGGGCTGTAACCTTATTCAATGCTCGGGGAGGATCCATCGCGCCATAAGTAAAGGGGCTACAGTCTCCCCACGCAGGATCTAGCAAAGAAAGATCGCTTGGGAGCGAGAAGACAGCAGTTTCAGGATTACTTTCCTCCCAGGACGTGAAGAACCCTGAGGTCCCCCAGTACTCGCCCATGTAACATGGGGTGCCGTATTGCAGCGCGGTGATATTGTTACTGTCATAAAAACTCGGCCAAGACGTTGCACCGTCGAGTGCCACCGGAGGCCCTGGACAGAGTCTCATGGACAATGACCCAGGCGAATACGCAATCGTAGTATTGTAAGTATTGCCTAAGGTGGTGTACTGGTCATAGAAGAAGCGGCATTCTCTATTGGCATGCAGGTTATGATAAGCAACATAAACAGAAGGGGATATGCTTGGACCAATTAGCCGGCTTCCGAAGAGCCCCAGTTAAGCGTGCACTTACAATTCAAAGCTGTTAGAAGTCAAGGTATATCGAGAGAGCGAGGTTGCGGTAATCGGGTGTGTCCCATTACGATCAGTCTCGACAGGCCAGTAAAGAAGACGCACGTCCGCTGCACGGATACTGCACGGATCGTAGCAGGCTTCAGGTACCGTATAAGCTGGATTTAATACAGACACCGTCCAAGAATCGCTCCAAATGACCGGGGTACCGTTGTTCGAATACGTATCCGTCGCGGATCGTACACTTGGTGATGCTAGAGGTTGACAAAGTGATGAACAAGAGCAATACCAAGTGTCAAGGCCTTGTTGGTAACATTTTCTGGGGATTGTGGAAGATGATAAATTTGCTAGCGAGCCTGGAGCTGACGTGGTATTTGATGGGTAGTAGACAGGCACAGCTCCAAGCACCATAAGAATCAGTACGATTTCACGGCAATTTATTTGTAAGATGAAAACTGAAGAGGCACATTTGTTGGGAGAACAATCAAGGCCGACACGTTTCGGAATAACTCACAACTAAGAGCATGCGTTAATACCGCATTCAATAACCACAGACCTGCGTACATTATCGCTAGAACACCAAGCTGCAGCGACCGACCGATGGTGAATCAAACCCCGCGCAAATAGTACAAGGACAGGTAAGCCAACAAAAACAGAGCTCATATCATGTTTAGTAGATAGTTTGCAGGACTGATGAAGAAGAATCATCACAGCTTCTACCTTTTGTACCCAGTCTTCAGACCGCTAGCATTGCTCATTGTGGCTATTAGGGCGCAAGGCAATGTCAGCAGGCTATGCACATGCAGTCAGATCTTGTCCAGCCAAAGCATCTGTAGCAAGACACGGAGTGACTGGCTGAATCCAGTATAACAACAGATCAGCACCCAAGTGTTCGGTCCACTAACGTTGGGAAGTACTTCGAGAGATTTATATGGCGCCTATTGAATGGCTGGAATCGCCCTCCAAAAAAGGATAGCCCATACTCCTCCGTACGTGTAGAAATATGTTTAAGATGCACCCGTATGTACAAGCGAGTATTTTCTATGTTCTCACAGCCAGCAAATTCCTTCATTTTGACAACGGAGATGACTTTACTAGTGTTCGGCTGAATCAGAATGCCAATCCTACAGTATGGCTTCTAGGGATTCCTTAGCGCGCATGGAATCTCTAAAGCCACTCAACGGGCATTAAATGGCTTCGCGCACCACTCATCATTGCAACACATTAGATGCGTTCATTCGGTCTTGACAGTATTCCTCAAATTAGAAAATTACCTTCCTCGGTAGTTCGCGATTGGTGCGCAGTAAAGACCACACCCTCGGTACTCCGTATTTGATGCGGACTGAACCATTGAAGATAAAACATAGCTGCGAGCAGCGAGCAAGGTGCTATAACAGCAATTTCTGTTCAGGAGGATCTGTAAACCCGACAAAATAGTTGAAGAAGATCTAGGTAGTCAACGGCGATATGGCGCCGTTATATCAGTCATCGTTTTGATGATCAGTCTCGCAGCCTCGACAAGCGTGCAGATAGACTTACTCATTTCTCAGGCTCCAATATATCACGGTGTGGCATTTATAGAGAGCAATAACCAAATCTTAACGTTGGACATAAAGACTTTTGCCATGGCTGGTACGCGACTGCATGATGAGTGTGTAGGCATACACGTCGACGTTGCCCACAAAGCCATCCTCAACCTGCGGCATCACGTAAGCTACTAGGCCAGGCAGCTGCCAAGGTCTCAGTAAATAGTTTCATTATTGATGAGGGATGATTCTGTAGTGTAGGTGGTGTACCCAACATAAACACGACCTGGGATCATTCACTAGAGAATCCAACACGTACCTATTCATCAGCAAGTCAATGTATATCACGAGCCTGGAAGAGTAACAATTGGAAAGATGGTAACTGCCAGGTACTACCACTTACACTGCCAACTTGCGTGACAGAGTCGAAAGTCGGCAACCCAAAGCCGAGTGTATACAGAGACAATGACTGTCCAATTCATTTCGATAGCTCATCCTAGCTTCAGATTTAATAAGGCGTTTCATTCAACTCGTTCCCGAGCTTCCTTTCTACCCCAGACTTCGTCTGCCCCGCTCTTTCCCTTCGTTTCTGGTACCCACCAGGCAATGAAAGCACCCAGCACCAACGCCAGCCCTGCAAATACGTAGTAGACTCGCCCATTCCCACCCATAGCCTTGTTCAGGATTGGAAAGAACTGCGAGACAATGAAGGTGGCAACCCAACTGGCTGCCAAGGCCCAACTCTGCGTTGCGCCCACAGCTTCCGGTCCTACAAGCTCGTTGGCCAGTATGAAAGGGACTGGTCCTAAGCCTACGGCGAAAGAGGCAACAAAGAGGAGTGTAGCGATAGCAGCGAGTACCTTGACGCCTTCGCCGATACCAATAGCTAACAAGATGGAGCTGGTACCCATACCGGCTATACTCAGAAGGATACAGGTCTTGCGGCCAATCTTGTCAGAAAGAGGCGCGCAGAGTGTGGTCATGACAAGATTCAACGCGGAGACGGCAACTGTGAGTAGGGCTGCCTTCGTAGGTAACAGAGCGGATAGTAGACTGACGGAGTACATGACGATACTGTTGATACCTGTCAGCTGCTGCGCGACCATTACGGCAACAACTGCGATGATGGCGGGCCGGTAGCTCGGGTGCATGAAGGCACCGAAGATGCCAATACTCCCCGATGCAGCATCAGGATTTGGCCCGGGGTGTGAGCCAGGCGGCGCGTTGAGCAGCGATTCCTCTTCAGCTAGGAAAAATTAGCGGGTGTATTTTGCAGAGTACGTTCAGAGGGATGTACAAATATCTTCTCGACTGCTATCAATATTCCATGCCTTGACTTCTTCATCCAAGTCCGCTTTGCGGCCTCTCATTTTCCGCAAGATTTGCCTCGCATACTGCGGATTTCTGTGCTCGGCCAGCCATTTTGGACTTTCTGGAACCAGTGACAACGCAAGCAATTGGAAAAGTCCAATGCCTCCAGCGACAGCCAAGATGATCCTCCATAGACTGCCTCTGCTTAAAAAGTATCCCAAGACTTGCGCAGTCACAATGCCCCCGTTGACCATTATCTGCGTCAAAGCCCCAAATAAACCCTTCTCTTTTGGTGGTGCGACCTCTGAGATATAGATTGGCACAACAACAACTGCTGAGCCTGATGCAAGTCCAGATACGACTCTTCCAAAGGCTAGAAGACCTATACTCGGAGCAGCACTCTCAATAATAGGCCCTATGATGAAGAGGATCGATGTGAGGCGCATGGCGAGCAACCGCCCGAATTTGTTACATAACGGACCCGCGGCGAGAGCTCCCAAAAGACCGCCGAGAGTATACATGGAGGATACGACAGAGAATTGGTCGGTGTTCATAGAGATGCACTGTGGGAGCTTAGGATGGAGGGCGGCGCTGTTGACGCTCTTCTTTTCGCAAGTGATGACATCTTGAGGAGCGTTAAGCTCCGCCTGGATGGTATTAGCTGACGAAGCCCAACCGTGAGGAGAAGCATGATACCAAGTGAAAGCCGAATTGAAGGGGCCCAAGAGCAACGACCAGCAGAGCATAGAGTAAATAGGCGGTGGTATCCCGAACCAAGGATCGGTGTAAGGGCTCCCCTCCACGCGCCATTTCTGTATGCGCTGTTGAGGGGGGATCTGAAGAATGACATGTGTTTGTTGCTTTAACTCTGCCACTTCGCAAGGAATGGTGTGTTTAACAAGCTGTGCTGATTATTATGACATACCTTACGTATGACGGAGATATTTGGTTGATGGAATCATTCTTTGATGCTTGAGCGGGCCCTTTCCGTCTGCCCCCCACCGAGCCTACCTCACCTCATCTACCACCCTGCAGCGGGGGAAATGACTAGCTCAATGTACTCGTCGCCAGCATCAGCGGCCGATTCGCTGGCATAATCGGATGTCCCCATCCAATCCAGGCTGCCGGATCACTCATTACCCGTCAGAGGACTTGAGGCAAGTCAGTAATGGCGAGCATGCACTCCCGGAGTGCTTCGAATGCTTCTGCCACCAGGTACATCTCGATTCCATAATCTCAATAATGATAGGTGAACAGCCTCTGATGCATGAAAGCTTCACACAATCCTTTTCTCGTCGCTCGGCAGCAATTCCGAATAGGCAAGGCACAAAAGCCATCTACACCGTCAACACGCAGATGCCCGGAAGTCACGTAGACACTACTGAGACAAGAATCATAGATCTCCTCACCGGGACCTCCACCCTTTTCTCTAACGATCCACGGGACAAAGAAGTTAAATGGCTTGGGAAAGGCCACTTGGTGATTTGGTTGAAGGACGTTGCCTTTGGAGCAACAGAGTTCTGGATTGCAGACGCAGAAGATGCAGGGCAAAACAACGTGAATCGGAAATCATTGTCAAAGAGAGCTTCAGGAGAGCCTGCGTGCACACAACCAGCGAGTGCCTATTGTGCAGGCAGGATCAACGCGAAGGCTGCTCATCTCAAGCTGCACAGGCTTTACAACCAGTACGACGACATTGCAATAGCTGTGGCTTGCTTGGCCACTCCAAATGGCAGCCTTTACAACTCTGAAACAGAAGTTTTCACTAGCGAAATAAAAAATATAATATGGTATACAACCCTTCGAAAGAAGGCGATGAACGGCACAACGAACCTGAAATACATAACCTCCCCAACGAGATTCGTCAATGCTCTCAGAGGCACGAGTCTGGAATCTCTTCGTCGCTCTTCGTTTGGCAACTCGACCAATTACGATATTTCCACAAGCGGTATTGTCTTTCTTGCAAAAGAAGGACCCGGTAGTACGGTCCAGCCTGCCGCTGTCAATGTCTACTACATCCCTCTCAAGACCTTTACTGAAATGTCAAGACCAAGACCTCAGATCATCAAAGTAAAGGGCTTCGAAGGGCCGAGCTCCAACCCTGTGTTCTCCCCAAGCGGTGATTCTGTAGCGTTTTTGAAAAGGCGTGACCTCGCAGACCCCAATGACAGGAAAAGAGTGGTCGTTGTTAACAACATCCGCAACTTTCGAGCTCATATGGCCATTGATGACATGCCCACCCGCGAAAGTGAGAAAGATTGGCATCTTTCTCCATACAGCGTAGCTTGGAGCGACAACGGAAAGGAATTGTATGTGGTAGCGGTTGAAGCCGGCATCAGAAGGCTGTTCAAGATCCCTGCTGCCCTCTCTTCCATCAGGACGGCGCCAGAACCCATCAAAAGCGATAGTGCTACGCCTGCGGATGTGCGACATCTTAGAATGATATTCTCTGCTCCAATGGATATGTCGTCAGAGCGGTCTTCCATGGGATAGTAAGCCCGTCTTATGACTGCTGTAAGGACCTTCACATCTGCTGTGTTGTATGATGTGGCCTCTTTTGCTGCTGAATGAGAAGGTGTATCAGCTTCGAGGGTCGTGTGTCTATGGGAATGTTGCATATCTTGCAAGAAGTTATAAATATATATTCATTCTAGGCACTGCAGGCAGGGCCTTTGAATCCAATGCTAGTCAATATTGGTTCGCAATGTGAGGAGTTTACGAATCTTCGGACAACCACCCCTCTTTTGGCCACTTATGATTTCGCCGCCAAGATTGTTATGGTATCGGATCATTGGTACTAGTGCACACAAAGGTCTTCACTTGAGTGTCTTCCTCTCCTTCTTTCACTCAACTCAGCACCAAAGTGGACAGATTCCAGAAAGCTGCAAACAAACTCATACGGTATGTGACCCTACTATGTTTGCTATCTACAGATGCTAATGCCTTCAATGCAGCAATGGCTCACTTCATCAACTTGAACCAGTATGAGATGTCCATTGCCAATTCCGTCCAGGAATGTCGTAGGGGGAGATGGTGTTGCAAGCAATGTGACACCGAATTCAAGAGCGTCATGAGGATTGTTACCCACCTCTTGACATCCTGTGACGAAGAATCTGGCTTGTCCACATTCTCGACCAAATCTGCAGTTCGAATCTGCATGGTCTTGAATGAGTTGGAATTGACCAAGGTGCACCAAACGTACGTCCGTATAGGAGGAGAGGACACGGACAGCGAGGTACGTACCCTTGGCTACGAAACGAACAGTGACACGCCTGACCTTTTCAAGGACGAGGAGGAGGATATCGAATCCGGAAGTGATTCTGGGAAAGTCGTCAGGCTTGAGAAGGGTGTGAAGACGATGGCGGCCGCCACACATCCTACACCGCCATTGATCCAAGACATTTCGGCCACTCCTCCCGCTTCTCTGTCTGCGAAAGCGAAAGCAGAGTGGGCCTTCAGGCACCGTCGTAAGTGCAACACATTTCCCCCGCTACCAGCACCGCCAAGAGACCATAACCTGACAGTCAAACTTTTAGGAGCAACAGAGATCCGCCGTCTCATGGAGACAAACAGGACTGCGAACGGACACATCGACTATGATGCGGTACTAGCCGCTTACAATTCGTCCGCTCGCCGAAAGACCTGGAAGCCCAACGCCCCAAACGCCAAACCTGACGCCAGCTACACTGGTGTTCGTTTCAAGTACGCGCTCCCACCCACCACCCACCACCCATGACACATGCAGCTTCCCTGCGTAAGTCTCAAGTACTGACAAATTTCTTCTCAGGGAGTACGGCGATAGGAAAAAGCTCCACAGATTGATGGAGCAGGCTGAGCGAGCGGATGAGGCGCAGGCGCGGGAGGAGTTGTCGGCGGCGGAGGAGGTGCAGACGGCAGAGGAAGAGGAGGAGCCAAAGGCAGACGAGGTGAAGAGCAAGCGGTGACGGGGAAATCGGCTGACAGGAACGAGTGAGCTACGGGCAGTTTCACGACGGAGCGTCATTCGCATTCGTTCTCTTTCAGTAATCAACCATAGTATATACGCCACGAACCATTCTCTCTTCCCTTCCTCCCCTGTCCCCTCAGACCCTGTGATGGTATTTCCTCAAATACCCACGCATCGCAGCCGCTTCTGTCCCGGCACGGCGTTCGTTCGTTCGTTCGTTCGGAGACGGACAGCTCGGGTGTTTTACGTATGTTACACCAATAACGATAATATAATACATCAATACATGGGTAATAAACGACTCGGACGAACGATCGATCGAACAGATAAAATGCCCTAAGCAAGCATCCGCTCTGCGTAAGGCAAGGCAAAACAAGGTCAAGCAAGGTCAAGCAAAACAAAGCAAGGCAAGGTCAAGCAAAGCAAAACAAAGCAAAACAAAGTCAAGCAAAGCACACGACATGAAACCCGCACTGCCGATATCAATCGATCGATCGATCATTCATTCCGGTGCCCTCCTCTCTCCCGCCCGCCCTGCCTTACAGACGCTACTCTGGTCTACGCGTTTTTTCATTGTTGTACCGGTACTAGACCGCTTCCTCCCTCTCTCCGTCTATCGCTCGAGTGCGATGATCTTTTTCTTTTCCCTCGCTCTACATTCGTCGCTCTTTACTCTTTCCCCCTGCTGGCCCTTTCCTTCCCTGCTAACCTTCCCTCCCTGCCTCAACTCCCTACACACCCCTCACTTCCTCTTCCTTTTGGTCCCCTTCCCTCTACCCTCCTTCGGCCCCCCCTTCACTCCGCCCTTCTCTCCAACCCCCCCCCCCCCCTCATCCATCCCCCAGCCCAGCCATAAAGTCCTCCTCTCCTCTCACTCGGGCCCAGATCGGGGAAGGAAGCTGTGGTATATTCCTGGCTAAGGGGTAGAAGGTGAAGATTACCTACATGGTAGTGGAAAGAGGGGGGGGGCGAGAGGCTGTGAGGATGATGGGGATGGGGATGAGAGATGGGAGATGGGAGATGGGAGATGGAGATGGAGATGGAGATGAAGATGAAGATGAAGATGAAGATGAAGATGAAGATGAAGATGAAGATGAAGATGAAGATGGATATTGCGCTGTCGTGTGTTTGTTATCTATGGCATGCGACGATCCTGATGTGGGGAGGGAAGAAGAGGATAGTAGAGGAAAGGAGAGAAGAGAAGAGAGGAGGAGAGGAGAGAAGAGAAGAGAGAAGAGGAGAGGAGAGGCTTCAGGGGTGGGATGAGTTCTGGCTCGGAAATCCGGGGAGCGTTGACGCAGTCGGTGCGGATTGGGAGGGAGGGAGGGGGAGGGGTGGTTCGCTGTATTGCTGGGCTGGGGGAAGGGGGTGGGGGTATGGAGTGAGAGGCATGCGGTGGTAAGGGAGAGCGCATATGCGCTTTGGAACGGATGTGGGGGCATGCGCACAGGGCTGTCAATGTGCTGTAGGAAGCGGAGAGCTAATCAGAACTGCAGGAGTTTGAGATGAAGTAAGGTCAGCTACGGACCGATATGGTGATAAAAACATGGGCAGACATGTAGCCAAAACCAACAAGGCAACTGGCTTCTGTCGAGTAAAGTACCCTACAGTGGCGCCTTGACGCTCGTGTTCTCATCCGTCTTGCCGTCGCGCTCGAATCGCTCAAACGCGGCGGGGTCGTCCATGACGGAGACGCCCATTCTCTCCGCTTCGATCTGCCGGATGGGACCGGTGAACCAGGTGCGCGCCCAGAGGAACCAGCTGCCGAACGCCCACAGAGCGACGATGCCGACGGCGACGGGGGTGTAATTCAGCGTCTGGCTGTTGACCGGGTTCAGCTCCGGCAGGCAGAAGACGACGGTGATGAAGCCGATGTAGAGGCATGCCACGGCGGCGACGGGCCGGGAGGCGAAGCGCAGGTTGAAGGGGCCCTTTTTGAAGTTGGCGGGGTAGATGAGGCCGATGAGGATGGGGAGGCCGTAGGAGAGGTAGAGCCCGATGGTGGCGATGGATGTGGCTGCGGAGAAGGCGACGGTGGAGCCAAGCGAGGGTATGGCAAGCAGGAAGGCGAGAAAGGCCGCCAGGCAGATTGTCCTGATGGGCGCTTGGAATCTTGCATCCACTGTGGTAAAGAATGGTGGCAAGCCTCGGTCACGAGCGAAGCCGAACATCATGCGAGAATTCGAAGTCATGGAGAAGAGCCCGGCGTGCCAGACACACACGATGATGAGGGTCATCAGAGCGATGGCGCCGTTGTTGCCGAAAATATCGACCAGGATCTGCGTCACTGGCTGACCGACCGAACTTTCCACCGTGTTTGCAAAATCTTGGATGCAGAAAAGGAGGGAAATGAGGAGGAAGAAGCCGAAGACGGCGGACACTCCTACGGACATGAGCACCCCGAGTGGTGCATTCCAGGCTGCATTATTTGTTTCCTCGGACAAGTGGGCGGAGGCGTCGAAGCCAGTGATGGTATACTGTGCCATTAAGATACCACATACGGCAACATAAGCAGGAGAGGCTCGTACGCTCCAACCGGGCGACGGTGTTTCTCCTGTTCCGTCGTAAAAGGTAGCAAAGACTGCTTTGGCCGACTGATGGATTGGTGCTTTGGACAGTATGGCGATGGCGAAACATGTTACTCCAACCGAGTGGAGAATGATGGAGGTATTATTGAGATATCGAAGGAAAGGAACGGCGAAGCTGTTGATGAGTGCATGCGATATGAGAAGAGCGGCATAGATTCCGATGGTCTTACCAGCGGTTGCAGTATAGCCGGTGCCTATAGTTGCGGTGGTGGAGATGAGTCCTGCACAGCCAAAAGTGATGCCAGTAGTCACGGCAACCTGACCGAGCAAATTGAACCAGCCAGTGATCCAAGAGTAGAAAGCCGACTTGTCATCTGGGGCTAGAATGGCAGCCCAGAAGTAGGGACCTCCGCTGGTAGGGATGGCTGACACTATCTCGGCCATACCGAGAGCGACGAAGAAGGTGAAGAAGCAGACAACGATCCAGCCGACGGACATGACGCCTGGTCCACCGGTGGATAGTCCGTACTCGAATAAAGTAGTGATTCCGGTGATGATACTCTAGATGCTGGTCAGCCTGTCTATCTTTTCTGGTGACATTGCGTCTCAGTGATAACCCCCTTCACTAGGATCCCGACGAAGCATATGCTGTGAAAAGGAGGGAATGAAAGGCTGGAATCTCACGATGATAGAGAATGATACGCCGAAATTGTGTAGCAGTGACCAATTGCGGGTAAGTTCTTGCTTGTAGCCTAGTTCTGCAAGGCGATTCTCATCCTGACCTTTGATGGAAGAGGTGGACGGTTCTCTAGTTAATTCATCCTCCATAGCTCGGTAGATTACCGTATCTTATCCTGTTTGCTTTGGAGTTAACTAGCTAGCTGTTTAAATTCGAAGAACAAAGTAAGGTACTGTATTGTATCGTATGACAGTAACACATGAATTTGAGAGCACTGCATGAACGTATCTTATGTATATATTTACATTTATTTTCCAGCGGACGATAGCATGCCGTTGCTATCTCTTAGCCTCTTAGCCGTTTTGTAGTGGCTCACACTAGATAGAGCATGAAAGGAGAGAACTGACTAATGGCTCTGAGTCAGCTTCCCTTTCCAACTGCCTCCCTTTGAGGTATGCATAATGCCTTACCCTTTTACCGGGGAGTCACGAAGGCATGGCTAGCATGCGGCGTGTATGTCTGTGCGGGGACGGGGAATTCTTCGGCCAGATATGTTGTATCTACCTTACCTTACGGAGTACGGAGTACTCGAGTGGAATTCTAGATGGTGCTTGTTGATTGGTGCGCTTACCTTCACCTCTATCACTAGTCCCATATGTACATCCCCATTTTCCAAAACTCAATGCCCTCTCCAGCATGGCGGACAGCGACAACCCATTGCTCAGCGCCCTACCACCACACACCGACTATCTCTCTTACCTCACCATCCTTGAGTACAATCTCACAGCCGAGCAGCTCCCGACATTACACGACGTCCTCCAAGACACCACACTGACTGCCAACATCGGCTGGGATCTCGTTCACTTGTTGCTCCCTCTCCTCCCTACCTCACAACAATGTTTACAGGATGTGGCACGCTTGGGCAATCCAAGGGAAGTGGTCCTCAAAGTTACCGAGCTTTTGGAGGGATTTGAAGAAGAGGAGGAAGCGGATGACGAAGAAGAGACTGAGGATGTTGAGGAAGCTGGAAAGCTGAAAGAGCCTTGGAGGAGTGCCCAAGAGGAGCATGGAGAAACATCTCGCGTCGATGAAGATGCGGTTCCCATCTCTGCATCCAATGCGCCTTCAGCACCTCCAACAAAGGTCCTCAAATTCACAGCACTACTGGAGATGCTCTCGATTCTCCACCCGCGCATCAAGACCAAATACCCAAGTCGGTTCCTCTCCACATCTTTGCAGGCTGTTTTACCGGCCTATTCGCAAGTAGCGAGGACTACGGAAGCAACAGAAGCAGTGCTAGGGTTCATCAAGGCTCTGTCTGGAACCAAAAGACCCAAGTTGCCCCCTCGGAAGAGTAGCGCTATGATACCTACGCAGGCAACCCCTGTATCTGCGCCTGATCCCGAAGGTCGAGACGAAGCTTTGGGCGTGGACGAGAAGGGTCTACAGTCTCGGTTGTTGCAATCCTTCCTCACCTACGTTACCGAAGCCTACATCAATTCAACTGCGTTGGATGAAGATGTCCCGGGACTGGCCTGGTCTAGCAGATATCAAGAAGAGCTACATCCTGAGAAAACCATTTCAGGACGGCGGACGTACGGTAGTCTATTCGCGGAGGAAGAGCATCTACATGAACGGGGCACGATCACAGGCCATGTCCTGGTAAGTTCTACGAAACTTACCTAGGACGATCGCTAACGATTGCAGTCACTTGCTCGAGATCTCAAGCTTGGTGCGGAAGACTTGCTCTCAACCATTACAAAGCCAGAGGAACTAGATCTAGATGAAGAGCAAGACCTCCCGTCTTCCGCATCTGACGTTCCCTTGTCGAAGACAGGCTCGATATATATCTTGGCGACAATGGCAGCCTCCTCCACGCTTTTCAATGCTCCAGCATCTTTACCTTCTCTAAGCCTTGTTCCAGACTTCTCGGGCATATTGGCTAGTTCTCTCGGTGATTCAGCCACTGGGAGTACTGGAGCAGAGTCAGAACCACTCATCGATACAGTCCTCTTCCTAGGTTTCCTCATCATCAATTCGCAACCAAAAATCTCGGCGGACAAGGGTAATGATCACGTCTACACCAATGTGTTGCAACGGCTATCTCTACTCTCGGCAAATATGCCATCGCCTGTCCTACGATACCACGCCCACCTCCTCACATCAACCATACTCCATCTCAATCCTTCGGAGACCTCCCGTCTTGCATTTATACGAGATACGCTGGAGCATTGCCCCTTCGAAAATCTCAAAGCAAGCGCCATCGGCTGGCTGAAGGATGAGATACTTGCGGCTGAAGAAGCTGAGCAGAGCGAAAAGGAAACCGATGCAGAAGGTTCCATATTCGCAACATCTGCTGCCCTGACCAGCCTCGCACCCTTTATCTTTCTAAACCCGGAGAAGCTCATGGAAGGCCAATCTGTTACGGACAGTTATGCCACCTTTCAGGCATATCTGCCATTTTACCTCGCAGTCCTCAACCTTCTCTATCTACTCTTGACATCTGCCACCCTTTCCAGCCGCCTCCAAATGGCTGAAGTAGCGAAGCAGAATGAGTTACCCCGGTTTCTGGACTCTCTGTTGCAAGCTTCGAAGAAGTTTCAGAGTAGTATTTCAAATGGCGAATTGGTGCATGGAAATGAGCATGGGAAAGACGATGGGTTTTCGCACATGCAGCTAATGGAGATGACGGTTGAGCAGGCTCAGCATGCACTGTCGAAGGTTGGAATGAAGGACTTGGAAGCTTGAGCTCTGTTGATAGGCTATTGTGTAGATGATTGTAGATAGGAGTGAATATCAGAACGTTGCGAATTGCCTATGGGAGCCTCCGTTGTTCACCTGCGCTCTGCACATCTACCAAATCCCCTATACCTACCTACAAACGTATATATCCCTGCATCAGCACACCCTTCCCCTTCCAAAAGGCCAATCCTGGGCATCCCCCTCCGCAACCCCCNCCCCCCCCCCCCCCCCCCCCCCCCCCCCCCCCCAAATCCCCACCCAACAATAAACCCCATCCACAAAAAAAAACAAAAAAAAACAAACTTTACCCCTCCCCTGCATCCCAGCTCTAGGATGGTCGGTCCCTAAGAAGAGAGAGGCAAACAAAAAACGACACCTGCAGGATTTGAACCTGCGCTCACGAATGAAACAGATGGTCTGGAATTGTTTTGTGGGTATTGAAAATTCGAGTCTGTCGCCTTAACCACTCGGCCAAAGTGTCTTTTGCAGGATGAATCCTAGTACTATGTAGTTATATATTGTATCAACAAAAGAGAGAGAGAGGATAGAGAAAATGACTTCATGAAGCTGGAAAGTATGTAAGGTATTGGTTTGACGTGGGTTGAAAGTCTACTTTGTATCCCTACCTTACTTCCTACTTAACAGTAACCACTCAATCCCCACTATCCTCCTATCCTTTCCCATCCTCTCCATCACTCAGGCAATCCGAGCCAAACCCTCACAAGAATTCACGCCCGAGTCCGCGTCCGAGTCCTCCCAATCAGCAGCAGCACATACCATACACCGCATCACTCCTCAGACGGATCCCTCCTTCTGCAAGATACCTACATATCCATCCGTCCGTCCGCCCAACCTGCTCGAAACTTCAGTCAATCGACCAGACCAGACCAAACCAGACGAACACAGCCATCTCACAAACCATCCAAGTGCAATCTGGTCCGATACACACAAGGGAATCAAACCACCAATTCGCCCTCTGCGACACACACACACCCACACACCCCGCCCCCAATCGTCCTTCTTCAAACAACCCACACGCCCCCGTCTCCCCAATGGCTTCTCAGCCCTCGCCTCAGCCCTCTCCCCAACCCCCCTCTACATCTACATCTCCGTCTCCATCTCCATCCACACTCCCAACCACACTCCCAACCACAAACCCACCCTCCACACCCCCCTCCCCCCCTTCAACCAACACCCCCACAACCACAGCCACAACCACAACAACAACCCCACCCCTCCGCCCCATCTTCCTAACCCTCCTCCTCGTCTGCCCCGTGCTCGCCCTCCTCCCGCCGCGGAAGCTAGACCTGTACACCTTCTCGCTCGCGGGGGCATGGGTCGTGTCGGCGGAGGAGGTGGCGTTTGGGTCTGGGCGGTCCGAGCGCAGCAGGATGATGAGGAGGGGGGGTGGGGGAAGGATGGACGATGGGGATGGTGCGGGTGCTGGAGGGGTAACGAAGTACGGAATGTCGGGGCGGGAGAGGGATACGGAGGGTGACGGTGAGGGTGAGAGCGGGGGTCCGGAGACGACGATAGAATCACAACAACCACAACCACAACAACCACAACCAACGAACGGCGTGATCGGGCTCGCGCGCAAAATCTGGATGGGCGACGAGCGGACCGGGTGGCAGAAGCGGCGGCTGGAGCGGGAGCGGGAGGAGCTGGGGAAGGGGAGGGGGTACGGGGACATCATCATGGGGCAGGTGAGGGAGGTGTTTCCCGGGTTTGGTGGTGGTGGGGATGGGAATGGCGGTGCGGAGGGGGAGGGTGGGGAGGATGACAAGGGCCAGGAGAAGTGATGGCTGTGCTGGTGGGGAAACGTTGTACAACAGAAGAAAAGAAAAGAAAAAAAAAGGGGGGGGAGGGATAACTAAAGTAGGTCTTGATCAGTCAAGACCTGATTGGAGACGGGCGCTTGCAACTGTCACAGTATCCGAGTTGGTGATCTGACAAAGCGTCATGGGTGTACACATTTATAGACGCTTGTGGGGGAGGAAGGATGGAGTGAGGGAGTGAGGGAGAGAGGGAGAGAGTGAGTGAGAAGGGGGGATAGTGTCTGTATTGCACATCATACGTGGTAGCGAGCATTGCATAGGTGCTGGGCTGGAGAGGTCCTTATCTTCTATGTATGTGATGCCTTTTTATTTTTTTTCTATGTATGCTCCTGGTGTCATATCAAAGTCTATGGTGAATGACAAAAAGGAAATGGTGAAGAATGATAGGCAGCTATTCCCGATATGCTGGGCCGGAGACCATGCTGATCGCTTTCTGGAAGATAGCATGCCAGATCCTCCGCTCGAGATGTGCCAGTGGTTTAAAAGATACACCTGTCAATACCGCCGGTAATAGTCCTTCCGCAATGTGACAATCACCACGGATAGTCTTCATCGAGGTGAGGGGGGAGAGACTCATTCCTCATCTGCTCCTCTAGCTCTTCCATCGTTGGGGCCTCAACTTTGAGCGATCCATCGGCATGCCTCCCCGTCACTTTCAAGAAGCCACCAGACACGACGTGGAGGACGTGGCCGTATGCGTTCGAGTCACGTATTTTGCAACGCTCGCTGTTGGATTCCATGTGAGCTGTCAGTGCTGCTGGCGACTTGAATACTTTAAGACATTTCAAGCAGCGATTGTCCGTTCCCTGGTGAAAGCCCGAGGCCAAGTGCGTCTTCAATCCATCCAAGCGGTTGAAGGTTTCACTGTTGATAATCAGCTACCGGGAAATGGCAAACGGAGGGGCTTAGGATTGATTCAGAACTTACAGGCATCTGGAGAAAGGACAGTGGTACATGTCATCCACCGGATCACGTTCCAGCGCTAAGTTGTCCCAATCGGTACTAATCCCGTAGTCTGTACCAGAAGCCGAAGGCAAGACAATTCTACGATCGCTGGGTCTAACAGGAGCAGTCCCCCCTCCCGTCACTGGCGTTGGTTTGGCTGCCGGAAAGAGCTTTGCACTCCAGGCCGGCTTGCCCGAAGGAACCGCAGTAGGAGGTTCCACCCGTAAAGCTTGCAAGCCTTCGATCACACCACCTCCCAAGATTTTGCCATTACTCAAAGGAAGGACAGGGAATTCAGGTTCGCGGTCGTCAAAGGTAGGGCGCTCTGTTCCATTCGATGCAATCGTCGATTCAACATCGCTTGTGTCTGACTCTCTAGCACGGCTTAAAGATCGAGCAGTGAGATGGCCGTATGGTGTATTGTCGTCCATAATGTTGAGACGCACACCGCCTTCCGAATTATCGACGAAAGATGTACCTCTCTCCGATTGGGGTTGTATCGCCGCGATCTCTGCGCCTGTGGTACTGGGTCGCTCACAGATGGCATCCAAGTGCAATGCTGCGGCAGCTCGATATGCTCTGATGGTGTCCTGGTTGACCTTGTCCGGAATAAACCCACGGCGATCACGGCACTTATTATTATAAATGTGGTCAATTAGAGCAGCACCTTTCTCAAAGACAATATAACAAGCTGGGCACTTGACCTCTTGCATTGTGGCGTGGTTCTATCAGTGTCAGTCAACGATTTCAAAAGACAGAAACCAAAATCATGACCTCACCTGTCTCATGTGACGCTCCTTGCCGTTGTCGCTACGGAAGTCCTCACCACAAATATCGCAGCATATATGCATCTCACTTTGAACCTTATGCTCAAGCAATGCCTCATCGTCGGCGCAGTCCACGTTACAGAGGCGGCACCACTCGTGATCTTCATCCTTGTGTCTCTTCATGTCCGTCTCCTTGGTGAAGCCACGAGTGCAGTTTTCATAAGTGCAGGGAACCTTGCTGTCGTGTTTGGCAGATTTGGCGATCTTGCCTGCGTTCATGGTTGGTGTTGGCTTGGGAGCTTGAGTAGTTGCCGTTGAGTCGCCGCGAGTATGAGGGAATGACGAGCACTGAGGGCTTGAATGTGCAGTCACTAGCTGCTCCATGTTTGATGCCTTGGAAGATGAGGCTTGGCCTGCGTATGCCTTGGAGGATGAAGCCTTGCTGGCGTAGTCTTTCCACGCTGTGGGGGTTGTTGGTTTGACGACAGCAGGACCACGGAGGTTGGAAAGCAAGCTTGCTGAGCGATTGCCAGACCAAGCCGAGCCACTCGTAACGGTACCTTGAACTCTATTGGCGTTAGAAGGCAAGTTACTGCGTGGCTCGGCATGGGCATTCTTCGTGACGTTGCCATTTGTGCTGTTGGATTGCTGTTGTTGCTTGTTACCTGCACGAAGGTGCGGTAGCTTAGTATGATCCATAACGACTATGATGATATGTCGTCGCAGCGGTGATGGATATTAGAAGGATGAGTGTTGTGTTGTCGAAAAGGTGATGGAACGGAGAGGATCCTGAGGTGAGAATTTGCTAAAGGCAAGTGAAGTAGACGCTCTGGAAAGTGACTGCAGCAAGCCTGGGCCTTTCTGAGAACAACGGAAGGCCGATTCTCTTGAACTTGATGCAAGCTAGTTGGAACGTCAACGAAGCTTTGGTTGAATGTGGCTTTATTGTTGGAGCGAGTAAGATAGAGAAATCGAGCTCAGTGACAAGTCTCGAATGTTCGGAATTGAGAGGGTCAAGTAAGACTGAAATTTGGAGACAGACTTCTTGCAAGTGATCCCCGGCAATCGCAGGGAAATATTTTGCGGGTGAAAGTGGTTGGTTAGGATTCGGTCAAAAAGTATGGAATTGATGGTCGTGAATGATGGAAGATGGCAAGATCACTCCAAGGTTCGAAGGTAAACAGAGGCCATAAAGGCCAATTTGGTGAATTCAATGCTTGGTAACGTAGCTCTTGACTCTCAGAAGCACATCAGCTTACAAGCCCAACTCTACAGCTACCTTCTACCCCAGCAATGCCAGCTAGTTACAGTGCTCAGCCAGAACGATCCATTCGAACAGGGATCAAAGCCCACAACACCACCCGCGCCTCTTCCCACCCTTCCCACCTTGCTTCTCCTCCTTGCTCGTTCCCATCCTACTCCTCATCCCCGCCCTGCTCTCCGCCTCAAACCGCTCCATCCCCTCTCTCGTCGCCTGCAACACCCTCTCCTGCCTCTCCCACATCGCCAGCGGCCGGCCCGGATGCGCAATGAACTCCTCCGCTCCTAATGCGTTCCCGGACGGCGAATGCACGATGCCCGCTTTCGGTGGGTTGAGCAGGGTCAATGCTTGGGAGGATGAGCGGGTGCGGGAGGGTGAGTCGAGGTAAGTCTGTTCACGGAGGACATCTCGGGGATCAAGGATTTCGGAGATGCGGGTGAGCTGGCGTGGGACTGTTGGGGTGGTGATGTCGCTGAGTGGGGTGTCTGGACTGGTGGGACTGGTGGGACTGGTTGGGTTTGATGGGGAGCTGATGCTGGGGGGAGAGCTGATGTAGGTGGTGAGGAGGGACGCCGTAGAGGTAGAGGAGACGCGCTTAGATTGCTTTTGACCCATTTTCTCTGAGGCCCGGAGAACACCTTGAAGCTTGAAATCGAAGTTTCTTCACAGAGTCAATGGGCTGTGTTGAGCTGGGCTAGTTCGACACTTACCTATCGGTAGTGTAAACAGTCAATCAATGACCCATTATCCGGTTTCTTCAAAGCTGATCATTTGATTTGCGGTCTTTGGCTTTCACAGCATTGCTGATGGCCTGACGGTGTCCGAGCGCTGGTTATTGGCCGCGGTGAAATATTCTCGTGGATAGACGCGTGGAGGAAGTGAACGAAGCGGGAAGCAGCATTTACGGTGTCTTCGTAACTTGGGCTTGGCATTTCTACCCGGACAGGCATGGTAAGAGCAATGTGTTCAGCGACAAGTAGGGTTTACAAAGGAAAATGGGCGAGATCACAATGATGACATCGTGTAGGATTGAATCTCTGCAAAATGGGGGAAGAAATATCGAAGCTTTTACTACTCATTTATATGTACATATACATATCACGCGTTATCACATCTCGATCAGAATCTCGAGAAAGGCAACCTAATATTGTAAGCCAATCATCTGTCCAGAAAAGCGACTCCATGATTATCGACGTACCATTTGCCCCTTAGGGTGATGACAGCCCAATTGTTCCCATCCTTGTCTGTCTCTTTCTCGACTTTGGTCGAGAAGGAAATAGCACTCATGATCCCATCCCCAAACTTCTCATTCAGTACAGCCTTGTATGCGTATCCATAATTCTGTACGATCTCGTAGAGCCGATAGATTAACGGCTCCTTGGGCGGCATATCCATGACCTGGCCCCGGAATGGGTAGCCTGCCAATTGCTTGCCGAGTGTGCCCTTGTCTACTCCAAGGATGTCGGCGAGCTTCTCCGCATCTTCGGATGTGGTTTGGGCTTGGCCGTAGAAGATAGCTGCAACGGCTACTTCGTTGCGGCCGAGCTGCTTTGCGATGTCTTCAAAGGTGAGGTTCTTGGCTGCTTTTGCTTCGAAAAGAGTAGGAGCTTGAACGGGGAGACGATCGCGGAGGGTTGACTGTTGAGTAATTGGTCAGTGTGTGCCATTCAACTAGGTGACGTTCCACTTGCATCTAGGGTAGCAACTCGAGCGCCGCTAGTAGCCATTCTAGCAATGTTCAAATATATGAGAGGGGTGAGGCGTTGATGTGTTGGTGTGAATTTTGGCAATGCTCTTGGTACTGTCCGCAGGAGTGCAGAAGCCATTGAAATATAGAGTGATATGGGAAGAAGAAGAAGAGGATGCGGATGCAGGATGTCGTCAAGGTGAGAGCAGAGAAATGTCGGGTAGTGGTCGTCATGATTGACTTTTACAGTTTACTCCACCACTCTACCTTAGCGGAAGTCTATAGGTTCAAAAAACGGTATCGGAACGGTATATAGACGGTCCTTTTTTTAATACGTATTAGTGACTCACCTCCGCCTTTAGGCGATGAAGATTTTAATACGTTTTTGAAAATAAACGGTGTTAAAGTTTAATACGTATTTCTAGAAATACCGTAGCTAAGAAGAAACCGTTCTGACACCGTAGCTGTCTAAAGATAGATTACGAAGCTAGTGACTAGTAGCCTTTCTTGATCCGATACCAGCTTCCGATCAGGGTCCTACCTTAGGTAGATACCCATGCACCCATGATACCTAAGGTAGCCCCCACACCCTCCTGCCCGGAGGTAGGGGAAAGTCACCCCCCGCGAGAAAATTGTCTAAATCGCTCATTTTTGCACTCAAATTTAGAAGAGCGTTGATTTTTCTCGACATATGATACTTCCGAGTGCTTGGCTTGGCATTTTTCTAATAATTTAATAGTAGAATATTGGTGTCGTGATTTCTTAAGTAAATTGTGGGTATCTTAGTTTTTTTGAATTAACCGTATCTTCTATAGAAGCGTAATTTTATTGAAACTAGTCTTCTACCGTATCAAAGATAATACCGAATAATGTTTATAACGTAGTAAAGATAGAACGGTGACATGGTATCGCTACCTGGAAACCGCCTTTTGGCGATTCCGCTAATCGATACCGTTCCAGTACCGTTCTTTGAACTCATAGCCTTCCGCTAAGGTACGGAGGACGACACCAAAAGTCCCGGACACGCTAATATTATACTTCCGGAAGACGGCCCTAGCTTTGTATAAGGGGCGCTATCCGAGGGAGTCTTGGCGTCCAGGACTTTTTGTCGTCCTCCGTAAAGTAGTGAACCTTGGAGACCGCCGCCATCTCCGCTGCCAATTCTTAAGTTAAGGCACTGGCAAGATGCAGAATGATGATATTCATGTACAGTAGTACTCCTAGTCATATACTTACTGTTTCATCCTTGCAGTGTAAAGTACGAAGTGTCTGTTGCGGCTCGCGCCTTCCCTGCAGACAGTTGGATTGGAATCGGGTGGACGCTGATTGGTCAATGAGTGCTCAGCTGCATCTGAGGTCAGCACGGAGCACGTGCTCAATTATTCTGGCGCCTGGCACAAATGGTCGTCTCACACCATACTTTAGGCTGTCTTCGGAATGAACAGCAATTCCTAGTATTATCATCATTATCATTATCATTGTTATTGTGTCTTCCCGTGGTTTGCAAAAATGGACCCCAGAGCTGGCCAGCACTCTGGTGAAAGAGAGGATGATCCTTTAGCTTACGGAGACTATCCCGGACCTTCAAAGACAGGCCGCAGAGGCCAAAAAGGAGAAGGAGAAGAAGCTTTTGATGAAGGGGGAGTAGGGGGTGAGCGAGGTCTGATTGGAGATACTTACCGAAAAGTACGAGACAAGTACATGCCCCAAAACGATGGCAGCAATCAAACCAAACCTTCCGGCGGTCTAGGCTCCTTCCTCTTTGGCAAGTTACAAGACGTAGTCCAGGACATTGGCTCTGGGATCGACCAAAAGCTCGGTGGAATGGGCCCCAAGCATAGCCACACTCATGCAGCTGCCCAATGCGATGATGGCATGCACAATGCTAGCCAACATCGATACGGCAGCTTTGCGGCCCAAAGAACTCGCAATGACGCAAAGTGGTATGTCGATGGTTGTGGTTATATGTGGGCTGTATCTAGAGCTCTGGAGCAAGCCACAGAATCCATATGGATCCTAGACTGTGAGCATCCTATACGCTATCATGCACCTCTCCGACTGACTGATCTATAAGGGTGGCTGTCACCGGAGCTCTACCTGCGGAGACCTCCTTCCAACAATGAGCAGTATCGACTTGACCGCATGCTCCAAGCAGCCGCTCAACGTGGTGTCAAGGTCAACGTTATTGTCTACAAGGAGGTGACGCAAGCTCTGACGCGTAAGTATCTCTCTCCCACCTTGCCAGACTATCTTCACTCTCTTCTGCCAAGGAACACCGACCCTATAACTAGAGCGCTCAGTGGCATGGGACTTGCCGCTACCTTTTTGTCTCTCGAACACGTGGAGAGGGAGAATCCGCTGATTATCCCTCCTTTGACAGTCTGCTCGTATCACACCAAGCACGCTTTGGAGGCCCTTCATCCAAACATAGCGGTCTTCCGGCATCCCGATCATCTCCCCGATGCCCAAACTCTCCAGTCTTCTTTCTTATCCTCTTTGCAGCATCTTTCTTTAAGCGCCAAGACTGCTTCTCAGCTACCTGAAGACGCTTTGAAGGCTATCTATGGCATGAACGAGGACGTCGTACTCTACTGGGCGCATCATGAGAAGCTGTGTCTCATCGACGGCAAAATTGCTTTTATGGGCGGGCTGGATCTATGCTATGGAAGATGGGATACGAACCAGCACCCGATCGCTGACTGTCACCCTTCCAATCTTGATAACATTGTGTTCCCGGGGCAGGACTACAACAACGCCAGGTGAATACTAGCCTTGGTGGGCGCATCAACGAATACTGTGGTTAATGTTCGATAGGATTATGGACTTCCAAGATGTCTCGCATTACCAAGAGAATAAGTTGGACCGCAGAGATAGCTCAAGGATGGGCTGGTCAGATATCTCAATCTGTCTGAGTGGCCCCGTTGTTGAAGATCTTCGAGCACATTTTGTAGAACGCTGGAATTTTATCTACAACGAGAAATACGACGTTCGGAAAAATACGAGATATTCAAGGCTCACCTTCACCCAGAACGCTGCGGGGACAATACCTTATCAAAACGCCCCGGCGGCTCCACCAGCATCTCAGACGTACCAGCAATATAACCCACAGCAATCTGGACATCAGACCGCAGGCTCATCTGGAGCCGCTCAAGGGAAGACGCCGTATTTCCCACCACCTCCTGTTTCAAGCCGCGACATTGGTGGTCAGACCTCTGACGAGGAAGATGCGGCTCGCGGCATGAGTGCATATGTGGCATCACCAGGCAGCCATCACCAACATCGCGAGCATCTCGAAGAAAAGGCAGAGACCTTAGAAGAAAACATGATGGGACGATTTGAAGCCGGTCGGCAATACATGAGTGGCAACGAACACTATAGCAAGTTGCATGGTCACTTTGAAGAAGCCGGCATATCCTGTCAAATCGTCAGAAGCTGTACCAAGTGGAGTCATGGGGTACCCACCGAACATTCGATCGCAAATGCCTACATCAGCATCATCGAGAATAGTCGCCATTTTGTGTACATTGAGAATCAATTTTTCATCACAGCGTGCACGGATGCACAGAAGCCCGTGAAGAATAAGATTGGCGCGGCGATTGTCGAGCGGATCTTACGTGCAGCAAGGGCTGGCGAGAAGTACAAGATTATCGTGGTCATTCCTGCAGTCCCAGGTTTTGCCGGAGATCTCAAAGATGATGCCAGTCTTGGAACTCGGGCCATCATGGAGTTCCAGTACAATGCTATTAATCGTGGTGGACATAGTATCATGGAAATGATCGCCAAGGAAGGATACGATCCTACGGAATACGTTCGCTTCTATAACCTGCGAAACTACGATCGTCTTAATGTTGGCAGATCAATGGAGAATGCTGAGAAGATGAGTGGCGTGAATTATGAAGATGCCCGATACGAGCATGATGCCGCTGTAGAACTGCCTGCCGAATACCGAAGCGCGCAGTACATCGGTCGTCAGAATTATCAGCAATATCAACAAGCAACGACGACCATAAACAAGCAACAAGGGCTCCACACTGGCGACTGGGATTCGGTCTCCGAATGCTACATGCTCGGTGGTAGAGATATCCGGGACGTCCCTTGGGAGAATGGAAATATTCCAGAAATCCAAGCTTTTGTCAGCGAGGAGCTTTACATCCATTCAAAGGTGAGCTGGCTCAAAGTATCAATGAGCGGGAGCTAATTTTGAAAGGTCCTTATTGCTGACGACCGCATTGTTATTTGCGGATCCGCCAACCTCAACGATCGCTCACAGCTTGGCGATCATGATTCAGAGATCGCCTGTATCATCGAAGATCCTATCTCTATCGACTCCTGTATGGACGGCAAGCCCCATCGTGCGGCAAGATTCGCGGCCACCCTTCGACGACAGCTTTTCCGGAAGCATCTCGGCCTGCTCGTGCCGCAGAATATGGAGCAGCCGAACCAGAACTTTGAGCCAATTGGTGTCCCCAATACTTACGACTACGGTTCCCGCGAGGATCAAGCAGTGATGGATCCCTTGTCGGACAGGTTCCTTGATCTGTGGAATAGCCGTGCCCAGACCAACAGTGATGCATTTGGAAAAATCTTTCATCCTGTCCCCCATGACAGTGTACTGACGTGGAAAGATTACAACGCGTTCTACGAAGTTTTCTTCAAGGACGCGGATGAAAATGCTGAAGGGAAGGACTTAAAGAAACCGGCGAAATATAAGTGGGGTCACGTGGTTGAATCGAATTTCTCGCCGGGCGATCAAGGTACAAGGGAGGTAAAGGAACTGCTGAGCACGATCAAAGGAACGCTCGTAGAAATGCCGCTGCTGTTCCTGATCAAGGAGGACATTGCGAAAGAAGGACTCAGTCTGAACGCTTTCACCGAGGAGGTTTACACTTAAATGATGGGCAGGAGTTCGCGCTGGGCAAAGCCCTTCATTGCTTACATATGCTGCTGTAGCCTTCGAGCGGCCTTGTCTTGCGCAGGGAAGAGCATATTGCAATAAAAGGTGTGGTCAGAGGGGCCCCTCAAGGACTTTGGTGCCCAAAAAATTGCTAAAAACTGCTGGGAATTGCTATGGAAAGTTAACAGCTGGACTGTTACATAGACTGCGTGAACCATGACTTGGCGAGAACGTTGAAAATAAAATGACAAGGAGGCCCATGGATGGTAGGACCTCGCTTGCGTCGAGAACAATACTAAGGTAAGCATGAACAATGGCAAGCTTTGGAGTGCGCCCGCACTAGCAACCGCTACACTTCAAAACATACCTACCTAAGCATTGCCTACGTAGGTACACAGCATGACTCCATGGTTTATGTAACGAGTTCTGCGGTGCCTTTGATCGTCGAAATCCCGAAAGCCCATGTATTCATTCCAGCATTCGAGCTCCGTTTGTGTGAGAGGCGAAAAGTCGGGAGTGGTGCTCGGTTCTGAGATTGTTATTCGGGTATTCAGCATCCAATATGATGTTTGTGAGTTTCAGAGACTGGGGGAACTCTTTTTCGAGCTCCGCAGTAACTCGCGGGCTACTGTGCTGCCTTGCTGCTATCGGGTTGATGTCAATGTTGACACCTGTGCCATCGATACACCCCGTGCATTCTTCCCTCTCCTCTCCTTGTTCGCTCCCCTCTGTCAAATCGGCAGAGATTGTGAATCGCTTGCTACATGCTGCGACAAGCTTTACAGGACCGGTAGGCATGGACAGTCCAGTAATGAAGGGGAAAGACGGGCCCTTCTTCTGCAGTAATACAAATGTTGCAACTTGCAACCCCTGCTCCGGGTGAAAGTGTCGCGTCAATTGGAGTCGGTATCTAGCTTGATAAGGTGGCAATTTGGCTCGAGCAGTAATGAGCATTGGCCATATGACCTTCGGGCGCTCCAGCTAATACAAAATCAAAGCAATGGAGCACTAATTTGACATCCTACCAACACAAGACATCCTTCATGATTGCACAAAACCATCTTTACCACTGCCAAACTCACAATCAAACTACTATTATCCCTTCAACCCAGCCGGACATGCTATTTGTTTTCTCGTTCTTGAAATAAGTGAAGTAGCACACGCGCAACAATCGACCCCTTTGACGATGATCAACAACAATACTAAGCAGATGAAGCAACAATACTAAGCACTCCACAAAGCTCACGCCCGCAGTGACAAAGCCAAGATATGATTACGCATCCAATCGATGAACCCGACGTACGCAAAGGCGAATTTGAGCATTGAAGTTGCATAGCTTGATGAAGATTTGTGTGGTGATAATTATATCCGAACCGTACGTCACAGGGTTTGGGCGGTGGCTATAATTCACAGCTACAAGTAGTACTGCTTCGACCTTTCTTCCTCTTCCATTATTTTCTTCTCATTAGACAACTACTCGCTCACACCAACTCACAACTCCACACACACTCTCACAACCACATCAAGCACAGAAAGCAAGCCACTGACGACTGACGACTTCTTCAAGCTATCACAACCACAACACCAACACAGTAAGTTTCACCCTCTTTACCTCGTCCTCATCCTCGTCCTCGTCCTCTCTCTCTCCTCAATCCAACTCCTCACCAAATCATCATCATCAGACATCGCTCTCAACCAAAAACAACACGACTAAAATCCACCTCACCCCACAGCTCACAAATAAACCTCCACCTCAATCAATCAATCTAATCCACCTCATCTCACCTCAAACAACCGACCAAACAACACAAAATGCCTCCTTCAACCACCACCACCGCAGCCGCCACCATCCTCATGTCCCCCATCACAAAATCCACACCCGCCGCCGAGACCGACGTGCCCCAGCCCCAGGACCAGCGCGGTATGTTTCACTCGTTCTCTTCTCTTCTCTTTTCTTTTCGTCGCTCCCCATCTCTTTCTCTGCTTTCTTTCCTCAGGTGTTAGAAGGTGCCCTGCTGATACTTCGCTTCCAGGTTCCCCTGGCGGCTTCTGCACCGTCATGTGACCGCGCCACGGACATCCTTCCATTCCATCCATCCATACCGAAGTCCGGCTAAAGAATCTATACGTCCATACGTCCATCAGATCCAACAATTCATGCATGCATCAATCCAGTACACACATCACCCCCCATCAGCATCAGATTCAGCATCAGCATCAGCATCAACAACACCAATCCCAACAGCATCAACACCCCTCACCTCAAACCGCACCACCAACCTCTCCCTTTCCCAGTCGTTCTCACCCTTCAAACGGACTTATCTCCATCCATCACATCACATCACACCACATCAGAGCAGTCAACTACATCTTCCTCGCCCCGGTGCCACATGGACAAGTGCAAGAAACCTCTGCGCTTATCGAAAGAAACGGGTTTGACTGGAATGGACTGGGATGGAATGGAACAGAAGGAAAAGAGGGAGTGGGTCTCAGGGTGGAGGGTGCTGTCTGGCATGATTATCTCTTTGCCTCTTGTCATTTCTTCCCCTTTGCGTTCTCGATAGCTTGCTGGACTGATGGATAGTATGGATTGGACAACGGAAAGGGATAATCTGGATGGATTGGACAACGGAATGGAATGGCATAGTCTGAATGGATGGAACGGATGGAATGGATGGAAACTCCATACGGCGGAATCAAGCTATTGATGAATAGTACGGCGTGGACTGGCATGGCATGGCATGAATGAATGGACCAGCTGCTCATTTCGCTCGATGAAGCACTATCTTTTCTTTTCTTTCCGTTGGTTGGTCAGTTGTCATATATTAATCCCCCACTGCGGTTAGCGAGGCGTGGGTAGCATGTTAGTTTTTGATTATCTTTCTTCTCCTTTGCTGTTGCTGTTGCTGTTGCTGTTGCTGTTGCTGTTGCTGTCCGCGTTGTTGTCTCCGTTGCCGTTGCCGTTCCGTTCCCCTCTCCCA
>NKYR01000025.1:0-265477 GCA_003184365.1 Evernia prunastri | reverse complement strand
TCCCCCACTGCGGTTAGCGAGGCGTGGGTAGCATGTTAGTTTTTGATTATCTTTCTTCTCCTTTGCTGTTGCTGTTGCTGTTGCTGTTGCTGTTGCTGTTGCTGTTGCTGTCCGCGTTGTTGTCTCCGTTGCCGTTGCCGTTCCGTTCCCCTCTCCCATCCCCCGTTTCTCAATCCCCATCTCTTCTACCTTCCCCCTTCTTCCCCCATTCCCATTCTCTCTTCTCTTCCCCTTTCCTTTCCCCTCTTCTCTCCATTCTCCTTCACTCCCTTTTTGCTCTTCTTCCCTTCTTTCCAATTCTCCATCTTCTGTTTCCATACCCATATTCACTTTTCTTTACAATCGCTTTCCATTTTCATGTCTCTTTTCCCCATTCGTATCCCTTATCTCTCTCATTCCTATTCCCTTCTACCATTTTCACTCCCATTCCCATTCCCATTCCCATTCCCATTCCTATCCCTTTCTCTAATCTCTCCACTCCCCTTCCCTCCTTCCATTGCCATTTCCATTTTCTTACTTATACATATAAATCCCATTCCCATTCCCATTCCCATTCTCATTCCCAATCCCATTCCTCTATACCTCCCATCTCCACTCCCACTCCCACTCCCACTCCCATTCCTTCATACCTCGCATTTCCATTGCCCCCTCGCCCGATTCCTCAACACCACATACCTTCTACACATACCTTCTCGCATACCCACGTAGCCACATGCCTACCTACCCACCTACTTCCCTACCTACTTCCCTACCTACTTCCCTACCTCCCTACCTATCTACCCACCTACTTCCCTACCTACTTCCCTACCTCCCTACCTATCTACCCACCTACTTCCCTACCTACTTCCCTACCTCCCTACCTATCTACCCACCTACCTATCCATATATCCATCCCAGACGCCAAATGAAAGTGAAAACGAATGGAATAAGATGAGATGAATTAGGATGTGATGGGATGGGATAGATGAGCTGACCTGACCTGACATAATACAATCTGCATAGTATCACGCAACACAAGATGCATTGAGAAATGACGCATTGAGAAATCAAAATGGGTGATGTGATGTGATGTGAATGAACATGCCATACCACAACCTCACCACAGCATACCATTCCGATTTTCAAATTCTTCTATTAGTAAAGAAATATCATACACCACCTAACATACACAAAACCTCTATAACTGCTACACAAGTCAGAAAGCCAAGCCAGAAGAGCCCGACCAGCAGATTTTCCTCATCTCCTCGGCTCCTCAGAGAAAGAGAGACTTAGTAGCAGCAAAATGACCTGCTCAGCGCTCGTAGATAAAATCCTCCGTGACTCTCTCTTCCTCTCTCTCGCAGACCGTGCGACCGATTCGCACCGTATATAACCGCAGCAGACGCCCCGTGAAGCATAAGAAGTAAAATATATCAAGCGGAAGGGGCTACCACACTCAGCTCTTGAGCGTAGAAAGCCCATTCCGCATGAACTATTCAGATAGTACGAGCTCGCTCCCGTGTAAGAATGTGGAGCACGCTGCAAAAGAAACAGAGGCACAGACAATGCCTATGCCTCATTCCCCATCAGAGGCGTCCTTCTCCTGCTAGCATCTTCTGCTTCATGGAGCAGTGGGCTAGGATGCAGCCCTTAGAGACCAAGACGTCTGCTGTGATCATTCGCCAGAAGGCCCGCACAGCCTATCCACAGCTTCCTGCGCTCGTGTCAATTTGAGCGCAGCGACTGCCCTCTCCTCGAGGTTCGCGGCGCGGTCACGGTCGGTGTTGTACTGGAAGTCGCGCAGCCAGAAAGCGGCGCGAATCCTAGAATGGTGGAGCCGTCAGCGATGACGAGACCGTGGCTAGTCCAGGATCCTAGAGTCTGATGGAAACTACTTACTCACTGACGCCAGCTGATAGAGAGACACCAAGGACTCTTCGGTCTTTCTTGTTGAGGGTCTGTGGGAGGACAGTGTCTGCGTATGAAGAGGGTAAAGGATGCCACGAATGAAGCATCGCTGGTTGGTCATTGGTATCGACCTCAACTTTGACGGATTGTGGCAGGACGGTATTTGTGCAGGTCGACGGTGGGTGATGGGAGCCAAGCTGCGTCATTGCTTGATCCGGAACTTGTGTTGATGGAATGGATTGCAAGGGGAAATCGCCTTTGGTCACTTTGGAACGGACAGACCAAGGTGGCAATCCTTTGGCTGGTAGTTTGAGCCGAGGCCGGGCTTGGATCTCTCGGGCATGCGGCGTCGACTCCGCAAAGAGGGTCTGTGGTGGATATTCAGACGGCGATGACCTGGAGGAGGCTGGAACCGAATCTTGCTTTCTCCACTGATTCCATCTCACGGGCTCAGCTGCGTGCTGATACCGGAACTCCAATGCGGTATGGCTAGGAGGCATTGGAATTTTGGCGATGAACTGCGCATCGATTTGCTTGAGCGGAGTTTCTAGGTGCCGGACTGGCTCGAAAGCGCAGAGCGCCTTAGCAACACAAGCTTGCTGCGCGGCAGAATCGGCGAGCTGCCCCGCTTGGAAACCCCAGTGCTCTGCTGGATAACCTTGCTCCGCTAGAAGCCGTCTTTGAGCCACCTGAAAGGCACGCAGGGCAGCTTCAACCCGCTGGAGCCACTCTTGGTGAGCGACACGCTGCTCATGGTTCTTTGCTTGAACATGGAAGTAGTCGAACGCGTATTGCATTGATGGGAAGGAGAGCCCTGGACAGTGAGAAAACCGAATGTGCCGACCATCGCTATCTACGGACATAGTGAATGGTGGTTTGGTGCTCCAAGAGACAGTCTTTCCATTTTCAGTCCTGATGAGAGGCTGTGCAGGCGGTTTTGAGAACGTGTCCATGTTTATACTCGTACTTGCTGGAATGGGCGGTGTATTTCTGTCTGGTCCAGTCCTTGACATGGGCTGTACCAAAGGTGCTCGGCTGGTGTAGTGAATTCCTGGTGTGCTGGTGTAGTGAGTCCCGTTAGACCTCTGCGCTCGCTCTTCGGCATCCCTGCCTCACTGTAAGCTTGTGAGAATCCCTGCAGAGGATGGCGTCGCACCTGGATATTCGTTCTCTTCGACAGTTCCTTTCCACCTTTGGACGGCAATTACCAACGACATTTGGTGCCTTCAATGCATGGCATCCAAAACACTCTTTGCAGTTCTTGCAGACTGGCCCGGAATCGCAAGCCATTGTCACTTTCGGGGTTCTTTGCCTGCGATGTGCAGTGAAGGGTCTGGAATGCGACGTTGGAGGATGCATGGCTCGGAGGGGATGAGAGGTGAATAGTGGTTCCTTCCTTTTTCGGCTTAAAGTGAAGTAAACACCCGTTCCTCGAAGTGATGTAAGCACTACCTCTTCAGTCAAGAATTCAGCGGTCTGTCTCTTGCTGTCGGGGATCTTTTACGACAGGTTCGCTTGAGATGATCGAACTTTCTTTGGGCATTCTTGCCAGGACGGCAATGATATGGAGCCAATGCCCCTTACTGTCACCAAGTAATGTTTCAGAGTCAAAGCATCGAGTAATGTGGTAGCATCGAGCCCAGATATCCAGAGACGTATCCAGACTTTTATGCCCTACGGTTCCCAACCAACACGCTACTTCACACATTAATCTCCGTGACCTCTGTCAACACTTCTTACACGTTCAATCCTTTTTGGGCCATCCATTCTCCGCTTTTGGCTGGCCATTGAGCTGCGACGTTTCTTGCACAGATCCCCTTTCCTCATCACTACTGACATCGTAGTCATCATTATCATCGTCACTGGACCCGCTGAAGCTACTGCGTCGCCTCAGCGTCTTCATAGACATTCTGCTCGAGGGGCTGCCATCATCAAAGTTGCGGTCAAAGTACTCATCAGTCCTCCCAAGTATTTGATCGGCCTTACCGGATGATCGAATACCTGAACCTGGGACGTCGATTACCCCGTTGGATGTCGTCAGGTAGTGTCGCTCCGAATCCTCTCTTGCAGTCCACCGTTGATCATAATGACCATCTCCGTACCCATTCATTCCTCTATCTTCATGCTCTTGCCACTGAGTCTCCCTTTGCCTTCTTATGGCTTCCCTGGCCTCTACCCATTTCGGGTTCGGCTCCCATTGCCATCCATTGCCCGAGGTGTTGCAAATTGGTAGCCACCATAAAAGTGGCTTGTCCCCAAACAAGTGTCGTAGATTTCTTCTCCAACCTAAGTCAAAAGCATTTGGCAGCTTCTCCGAATCCTGCTCGTCAAGATAGTCCTCATAGCGCTCGCGCTCCCTGGATCGCTCCATTTCCCCATAGTCCCTCTGCAACGACTTTTGAGCCCTCGACCGTTGACCTGCTTCAAGGTCCACATTCGAGAGCATTACCTCCCCTTCCTCAGATCTTGTAACTCCCGGTACTGTATTCGCATGTATCTCTGCAAGCTGTTGTCCGTAGCTCTGACCTCCGTGTCCATTTTCGTTGCCGAACTGTTGCCGCCGCATCGATCTCCGTAACGGACTCAAGTATCTAGTCTTCTCAAGACACTCGATGGTTGTCTGACCTCTGTATGCCAAGCTGAGATGCCAAATTGTAAACCCTGTCAAGACAAGGCCAATGATCCCAGAGATGACGCAAAGTAACACGTAGTTGATAGGCATGAGACTTTCCATATACTCGGCGTCACTGAAGACTTCGCTCCAAAGCCATGTCGAGGTCACCGCAAAGCAGACCCAACAGTATATCGAAGTGTACGTCAAGAACAGCAGGAAGGCCTTGTAGTTCCTCAAACCCACACATGTGGCCAGCCAGGGACAGTGATGATCCATTTTGAGCACGCAACGCCCGCAAGTGGAGCAGTGATGCGCGCGATCCGGTTTTCGAGCTTTACATTTCTTACAGAAACGGCTCTCGCCCGTAGACTTGACGGTGAATGATGGGGCATCTTGGTGGACAGAAAGCTCTTGGGTAGGAAGGTGAGAGTAGCCTGTATTGCCACTACGTTTGAGAGGCGAGCCTGGATCCGTGAAGACAGCGGTCGTGTACGACCAGTTGAGAAGGAAGTAGAGAGTAATGCCAATAATGGATGAAATGGTGCCTGAAGTCCCAAGTTGTCAACGCAGGATACTATCAGCTATTCCCCAAGGAGCGTGCTCACTCGTCCAACCATGGAGACCTGTAGATAGTCCTAATCCTGCCTCCCCCCATATTGCCCATGTACTCAAGCCATAAATGAAGCCCAAGGGGAAGTATGTGACGACGGAGCAGCAGGCGCGCTCGATTTTCCTTGCCCAGCTCTTTCGGCGACGATTCATGGGGGAAGGTGAGGAGGAAGTCGACGAGGATGCCGTCATCCTCTCAGCTAGGTATGAGAGGAGAGCTGAAAATCCATGTTCAGCAGCTTTACTTTCACACTGCGGTAGATGTTCAGGGGGCCGAAGTGTGGTATGAAAGTTCTGCCGACAGAAGGATGATTGTCGAATCAAAGGGAATGGCTATACTATAAGAGCTTGACAAGGATTGAAAACTCAGAGGAGGAAGGACGTGATGAATATGAATATTTACAGTCATTATTATTTTATTAGACACTGACGACGACTGCATTGCGACGGCAGAGGCGATGATACCTAAAGTATTCAGCCCTACAGCAATAACAACTGCGTCATTGGCGGAAACAAGTCTTGGCGTTTTAGACACTGCCCTGAATCTTGTTCTCTTTGGGTCAACGAATTCGTACTCTTTAATTCTATCTATCCTCAAATCTATTTTCAGAATCAGGAATCCTCAACCGCCTCACACTCTTTCACTTCTGTCTCTTCCTTCTTCATATTTGTCGCTCTCATACTTCTTTCACACTCTCACCTTCTTTTTTCAAAATGCATCATTACTTCTGATAGCTCTGCTGAAGGCTGAAGCGCTTCAATAACTACTAACTCTCTTTATGCTGATGTCCCGGAGAACAAGGCTGAATCCCCTTGACCACCTTCACTTCAAGGGAGCGGATTCCAAGCAATAGATCAACATCTCAAGACCTCTCAGCATGGCAGCCAACCAATATTATAGCCCATCTCCGTCCCCAGGAGATGGCCGGCGCTACGATGCCCCTCCTCCACGTCTTCCTCTGGACCCTTATGCCACCTATAGCTCCCATCCTACCCAGCCATCACCCCCTCATGTGTCATCACCCTACCAAGATACAAGCTATTGGCCGTATGCCGATCAAAGTCAGCAAAGCATACCCTCTCCCTACTATGCCTCGGGCGGCGGCGGCAGAGAGACAGAGCCAAATCCCTACTCTGATGAGATTCCTCTACGACAGCATCCGAGCAAAGGGAGCTCGGAGATGTTGCGTGATCCTTTACCTCATGACCCTGCCGTTATCGACAGACCTGCCCAGAGTGCCCCCCAAAGAAGATGGAGGCAAGGATTCTTTGGTGGGAGGAAGATACCATGGGTTGTGTATATCTTGACCTTGATCCAGGTGTGTGTGTTCATCGCAGAGCTTGCGAAGAATGGTATGTTCTGTTCCTTCTACGGCCCCTACTCCAAACTGACGTTTTCAGGCGTTCTCACCAAAACCCCCATCGAAATCCACCCATCCTTCAACCCTATGATCGGCCCTTCCCCTTATGTCCTCATCAATATGGGCGCTCGTTATGTTCCCTGTATGCGCCAGACTTCTGAAGGTCTGGACACGACAATCGATTGGCCGTGTCCAAACACAACGTCCACTTCCCTGGATGATACCTCCAATCAATGTCAGTTAAACAACCTATGCGGCTTCCACGACAAAGCATACACAAAGAGCAACCCTCCGAACCAGTGGTTCCGCTTCATCATTCCGATGTTCCTTCATGCTGGATTCATACATATTGCATTCAACATGTTGCTGCAGATTTTACTTGGAAGGGAGATGGAGCTATTGATCGGCTCGATACGCTTCCTAATCATCTATCTCAGCAGTGGCATCTTCGGCTTTATACTTGGCGGTAATTTCGCCCCTCAAGGCATAGCTTCAACCGGTGCTTCAGGCTCTCTATTCGGTGTCATAGCCATCATGCTCTTGGACCTCCTGTATCACTGGGGAGAGCGCCGATCGCCTTGGGTGGATCTTGCTTGGCTGGTTTTTGACATCGTACTCTCGTTTGCTTTGGGTCTTTTACCTGGATTGGACAATTTCTCGCACATAGGGGGTTTTCTTATGGGCCTGGTCTTGGGTATCTGTTTAATACATTCACCGGAAATCCTACGGCAACGGGTTGGTGCAGACCTTCCACCATATGCTTCTGTTCAGCAAGCACGGAAGTTGGCCGACAACGGCGATATAAAGGCTTTCGTCAAAGAGCCGTTGGCATTTTTCAAGGGGCGCAAACCATTATGGTGGGCATGGTGGCTGGTGCGGGCAGCTGCATTGATAGGGGCGTTTGTTGTGTTCATTGTGCTATTGAAGAACTTCTACGAAGCAGACCCGAAGACGTGTCATTGGTGTCGCTACTTGAGCTGCATAGTGAGTCCCCACAATCCTTCTCATGTTGTGACATACGCTAAGGCAGATGGCAGGATATCAAGAATTGGTGTGACATTGGCAATTTGCAGACGACAAACGGAACGACAGGCAGCAAGCGGGATCTTCTTAGCGGCCAATTGGCTGCCAACCTGGGAAATCACTTCTGAGATCTCATGCATGAGCAACGGGTTAACGGGATGAAAAGTTACACATCTGAGGGTGATTTGATATTTTCCAAAGCATAGCGAGGACGGTAATGCATTGGCATGGGAGTCAGTCTTTGTTGGACATTCTACAAAGGCCACCTAGGATAGCTAGGATAGGACGCGAATCCATTCAATAATAGACATAAGACTCTTCTAGGTATTCTATTCACATCACTTCAAACATGATAGAACTCGGTTATGACCGGCCTTGTTTAGACCCGAATTTTGTACATGCAGCGTCGAGCCGCTGAGTAAGCGCTCTATCAGCCTTATGGAATCACGCACTGTAACTCCGACGCGCTTTTGGTGACGCGCGCCACTTCCGGTAAAAAGCATCAACCAGCTACAATACAATACAGACTTTCCAAGCCCTACATTTGCTTCAAAATGCCTGTCGCCACTCTTCCGCCGCCGAAGAGGGCATTGGCAGACTCTACTAAAGCTCATCGTAATGTCAACCCCACATTACCGTCCCCCAATGCCGCAAAGAGAAGGAAAATCGAAGTAGGATCCTCGCCCTCAAAGAAGCTCAAACTCAGCCAAAACGGCCTCAAGAATGGGTCGAGCCAGCCTAAGAGTCAATTTGAAGAAGAGTACCTGGAGAAGTTGACACAGGATATCAGCGGCCTCAAGCAGCAGAATTCCGAGAAGGACCAACAGTGGGATCGGCCGAGCTTGGATGACTTTGATGAGCAGAGGGACAGTCTCTGCTTTCAACAAATCGAGGCGGAAGAAGGTACACTACATGGAGGAAAGACGACTGTCAAGCTTTTTGGGGTTACAGAGGTAGCAATGCTCCCTTTAGGTTCAAAAGCGCTGCTAATACCGTATGGAGGCAGACCGGTCACTCTGTACTTCTCCATGTCACCGACTTTCTCCATTACCTCTATGTCGCAGCTCCAGTAAATTTCGTAAAGAAGGATATCGACGGCTTCAAAGGTTACCTGGAAACTCAATTGGCGCAGCACCAGCCGGTAATACATTCGGTCCAAATGTCGATGAGGGAAAACTTGTATGGCTTTCAAGGCAATCAAAAGAGTCCGTACTTGAAGATTACAGTCACAGATCCAAAGTATATCAACAAGTTGCGGAGTACGATTGAGGGCGGGAACATGAATTACAAGCAGATGTGGAAGGGTGTGGACGGTGGTATCTTGACGTTTGACAGTATACAATACGTTTTACGGTTCATGATTGACACCGGAGTAAGCCTTTCGAAAGGTTGCTTGTTTCCCTAGCTAACAAGGTACAGGTTACGGGAATGTCTTGGGTGGAAGCTCCTCAGTCAAAATACCACATGATCCCTCATCGAGACCGTCACTCAAATTGTCAAATAGAGGCATATGTGCATTATCGAGATCTCATAGCTCATCACAACGACGGCGAGTGGGCGAAAATGGCTCCACTGCGAATTCTTTCCTTCGATATCGAATGTGCTGGCCGCAAAGGCGTTTTCCCAGAAGCCAACCAAGACCCTGTCATCCAAATTGCGAATGTTGTGACAAGATACGGAGAACCCAAACCTTTTGTTCGCAACGTGTTCTGTCTCGATACTTGCAGTCTGATTGTCAATACCCAAATTTTCGAGTTTGCCGCAGAGGACAAGATGCTCATGGCATGGAGAGACTTCCTGGAGCAGGTCGATCCAGATGTGATCATAGGCTACAACATTGCCAACTTCGACTTTCCATATCTTCTCGATCGAGCAAAACACCTCAAGTGTACCAAGTTCCCTTACTGGACCAGGCTGAAGAGTATTCAGTCACATGCAAAAGAAACAAACTTCTCGAGCAAGCAGATGGGCAACCGAGACACGAAGGCTACAAATACCAACGGTCGTTTGCAGTTGGACTTGCTTCAACTCATTCAGCGCGATCACCAGTTACGAAGTTATACCCTCAACTCTGTCTGTTCGCATTTCTTAGGGGAGCAAAAGGAAGATGTTCACCATACGATGATTACTGAGCTTTTCAATGGTACCCCAGAATCCCGACGGCGTCTGGCTGTCTACTGTCTGAAGGATGCGTTTCTACCACAGCGACTGATGGACAAGCTCATGTGTCTAGTCAACTACACAGAGATGGCCAGAGTCACAGGTGTACCATTCAATTACTTACTTGCAAGAGGACAGCAGGTCAAATTCATTAGTCAACTCTTCCGCAAAGCCCTGGAACAGAACCTGGTCATTCCCAACCTACGAAGTGATGCATCTGATGAACAATACGAAGGCGCGACAGTCATTGAGCCCACTAGAGGCTATTATGACGTTCCGATAGCGACACTTGATTTTGCTTCTCTATACCCTAGTATCATACAAGCTCATAATCTTTGCTATACTACTTTACTCAACAAGGCGAGTGTCGACAAGCTGCATCTGGTCAAAGATGAGGACTATATCGTCACTCCCAACGGCGACATGTTCTGCACCTCAAAGATCCGAAAAGGTCTGTTGACACAGATTCTCGAGGAGTTGCTGGGGGCCAGAAAACGAGCTAAGAAAGAATTGGCAGTCGAGACTGATACTTTCAAAAAGGCTGTGCTTAATGGTCGACAGCTGGCTTTGAAGGTCAGTGCCAACAGTGTATACGGTATTACCGGAGCCACAGTGGGAAAACTACCTTGTCTCGCCATCGCCAGTAGTACGACCAGCTACGGAAGGCAAATGATTGAGAAGACCAAGGAAGAAGTTGAAAAGCGGTATACCATAGCCAACGAATACTCTCATGATGCGCAAGTTATCTATGGTGATACTGATTCAGTCATGGTCAAGTTTGGACCCAAGGACCTAGAGAAAGCCATGGACCTTGGTCGAGATGCTGCAACATTTGTCTCTGATAAGTTTGTCAAGCCAATTAAATTGGAGTTTGAGAAAGTGTACTTCCCATACTTACTCATCAACAAGAAGCGCTACGCTGGTCTGTACTGGACGAGCCCAAAAAAGTTCGACAAGATGGACAGCAAAGGCATTGAGACTGTACGCAGAGACAATTGCCGCCTGGTCCAGAACGTCATTGAAACCATCCTCCACAAGATCCTAATCGACCAAGATGTACAAGGTGCGCAAGAGTATGTGCATCTTCTCGCCTTTTCTACACGTAGCTATGCTGATGATGCTGTTTTTCTTTCTAGCTACGTCAAAGACACCATCTCCGATCTTCTCCAAAACAAGGTCGACATGTCCAAACTCGTCATCACGAAAGCTCTCTCCAAATCGGATTACGCTAACAAACAAGCCCACGTCGAGCTTGCCGACCGAATGAAGAAGCGAGACGCCGGGTCTGCTCCCACACTCGGGGACCGTGTCGCCTACGTTATCGTCAAGGGTGCCGGTGGGGCCAAGAACTACGAGAGGAGCGAAGATCCCATCTTCGTGCTGGAGAACAACATCCCCATAGACACAAAGTACTACCTTGACAACCAGCTCGCCAAGCCCCTAGGCAGGATCTTCGACCCGATCCTAGGCGAGAAGAAAGCCGGCCAGCTCCTCACAGGCGAGCACACGCGCTCCATCTCCGTCGCCGCGCCCACGCTGGGCGGGCTGATGAAGTTCGCCAAGAAGACGCAGACGTGCATGGGCTGCAAGAAGCCGCTGGTGGGCAAGGAGGAAGAGGCCGGCGCGGTCTGCGGCAACTGCCGGCCGCGGACGGGGGAGCTGTACACCAAGACGCTGACGCGGGTGAGCGAGCTCGAGGTCCGCTTCGGCCGGCTCTGGACGCAGTGCCAGCGGTGCCAGGGCAGCCTGCACAACGAGGTCATCTGCTCCAGCAAGGACTGCCCCATCTTCTACATGCGCATGAAGGCGAAGAAGGACGTCGAGGACGCGGGGAAGGAGCTAACAAGGTTCGACTTTGACGCCGGGGCCGCTTGGTAGGTTGGTGTGGATGGATGGATGGATGGATGGCGTGGCGTGTGTAGCGTGTGGGTTAAGTAAGTAGGGTGTGGGTAGGTGGGTAGGTAGGTAGGTAGAAGGACTTTTACAATCTTCTGTATTGNGGACGTCGAGGACGCGGGGAAGGAGCTAACAAGGTTCGACTTTGACGCCGGGGCCGCTTGGTAGGTTGGTGTGGATGGATGGATGGATGGCGTGGCGTGTGTAGCGTGTGGGTTAAGTAAGTAGGGTGTGGGTAGGTGGGTAGGTAGGTAGGTAGAAGGACTTTTACAATCTTCTGTATTGAATTCGCAGAGAGTAATGCGCTCGATGCGTCTGGTTTCAGGGTGCTGGGAGGGCTTGGGAAGGTAGCGGGTTGGGCAGAAAAGAAAAGGGGGGGGGGAATTGAACCCCTAAGTATGCTTGTTCGTTCCACGGTATGAGACCTGGAGAATAACTTTGCTTGCGGAGCTTCTTATACCATCAGAACCCATCCACTCCACGCTATGAAACCCGGAGATGTATACGTGCTAAGCTTCTTCTACCATTGGAATCTGTTGATTCCCTGATATCAGACCTGAAGGATTTTTCTTGCGTGACATCTGATATCATCGAGATCTGTTTATCTTACGATAATAAACCCGGAGAAGTAACGTTGCTTAGCTTCTTATACCATTGAGATTTATCTATTTCACGACAATAAATCTAGAGAATCGTTCTTACGTGACATTTAATACCATCGAGATCTGTTTATTTCACGATATCAAACCCGGAGAAGTATACGTCGCTTAGCTTTTTATATCAGCGAGCTATGTTGTATAATACTTTCACGATGTTAATTTCGAAGGATCGTTCTTACTCAGTTACTCGTATCGTCGATATCTCTCTATTTCACGATAAAAAACCCGAGAATTTATCTACGTAAAAGATGTTTTCCCTTATAGAGTAAATCTATAAAACTACGATACTTGATCTCTCGTTTGCAAAGAATTACAATGTTAAGTTGCGAGATTCTGTCTCTTCTTTAAGGGCAAATATCTAGAATTTTAACTATTATTTAAAGAAAAAGATTATAGACCTCTTTTAAAACAAGAGAATACGTTCTTTAAGAGGAAAAGAGTAATACGTATGTGATCTTTTTCGTAGATTAAATCTGTTCGTTCTATGGGGGCGAGCCTTGAAAATGATGTATGCATTGCGTCTGGGGCTACATCCCCACCAGATACTCGATATCGCATGCTGAAATTCCTCAACGAGCCCTCATTCAGTGGGCAACATCCCCATTAAACAGCCCGATACCGCATGCTGAAATCCCACAACGAGCCCTTATTCAGCGGGCAACATCCCCACCAGATATCCGATACCGCATGCTGAAATCCCACAACGGGCCCCGACCCAACGGCAATATCCTCGTCAAACAGAACTCTACCGCATGCTGAAATCCCCCAACGAGCCCCCGTTCAGCGGGCAACATCCCCGTCAAACAGGACCCTACCGCATACCGAAATCCCACGACCTGCCCCCGTCCAGCGGGCAACATCCCCATCAAACAGGATCCCGACCGCATGCTAAAACCCCACAACCCGCCCCCACCCAACGGCTCCATCCCCCGTCCCCGCCTACTACTTGCTCCCCGAGGCCTCCCCCCCCTTCTTCTGCTGCTTCGCCTGCTTCCCCGTGATCTCCGTCCCGTCCAGGTTGTAGCCCTCGAACGGGATCTTATCGAGGACGAAGACGGGATGGTCGGGTGGAAGAGGGGCCAAGCGACCGCCGGAGATCTTGACCTCGGGATGTTTCTTGACGTGCACCTTGTTGATGACCCCTGCCTCCCAGATCGGACAGGCGCGGAACGCGGTTCTCACATCGTCCGCCTTGAGGCTTGACACGACGATACCATCGACCAGGAGAAATGCCAGGCGTCTCTGGTTCTGTGGGAGCTTTTGACTGCTCCTCGCCGCCCTTGAAAGGCCCGAAAGGTGCGCATCTTTGTTCACACGAAGCTCGAACATGAAACGTCCCTCGGGGTCGCCGGTCGATTCCTGACGAGAGCCATGGGGCATAAGTATAGAATTATTCGTTATTCTCGGGGAACTGCGAATGGAAACTTACGCCAGTGTATACAAGGTGGAAATTCTCGTTCCCGAAATCGAATGCGTGGTTCTTTATTCCGAACAGGGTTTCATCAGACTGTATAAATTGAACGAACGTATCATCTGGGATGGAATCGAGAAAAGCGTCAAAAGCGTTGTGAACCTTTGTGGTTAGGAAGGAGTCTGCCATGATTGAGTGAGAGAAGGGATTGGGAGGTATGAAATAGGTTCAGAAGTTTGGTCGTTGGCCGGTGGAATGTCGAAAGGTAAGGGTCGAGTATGCTAAGGAAGAAATAAATATAGGGAAGAGAACGACCAATTTATAGCAAATCTTATTCACCTCTGAAAAAGTTTCCCTCCGCCTTGTTTTAGCCGTTATCCCTGAATGCGTGTTTTCTGGATTGATATGCACATGCCGTCCGTGAAACCAAGGGGCCAATCCCCACAGCCTTGCGATTCTTGGGGAATTCAAGAGCCTGGGTGGCGTGTCATTCTGGATTGATATGCACATGCCGTCCGTGAAACCAAGGGGCCGGTCCCCACAGCCTTGCAATTCTTCGGGGAATTCAGGAGCCTGGGTGGCGTCTCATCCCAGTAGATGTGTGTATGCCGTCCGTGAAACCAAGGGCTCCGTGCTCACAGCCTCGCAGTTGTGTGGGGATCCCAAAGCTCGGATTGATTATTTCCTGATCGATCTGACAGGGCGACACATTCAAAACGTGCAACATCGGCTGGTTACCTGCCCGACTGTCGCCCATTCTTTCGGGGATGCAAAAGCTCGGATTGGTTATTCCCTGATCAATCTAACAGGCGACACATTCAAAACGTGCAACATCGGCTGGTTATCTGCCCGACTGTCGCCCATCCTTTCGGGGATTCAAAAGCTCGGATTGGTTATTTCCCTGGATCAATCTGACAGGGCGACAAAATGAAAACATGCAGCAATGGCTAGTTATCTGCCTAACCTTCGGCATGTGTTGGCACTTCCGTACGAAGTTTAATTTGTCACTTACCGCTCATCTGCACAAATTCCGAAGAAGAAACGTGGGCGTAAGCTACATCTGGCTTTATGTTGGAGCAAAAGGAATAAAAGGGGTAAAGCCTTGCAGTATCTACGTTTCCGCATGCATCTCGTACTATCAGCCGCCTCCAGGCCTCTCTCAATCATCACTTTCCTGCTCGTCATCGGAGTCATCCAGGATGGCATCGCCCAGATACTTTACTGCCCAGAAGGTGGCTTCCGTATTTTCAGGATCTTCCGGCCAATAGACACGATGCATCAGCTGCCGCTCGAAGCCCTGAGGGTCCCGATTGAGACCCTCGCACATCGGAGAACGCAGCCTTCTCAGTTCTTCACGGTAGACAGCACGAAGACCCGTCCTTTGTATCTTGCCCATGATAGTCTCATAGTTTGACTCGTTCATTCCTCTGATCCTTGCTAGGTAGTCATAGTCGTACACTCCAGCAGACCTTTCCTGTTTCGTCACAGTACTTCCAGGTGGCGCGTAGAAAGCATCCTCTTCACCGTTTTCAGCCAAAAATCTTGGCATAATGTCGACAAGGCCAATTGGTTCGAGTCGAGCTCTCTCCCAGTCTATTAGAGCGATAGGCACGCCAGCGCTATCGACAAGGATATTGGACTGCGACAAGTCAGAGTGGGTTAACATTGTGACCAGAGAATCAGAAGCAGGCAGCAAAGCACACAACTGCGACAACAAGGCTCTGTAGTTTCGCAAACATTCTGGGAGAGAAGATAGAGTACGCTTCGAAACGCCGTAAAGTCGTTCATTTTCTTGGTCCTCTGCATCTGCTTGGGCCAGGATGGCCTCTTCCGTGTCAGCTCTCAAGTGGTGACGCGTCAGATCTCGGGTAGAGGGTTGCGCGTCCATGTCTGACTCTCGTGTCATGGAGTCTTCCAGCGCATGACGGGCGGTATGTCTGGGGTCATTGTAATGTCTCTCCGCCAACTCGAGTATCGCATCGTACAGAGCTTGTACCGATTGAAAAGGTCCGCGGTAGATCTGATGGGAAATTCGGTCATGCTCAAATAGACGCTCATGTATTGTAGGTCCGATGTAGAACTCCAGTTGATGTTGGCGAGATCGCATGAAGATGGATCCAATCTTGCTGAACTCGAATCGAGACAGCTCTGCCATCCAGCTCGCGACTTTTCGGGTAAGAGCATGCTTTGCGTCAAACTTCATGGTGTCCCAGACGTCGTGCAACGGCGTTCCTTGGACCTTTTCCATGAGCATCCATTCGAAACCAAGGCTGTTGTTCGGATTAGAGTCGAAGACGTAGATTGTTGGGACCGGAATACTAGTCGTATGCCTGACGAATTCCGTCGTGGCGACGTCGCTCTCGACTTTGTAGTACGGCCACACGGGGAGAGAAGTACGAAAGATGTACTCCTGGCGGAATCCAATAGCAAGGTTCTCTGCTGTGATATTGTATGCATGATTGAATGATCCTCGCGCCAACAGATCCACGGTAATGGTGGCTGCTTTTGGGGCGATGGACTTCACGTAAGGTCGAGCGGTCTCCTGGATACGGTGGATATCTGGGTCCTGGATGCAGTACAGCGTAACGTCCTGGAACCAGTCATATCTCCAGCGTATCTTCCGCTTCTGAAGTTCAAGGGAGAAAGGTGGAGGTTCCCCTGTGAACACGCGAATTGGGAATTTTGGCAGCGGTACTTTTTTGATCACAAACAGAGATGCTGTAGTGGCGGCGGTGCTTTCTTTGCCTACATCTCGCTTCGCCGGTAGGCCAGTGGAGCGACTGGATGATGCCTGTCTGACATTCGAGGCACTAGGACCTGCATTTTCGGTTCCTGGGGCTCTGGTCGACGGACAGTTGGCAGTGGTGGAATCCGCGCCGTAGACGAAGTGTCCGTGAAAGCTGCCTAAGAACCTCTCTATGGATGGAGTCTTCTTAATGCTTGCTTGCGCTGGCCTGTAAGGCATTGCAACCCCACGGGGCGGCGCTGCAGCACCAGAGCTTGACCCGAGGCTTGAATTCGTAACGGAGGTTGGAGGCAGCGAAGTCTTGGCGGGGGGAAGAGGCATCTTTGGATCGGAGGGTTTTCTGGGGCTTTTAAATTGCTGATGGCGTCTGTAGATGGTTTGCTGTGTCCTGTAGGTTGATGATGTGGCCCGAGGAAGTCAGGTTTAATGTGGACGACAGAATTGTCAACGGAAAAAGATGGTCCAAAGGCGATATTTGGGGTTTAGCAGGTCGTTGTGTTAAGAAAAAGCCAGAGTCCTTGTGAGGAGTGGAAGAGGGTCCGATGAGTGGATGGCATCAGGAAATAGGATGTTTCAGAGGCGGGAAATACTTCAAGCACGCCATGCGAAGTAAAAGAGCAGGGGATTATCAACATACAGGGCGCAGTCAAACACTTGCCAGAAGACAAGGGGAAGAAGATGTTTCGAAAGCAGCAGCTTGCTTCTAAGAGGTTCCAGCGATACAATAATGGTGCAAGGTAAGCCTATCCCGTGCGAAATCGAGAGGGGATGCTGTAGTTCAGCAAATCAGGTTCCGGAAAAAGAGCGGGCAGAGAGCATAACTTGGGAGTACGGAGATTAAGAAATGCAGGGCTGTACGTGAGGGTAGTGTGGACCTATGATGATCTGTCCAATGAGCTGTCTAGTCTTTCTTTCAGGCGTCATTGTGTCGAAATGGACACAATCTTCCAAAAATTGGTTGGGTGAGGAAGGGAGGTGGAGAAATCGGCAGGCACCACGCATACCGAGTGACTAGGTATTCTATGGCACTTAAGAGTTAAATCAAAGGTGACTTGGGACGTCAAGCAAAAGGAACTTCACATCTTCCATCGTCGAGATACTATGTCTGATAAAAAGCACTGAAGAATGCTTCACAATACTCCGCTTCAGAGTACAGTATCTAGGTATACCATATACTATTGTTTACATGATCGTCAAAAGAAGCTTGCCGTAGATACTACCTTAGTCTCCATACCCTTCATCAACCCTGCCTCACATCACGAATGTAGCTATCTGCACGCACGCAACTATCATCACTCTTGCCATAAGACTTCAGTGTCATAGAGCCTATGCATCACTAGCTGTTGCCGTCTCCTTGCTCTTCTTCCGCCTCTTCTTCTTGCCCTTTCCCTCATCCGCTTCCTCCTCCTCCTCGCCAGCACGCTTCTTCGAAGCAGTCTGATCCCGAAGTGGCTCTTCCTCCGACTTTTTGACCTTCCGCTTCTTCTTGCCCTCGCCATCCTCTACTTCACCAACCTCCTCACTCGGTCGCTTCTTCGATGCAGTCTGATCTGGTAACGGCTTTTCCTCATCCTTCTTAGCCTTCTTCTTCTTTTTCTTCTCGGGTGTCTCCGCCTCTGCTGCGGTGGTAGAAGTCTCTGCAGGAGGCTGAGATTCCTCAACCGCTGCATCAGGCTCGCCCTCTGGTCCTCGCTTGCGCTTCTTCTCCCCTTTCATCTTCCGCTTTTCCTCCTTCTCCTTCATCCGCGCATCGACTTGCGCAGATATATCCTCAGTCATGATCGCTTCTACATTCTCGCCTATTGGGATCTCGCCGTCACGTGCCTTCTTCGCTTTTTTGTGTTTCTTAGCTTCGATAGCTTCTGGGGGAGACGCACTTCGCTTAGGAGACTGGAAGGTAATTCCTGGTAAGTTGACAGGCGTAGGCTTGGTATCAATGACAAAGTATGGGTTGTCGCCTTCTGGAATCGCTTCCTGTGCCTTCTCCATGCTTGCTTGTCCGCTGGTGGCAGCGGGCTCTTGAACTTTGGCTTTGTGCTTGATTGGGCCCTCGGAGCCTGAGCCTGAACCACTTCCACTGCCAGTACCAGTCGTTCTACTCTTGTCAGCCTTTGCTTCCTGGATCTCCGACAACGTTTTTCTCTTTATGCCTTTAGCCTGACCGATCTCGTAGTCGGCATCTGGGTGCTTGAGCTCTATGCCTTGTGCTCTGGCTTCCGCAGCCGCCTTTCCATACTCCTCTGCTGCTTTTCCATACTCGTGATCCGCAGGCGAGTATCCGGGGTACATAGAAGCAGACGAGGATCCCAAGGGCACTTGCTCGCGTTGATTCGGCGGTGCTACCTAGTCCCTGTTAGTATATGCGGGAGTATGCTAGGCTCCAAAATCGATCGTACAAATGTTCTGGAAATATTCTTCGAGACTTGCAGCATCTCCTTCGCTCGATCCACACAGCCCATGATCGTGCGGTAATTCCCTGTTCCCTCCACGGTGTGCTTCCGTACCATGTCAATCATCTTCAGATGCCCTTCGACAACGGAGATATGATGCTTGAAAATCTAGCACGGTACTTGTAAGCTTCGTAACCATTGAGCCTCAGAGAGTCATACCTCCGGCCATGGTATGTGTCGCGCGGGCGCGGGCCCACGACCAGTCCATCGCTTTGGCCCACCTTTAAAGCCTCCACCCTTGGTATCGGGACCAGGCCCATAGCTCGTTTTGTGCATTTTTGACCACGATACATAGCAATTCGAGTAAATTGTAAAATATTCTGAGCCTCGGAAGCCGCTCGGGAAGAAAATGGCAAACTTTTTCAATCGATACGAGTAGCGCTTCCGAAGATAAGCCGAGACGCCAAGCTAAACAATTGGTTGACCTCTGAATCCTGGCTTTTTGCGAAATGTATCGTCTTTCCGCTATGGCCTGTAGCACTTCTCGAAGCGGCGTTCAAATACGGTACTAAGATGCTTCTCGCTGAAGTCAAGGCTTGTGGACGCCAGAGCTAAGAGATCTCGACGGTGTTCAGGAGTTCTCTTAACACTTTGAACGATAACAGCGTCCGTAGCGTCCGAACATACTTTTCCGAGTCACGAGAGAGGTGGAATCCATCTCTTTGTTCTTTGTAATGTATCAAGCGGCCGCGATTTCTTCAATGTGATTGACACATAGAACAAAGAACAAGTGCTCATTGTCAACACCCTGACCATTATCACTTCCCCCAAGTGTAAGGAAAGAACACCTTCATTTTCATATAACGAAGTTTCCCATAAGTCATTTCAACTTGTTTTCGTTACAGACATGGATCCCCCTTGCGCCCCAGTTCTTGGTGCATCTGACGTGCTTAGGAGCATACCCAGGCCCGAGTATCCCATACAGGTCTACACAGGAGCGCCGCCCTTGTTCTCTCTTGAGGCTCAGAGAAAGGTTATGCGATGGTCTCACGAGCGTGGCTATTTCCTCCCAGACCCAAATTGGCTAAACGGACCAAGCATCGAGGGAATCAAAGAGACTGTATGGCCTTTCCTGGAACGGCTCGGCTGCAAAGATGACGAAGACATCTCTGTTCGTTTTCTCGCCGACGGCGGATTCAACAGAGTCTATGTCATCCAAACCGCGGACCGAAGTTACGTCTTTCGCGTTGCTCTTCCCGTTGATCCGTATTACAAGGTCGAATCTGAAGTGGCCACAGCTGAGCTGGTCAGACATCTCACATCTATCCCGATCCCAACCATCTATGCCTATGATTCATCCACTCAAAACGCGCTGGGGCTCGAGTGGATCCTCATGGACCGAATCACATCTGGCGAAGGCTTGCACCACTCCTGGGAAGCCATGAATTATGACACCAAAGTCCGACTTGCCGAGACAGCGGCAGACTGGTCAGCTCAACTAGCCAGTATCATCTCCAATCAAATTGGTAGTGTGTACATGCGCCACACAGACAGAGAGCTTGAATTCTTCGTTGGGCGATGTGTGAGCAACCTCTTTACACAAGAGAACCGTTTGTTGTACGATGTATCCCGGGGGCCGTTCCAGTCTTTGCAGGATTACTATTCAGCACTTCTAGCAATCGCCAAGCTTGATGTTGAAGAAGCCACACTGGCGTACAAGTCGGAGTCCTTCCGGTTCGAAGAGAAAGACTCGAGATATAAGGGAACGTTTCTGGACCAATCAGTGTTCTTCCTTCTCGATGACCCTTACGAAAAACCGGACGAAGAACTCTTCAAAGATCGACTAGAGGAGCTACAGCTGCTTGCGACTGGGATCAGCAGCCTTCGAGCAGCTTTGCCAGAGTTGTGCGCCAAAGCCGAGAGTCCGCACGAGATGACCACAATGCTCGCACATGGAGACCTCTCCCAATGGAATATCTTTGTTGATGACGCCGGTGATCCTGTCGCCGTTATAGATTGGGAGAACATCAAGCTCGCGCCACTCCTCTTCCTGACACGTCCGCCACTTTTTATAGACTCAGCAGAAGAGCCTTTCGAGCCGGAACACAACGACATCAAAAGCATAGAAACTGTCGATCCTGAGGAGAGGGCAAGTTGTATCAAAGATAATGAGGAGTGGTACGCCGAACATCTGAACGATTACCAGTGCACCATGCTTCGTCAAAGCTATAAGGAGAGGCTGAAGAGCTTGGGTTCACGGCTTGTAGAAACGGCGGAGGAGACATTGCCCGAGTTCGATCGCGAACTACTTGATCGCGTTGTCTGCTTCTCATGGCAGGCAGAGGATCATGTGGAATGGGTAGAGACTCAGCTGTCTGGGGAGAATGAGGCTACAGACACTGACAGTTCGTGGGAGACATACGAGGAGTCTGAGGAAGAAGACTAATCCGTGGCACCTAGTAGTCTACGTTCGTGCAATTTCTGTAAGATGCGGAAGGATTAGAGGGACGATAGTATCGAGAAGTTATATCTAAGTATTCAAATCATATGAAATTATGAAAATTTGTGCCGCAACCCCCTCAAGGGCGACCAGTTCATTGACGCGCCTTGCGAGTAGCTGTGTACCCAGAGCCCCTGACTTTGGAGATATCGATTGAACAGGAATACAAACCTCACCAGTTTCTTTCACAGGACACTATCCTCCCTTGATGCGCAAGATGCTCAAAGTTGCTCCTTAGATGCCCATGTGATCAGCACGGATGACTCTGGAACTGCCGCCATTTCCAGAGTAAAGGGGTTACTATTGACATCTCTTCGAGCCCAACCCCCTTCGCACCATGCGTTCACCGCTCAAAGGCATTCAAATCCGGTAAGCTTGGAGCTCAACACGGGGTCAGAAGTCGACAATTTTCAGGCAACCGACGCAAGATTTTGTCATTGTGCGGGGATAATTCTGTCCATTAACACTTTTCCGCTTTGGTCTCAACAACCCGACGGGGTCACGAGACTCCCACGGCTTCCACCCTGATGCGAGAACGATGCATTGTGCGGAGATGAATTTGTCGATAACACTTTTTGGGTTTGACTCCAATATGCAGATGGGGTCACGAGACTTCCACGGCTTCTATCGCTATTGTGCGAGAACAATGTGTTCGTAACACGCTCTGGCTTTGATATCCACCCCCAGCATGGGTTCACGGCACTTCCACGGCTCCTATATATCTCGTTAACTATGCTACAATCCTTCCATCTCTCTTCCTAACTCCCTACAGTCCTTCTTCACCTTCAAACCCAGAACCCAATCCCACTCTGCAAAAAGCTGAACCCCGAGAAAGTCACCATGGTCAACAATACTTCCGACCTCGCCACCTTCAAGCGTGGCTGCATCAAGTCCCTCGTCGACTTCATGGACAACATACTCACGGAAAAGGACTGGCTTCTCATTCGTGACCACATCGACACGATCCAGAAGGTGAATTACCGCATGGACCGTCAGGGCGTAAGTCGTTCCGATCCTTGAAATTGAGGCCAAACGCTGACATGCCGATCAAATAGGAACTGCTGAAGAAACCTGACCGCTACCGTCACGCGATCCAGGTTCAAGCCGGCGCCAAAGACCCAGTCTTGAAGGGCCTCACCCTCTCAAAGGAGAGGGCCGCGGCTCCTTCGGCAAGTCCAAGCCCACTCTCGCTCAGGTGGAGATTGAGTGCGGTTCCTGCATCACGGCCGAGAAGCTCAGAGAGGCCTTCTATGCTTCGATGATCCCCCAGAAGAAGTATCTGCAACTGGGCTACTTGCACCGAGTCGTTGTCCACAAGGAGTAAGTTACACCATCAAGTGTTCACATAGTAAAAAATGTTACTGACTTTTCACAGCGGAACCTTCGATGTCACCGTCAACGAGAAGTGGAAGAAGGCGGAGAAATTGTAGGAGATGGTGTGAGAACGTGCGGAGATCTCTAGCGCAACGAGGTTGCTTCTTCGAAGCAAGGTGGACTCGAAGCTTGAGACCTTTCGCTTTTCTATTCTTTGCACATATTTCACCCCCATTTATACCGTTTCATATTGGTATAAATGCAAGCGGAAGTATAATAGACTGAGATGTGATGGAGTTGTTGAGATAGATAAATAATGTTTAATACAGCCCAAAATCATCAACCCATCACACGTCTGACTTAAATACGCTCCCATGGACCATTGGCAATGCTCGCCATTAAGTCGTTTGAGATTCGATCATACCGCGTATCAGCAGACTGCTGCAGACTTGAGTCTCACTCGATCAATGTAGGTAAACAACAGCACAATGAGTGATCGGCCCTCAGGTAGGTCCCAGGTCTCCGGACAACCAGCCTTCAGGGTATCAGCTCGCGCTGAACAGCTCTAAGGGCAGTATGAGTATATGAAACCCGGAGTATGTGGCAACGCACAACAGTGTACGTGCTCGTACCGAACGCATGTTTCTGTTTTGTGGATCCCAAGATTCGAACAAGAAATACAGAGCAAGCTTGAAGCACACCATATGCATTACCTATCATTTGAAGAGCAAAGCCGCAGCTGCTTGAGATTGCGTTTGACAAGTATATATTGTGGTAACCAAAATTTTATTTGGTGGCTACTTGCCAAGACCATCCCTTCAAGCGCGCCAACCGCTCCAAGCGCGATGCCAGCTGATCTAAAGGTGATAATGTCAAGCAAGATCGATTCTATTTCCTGTACGTCAACTCTTGAAAATCTTGATCGATCCTTTCATTTGTTTCCCTTTTTGTAAAAGATTGTGGTCGAGGAGCAACTCTGAAGACCATGGATCTTGCCATCGTGAGTGCTGCGTCGAGCCTTTGGTCACTCTACGATTGATTTGGCCGGCCATGGACCGAAGACATAGAGGCGAGTGCAACACAAAGGACTTGTTTCAATGAGATCAATGTAAGTGCATCACTAATTTAGATGCCCACGACCTCCAGAAGCCTAGGGAAATCTGGATAGGGCGCACCCATTCATGAACCCTATCAGTTCTTTTTGGAGCCAACGACATTCATTAGAAATAAAAAGCCTTCGTCGTGCTTTGAAACAGCACAGAAAAGGTTCAGCTCACGCCTCTCCAACCACCGTTGTGTCATTGGTACCCTTGTCAAGCGCAGACCTCAAGTATCCGAAAGTGATCCTAATCCTATCGCTATCCCCCGCATCGATCCAACCGCCCCTCTTTGAAAGGTAACCATCACGGTTTGCACATGCAATTATCAACTGCGTCGCCGCTAGATTGAGTCCCAACCAAGTGCCATCATCGGGAGCGAGGGTCCTAAGTTCGACCCAGATTTGACATCGGGCGGAGGACTTTGTGACAGGCAGCTCGAATCGGGGGTCACCGACCCCGGGGCCATGGAATGTGCCATGGATATGACTGTTAGGGAGGCGGCGAATGGCGCTGATGCATTCTTCAGCGGTGGGGCCCATGTTGTAGGGATTCTTCGGGTAACAGTGCAGATCGCCATTCAATGTAGTGTTACCAGGAAGGAGATTGGTTGGATTTGTTGCTTGTTGAATGCTCAGAGAGAGAGATTCAGATGAAAAGAGGGCGAATAACAGAAGAAGTTTGGTCTTGACGAATGGCATCACGATCTAAAGATTGTGGGTTCCGTGTGGAGTCTTGTTGGTAAAACAGGTCTTTGTTACGCCTGCGAAGTCGTTCACAATGAGGTGCCCGAGTGTGCTGAATTCTTGGTTCTATGGCTACATTACACATCTTGCAAGCGCAACGCGCCCCTGTATGCGACCGCGAAGACGGATTCCCCTCAAAGTCCCAAGATGATTTGTTCGCCAGCTTGCCTACAGCCGCTGCGAGTTTTGCGGTTTGCACATCACCGCCTGTGCCGCAAGAACGCATCCTCACATGGTCGAAGTTGGCACAGTGTCTGATTTCAATATCTTGCCCTCCATTTCGAGAGGGAATAGAATCTCCGATGGTTCGGCTTCTGGAAAAGGTTGCGAAAGCAACCGCGATGAAATCTTTGGACATTAGGGTTCTTCTTTTCCTCATTTCGATTGTTTCGGCTTCCCTAGCACATCCATCCAACACCAGGTCAGAGAGCCTGACTCTAGATAATGAAGTATCTCCAGGGATCAAATCGCAGATTAATCTAGCAAATCTGGATCGAAGCCACTCGGTCTATCCTACCACGTGCTTTCCTTTCCCATCGTATGCAAGTCCTGTACCACTGCCGGACGTCGCCAATATGTTATCGGACTGCTATTGGATTATCAACGAGATCCTCCTCAATCAAGACTTACTACTCTTACGAGACCTCTTATTCGGTCACAGTTGCTTCAAAGATGAGTCTGGCAATCAGTACCTCTCTCGATGGCACCGTGGTCAGTGTGTCATCAAGGTCACGTGTGAGGAAAAATTCGAAGAACAAAGGTTACAGCTTTACAACGTTGTTTTTGCAGCAAACGAGATCGTGGAAGAATGCGTTCAAGGTCAGCAAATTCTTCAGGGAGGGACAGTCCCCATCGGCTCGCCGACCGGCTTTTGCTACGTTGGCGTCCTAGGAGAGCAAGATAGTGAGGCTGCAGACGAAAACAACGTCTCTCCCTTGTCAACCCTCGAACTTCCTGGACAGGATATGCGTAGCCCACAACGCATAAATCCGAAGAAAAAGTCTTTTTTGGATGACTGTGATGCCAACAACTCTGCTTTTTCTCGTTCGCCAAGTGTCAGCGGAAACAAGAGAGCTTTTAATCCACAGCACGGCTCCTCGCTCTCGAGAGGCACATCAAGTTTAATACCAGAAGACGAGCTGAGCACCTCAGATCTGGTTCTGCCATCAAGGAACCTTTCTGAAAGCGTCAAAGCGCCTCTAAGCTACCCAGTCGAGTGTTTCGATCCATACTCTATCAAAGTAAGGCCCGCACTTCTGAAAGACTGCGAATTTATCATCAGCCATATCATTTTGACTTACCCAAATCCGATGACTCGGCAAACTTTCGCCTACGCGAATTCTGCAGATATTGACCTCTCGCTACCACAAAACGAGAAATGGGCATTTGGCGAATGCGTGATGTTTGTGGCCAATGCCAACAAGGCTAGAATGGACACATTTCGGATGGTCGATGTAGCAGACACTGCGGACAGGATCATGAGAAAATGTGTCTCTGGCAACAAATATCCTGAGGGTGGCACTGCGGATATCGGCACCGTCGCGGGTAATTTCTATGTGGGTGTGGGGGCCCTCTGAAGGACGCCCCAAATACCGCGATACGGCATCGTCTTTCGAGTGCGGATCTCGTGGATGATAGGATAGGTACGCATGGTACGTTTTAGACCTCGCCACAGAAGGCTTTTGGCCATATGCGACGAGACGCGCATTCGGAGTGTTATCTCGATATTCCCATTCCCAGAACGTAATGAGATCCTATTTTCCTACCACACGTCAACGTTGCACAGGCGCTCCGAAAGAATGTGCACAACGACAAAGCTCTGTCGAGTCCTCCTTCTACTCACCGCCATCGCCTCTACCGCCCTCTCCCTTGCCGTACCCCCAACATCAGACCTCTCCCCCATCCACCACCCCGTAAACCTCACCTCACCACCACCACCCACCGCGAACCCACCCACCCTCAACAGCGAAGCCCACTGCTTCACCAACACCAGCCCCTTCACCCTGCGCCGACCCCGCCACACAGACTGCGGCGCCGCGATCCGCCAGCTGCCTAACAACCACGTCATCGGCACCTTCCACGCCGGCGGCGAGGCGGACCAGTTCCGGCTGCCCGTCGAGAAGACGTCCGGCAGCTGCACGGCGCAGGTCGCGATGCAGGCCGGCTTCTCCGAGGACGGGGGCACGTGGCTCGCCGTCGGGGCCGCGGCGACGCAGCTCAACATGGCGTGCGTGAACGCGCTGGCGCTGCCGCTCAAGGTGGGCGGGTGGACGAGCGTGGGGAGGGAGGAGAGGGTTACGGTCACGTTGCTGTTCTCCGGGGCGAAGAGTGCGGTGAGGGGGTTGGGGTAGGGCGAGGGTGGATGTGTCGCTTGCATAGTGCTTTTTCATATATGAGATAGGTAGATAGAGCTGCACGAATGCGGTTTTGGCCTTGGCTGAGCTGTAGGAACGAATTCTCTCAGAGTGCGCTACCATTATGAAGACGATGTGGAATGTCGGTCTTACAATGGTCTCAGTACATTGATACGAACTAATGGTTTGCCCCCCACGCGCGGTACTCGTCTTCGATAGGTGCAAGCCTCACAAGATTGTCATGTACAGTCTTCCCCCGTCCGCCATCGTCGATTCATAGTTAGGAACATAGTCAGTAAGACCATGAAAGTGACGACGTATAAACATTACTCCTGGCCATTCTGACCTATTCACATATGAAATGAGGCGTTCACCTCAACTACTCAAGATCGACCTGCTTCCCCTGAGCTCTCACATAATCCGCCGCCAGCGCCTTCACCCTCTCCTGACTCTTGCCGTCCCCCTCCCTCCCCTCATACCCGAGCCATTTCTTGAAGAAGAACTTCGCCTTCTTCGGCTTGAGCGAGGGTCCGCTCCCCGTCACGCGCTCAAAGAGCCGCCGTATCACCTCCTTATCGCCCCGCTTGATCTCCAAGTCGAGCAGCACGTTCCACAGATCCAAGCGCTTGGGCCACTGCGCGAGGAGGGTTTCGAAGAGTGTACGCCCCCGTTCCGGATCGCCGTTCGCGGACGTGAATTCCAATTGGGCGAACTTGCTGGTGAGGGCTAGGTGCGTATGCGAGGGTAAAGCCTGCATGGCCCGGGGTAACAATGCACGAGCGCGGTCCGCCGCCCCTAGTGTAGTCATGAGGAAATTTGCATAGTTGAGATGGAGATCTGGAGATTTGCCATGCTTCTTGATTGTTTTTTGGAAAAGATCGTCCGCTTTCGAGTGATGTCCAGATTGGATGTAGATGCTTATGAGACGCTCGTGGATCTCTTGGCTGTCATTGTACTGGCATGCGCGCTTGAAGATATCATCTAAAGATTCGTCGGTCCCGTAAGTGTTCTCTAGATTGAGCATTCCGATCCAAATGTTCATTTTCTCGCTCTCTTCGCGGATGTCGATCGTCTTGAGTGCTCTTTCGGCAGTCTCACGGGCTCTGCTGAACTCACTGAGCTGGAGCTGGAACGCCATATAGCTGAGCCAGAGCACGGAGGAATTTGGCCGGCCAAGTAGAAGGCGTTCGAAGTCTGACGTAGATTGTGGGCCATTAGCGTCGAGGTCCCCAGTTTTGTCGATTTTGATCTCGGCTTTCCTGCGTTTCTTTTTCTTGGGCTGGGATGCTTCTGCATCATTTTCGGATAGCGCGTCTCTATCATCGGCAGTGGACATGCCTCCTGTCCAGTCAAAGCCCCCTGCGCTGAGACCTTTGAAATTGGATGTAGTGTTGGCGGCTCTCGATTCCTCCAGGGCTAGGTTTACGCCTCCGCCATCTATTTCGAGGTCACTATCCATGGAATGCACATCACCCATATCAATTTCATCGCCTGAGGATCTGTCGTCTTGAGCGCCAAGTAAAGCATCAAATCCCAGTCCACTTGCTTTACCCGCATTGTTTTCGCCGTCGTTGGCATCCTCGACGTCGCTGACCTCAACACTACTAGCACCGCTCGCGTCATCCTCTTTGCCTCTAGATGGTTTATCGAAATAAGAAGCCTTCAGCCCGAACGAGATCCGTTTCCTCTCCTCGTCGATGTTCAGCACTTTCGCTTGGACTGCATCGCCTTCTTCGTATAGCTTCTTCGGGTTGGCGCCTGGTTGATCAGACATCTTTGTCCGATGGCAGAGGCCGCTGACATTGGCGGAATTATCCACGACGATGAAGACTCCAAAATCTTCTACTTTACGGACCTTTCCTGTGAAAGTTTGCCCCAAATTCACATCTGAGAAGGTGAGGGGTGGTTTGTAATCCTTATCGAGGTGTGACTTCTTTAAGCTCATCTGCACATGATTGAGTAATGGATCGACGGCAATAATTTTGCCCTCCACCAGCTGATCAATTTCAAAATATGATTTCCAGTCTTTGAGATAAGAATCCGATAGATCCGAGATCCTAATGAAGGCGGTAACGTTGCTAGCTAGCGAAACGAAGACTCCATTATCCGCAATGTTCTTAATGAATCCCCTCCTGACATCGTTAACATTGAGCTGAGATATGGACCCAATATCCGGGTCGAGGACCGGTAACGAGGAGCTCAGAACCTTGGAAGGCCTAGCGGACAGTGTGATCCTTTTATTAGGAATATCTATGTCCTTGATCCACACCCGGACGGTTCGATTCTTCTCGTATGTGGTTGGGTCAGCTTTGGAGTAGTCGTCAGCTAAGTCCACGAGGTGGATCGGCGCAGAGAGCGACTCGCTAAGTTGAACCATGACTTGGCGTTCTGTGACTTTAGTAATTCTTCCGGGTATGACCATGTTTTTTGACAGATCTTTCAAGGTCAAGGATGCCGAGGATCCGTCGGACCTTGCGGAGAGATCGAGCCGGTTATTTTCAACGTCGACCTTCAGTACCTTTGCCCTCAAGACAGAACCAACTGGGAAGTTCTTCGACAGACTATTGAGTTGGGATACGTCGTCTGAAACATCCATGGCTCGGATTCGACCGCGAACATTAGGCGATAGATTGACCCAGAGACAGTCATCGGCAATGTTGTTGACAAACACAAGCCACGAAGAGCCAGTTTCAACTTTGTCGATGGATAAGATGTCCAGACCTGTTGAGGTCTGGTTGCTTGACTTTGCTGTAAGTTCGAAAACTGGTGCTTTGCCTCGGTGCGAAATCGGCAGAAAGCGGTGATTTCTGGCATCGTGCATCCCTAATATACGGACAGAGATTTTTTGCTTGGTGCGAAACTTCTTCAGAGGGGACTTTCGATCATTGATCTCTTCCCAATTGTCGAAAACTTCTGAGACGTCAATACGGCCTTGCACAGCATCTGCTAGCTGGACGTTCATCTGCGTTTCCTTGATGGACACAATCCTAGCCTTCGTCAACTTACCCAAGGTGAAGTCTTCAATACTTGTCGAGACCCCATCTACTGGATTAGATAACTCCATATCGTAAGGGTTGACAGCTCCAGGTTTCTTGCTCTCTGGTCGCGTGGGATCTGGCAATGCCTTGAGTGTCAATAGAAACCGTCTCTGACGCTGGTCGACCGACAGTATACGCGGAGATATTGACTGATTCCTTCGCATACCAAACTCCGGTAGCAGGGTTGCATCATCAGGTAAATGTTGCTTGAGAAGAAGCCCAGTGAGATCATTTGCGAACTGCACGAAAACGCCTAATGCGGTAATGTTCTGTACGAAACCTTGGACCTCGGAGCCCTCCACAATATCCTCAAAGGCTTTTAGTAATGTGCCAGCATTGCCAGCTTTGATAAGACTGGGCTTATTCGTGAGTCTGATTAAATGCTTCGCTTCTTGCTGACTTAGGACCATCAACTCTTTCAAATTTTGGCCCACCCTGATCCTCTTGGCTAAAGACTGGCACTTTTGAGCTGACCCATCTGCAAGATGCTCGATCGGCAACATAGCTTTCAGTCCTGAAGGTTCGAGTTCGACTATGATTTGCTCACTGGTCTTTTCTGTTACATTGCCGACGACTGTTGCACCAGGCTTGAGGATTTTGAACGCCTCCTGCTGAGCAAATCCAAAAACCGTGGGGTCTTTGCACGATACTATCATTCGTTCATCTGATGAATCGACAGAAACGATATGGACATTAACAACTTGACCAGTGCGAAAATGTTGTTTGGGGTCCTGAATGAAGGATTCGCTCATCTCTGAGACTGGTAGAAAGCCACGTACAGAACCGTAGAATTGTACTACGGCGCCAGATGGTAGGATATTGACCAACGTCCCAGGAGCCTGAAGGCCGGGCCTCAAATTCTCGTAGGACGTCCAAGTTTCAGTGTCGCTATTGACAAGGCTTTTCTTGAGGGTTAGGCGGATCTGTCTTTTTTCTGGGATGGTCGATAATACTCTTGCAGTGACTGGTGAGCCCTCCTTGAATTTCTTCTCGGGATGCTGCAAGTGAATGTCTGCAAGATGTACCTCAGGTACCAAGCCCGAGATCCCTTCTGCAATCTTGACTATAAGACCATTCACACCATTTTCGTTGACCAGCATCTTTTCCACTGTGCCCTTAACTACTTGGCCAATCTTTACATCCTCCATACGTAGGAAGGCCTGGCTGATGACTTTTGGCTCCATAGAGACTATGAACAACCCGTCCAGGGAATTGTATCCGATCACTCGTGCTTTATGGACTGATCCTACCTTGTACGGTCCAGTAGATTCCGAGAGGGTATCAGTCTTGCCATCTGATATCTTCGAGATGTGAACAAACCCTCGAACACCTTTCACCCCGACATCCAAGAACAATCCAGTGCCTTGCTCGACTTTGACAACCTTCGCTTCATCGACTATGGTTGAGACAGGTAGCATTTCGGTAGGTAAAGTGTTCTCTGTCACAGATGCAGAAGTTGTGGTCTTAGATCTCCAGTATACGATATGATCCTGTAAAGAAATCCCAAGCTTTTTCTCAGCTGCAGTTGGGAATGTACATATTATGCGACCCTTGACCTTGCTTCCGGTTGGGTATTTCTTCTCGAGATCTTTGCCGCTCGCAGCTGCTCCTGAATGTATCAAATCCGCAGTAACATCGAGCAGGCCCATAATTTTGCCCGCGATTCCTGAGGGCGCGGTCTCGGAAACCAAGATCTCAACAGCCGTTCCGGGCAAGAACGAGTCCACCGTTGGTGCGCTGGTAAGAAAGTTGCCCTTTTTAGTATTGCCTATCTTTTGTGGATCCGCTGATAATTTAATGATGCTCCCGTTGGAGCTTTTACCGGTGATCAGGCATAAATAAACAGAGCCTTCATCGACGCTTGAAATGTCAACATCCGCGCCTAGCTCTTTCGACGACATGAAACCCCGAAAACTAGCGTCTGTAGTCCCGAGATCCATGATCAGACCATGGTCTTCCACACTTAGTACAGAAGCTTGCACCAAGCTGTTGGTCACGTAGTCGGTCTTGGTGAGTCCAGAATTGGCCTCTCGGGGATTGATCGAGAGCTCGATGTGCCGCTTGCCTTTGGCGCCAGTGGATGTTTCTTCCTGTGTAGAAGCCACGTAGGCTCGGAGGTATTGTCCGACAGAGAATAGCTTTTTGAGGTCGACCTTTGTGTCCGCGTCCTGCTCGTCTGCGTCCTCATCTGCCGCCAGGGCTTCAATCCGCTTTGTCAACTTGTCCGATATCGAAGTAAGTGAAACGTAGCCGGTAAGGTTGTTGGGAAGATTTAAAGCGAGATCGTATCGATTGATCTGAGAGATTTGTCCAAGGACCAGTGAACCAGGCACAAGCCGCTGAAACAAAATTTAGCCATTGGTTCACACAGGTGATTGCCAATTATACCTTGTAGCTCAGCCCTTCAATGCGCAACGGTGTTTCCTCTACGATACCATTCTTCTTTCTCTTCTTGTCTTTATTTCTTGACTTGCTCTTACTCTTCGTCGTAGGCCCACTGGGCTGATCAGGCATATCCTCATCATTTTCTTCGTCTTCGAACTCGTTCTTCGCCGCCTTCTTGCCAGTACTCTGCTCAAAGAGTACATCTTGTTTTGCTTGGATCTGAATCTGCTTATGTTCCAGCGGGGTAAGGATGCTTGCCCCTCCACGAGGAAATGCTGGTTCCTCTTCTCTCAGGACAGACAATTTCTGTGTGGATGTAGATGGTTTTTGCTTCTTCTCTGGTCGCACGCTCTCAGAGGCAGCATCGTGCTTGCGCTTGATTGGAGCCATGGTACTGTCAAACCCTATCAATCAGTTGCTGACATGTGTGGGTTGAAATTGAATCTTCTTTGCATTCTGCTAGAGAAATTCCGATTGAGTGTGTCTTGGCAGGGATAAAGTACCCGAGGATGCCCGGCAAGAGCTTCCTTGCTCTAGAGCTTAAATCCGACGTGTCGCAGAGACGTGTAGCAGCGCGACTTGCACTTTAGCAAAAAACGGAGAACTCCAAATCTTTTTCGGCATTGCTTTCTACTGCTTTCTGCTCCCGTTTACATTTGTACAGTACCACTATCACTATGACCTTCTGATAGTCCAGTGATGGAGGATCAAACTCCGCTGGGCTCCCAAGAATACCCTCTATCAAGCCGTGCAACCTCAACGAGCAGGGAGAACCTAGGTTCGTCACCTGTGCTTCCCACCCTAGGCAAACCGCATGGCAGCAAACCACGCAAAGCACCAACAATAACACCCAGATCCTTCACGCGATTCTTCACGCCAAAGTCTTCCTTGGAACGAGGTGGTCGGATTGGTGCATCGAGGCAGGCATTAAGAGACATTACAGCCTCTGCCTCGAATCGCAAAAGGCGAAGAACACCGACAAAAGATACTATACAGATTTTCAGAGAAGATGGTGAAGGATTAGTGGGTGGCTCGAAAAGGAGGAGGCGGAAGATACCAGATTCCCCAGACGTGACACCGGATCGCTCCTCACCTCTGAAAAGAATACGGAATCAGTCACTGGAGATTTCGGAGGACGAGGGCAGCGACACAGGGACAATTGAGTCCGGAGACGACGTCGAAGATCCGTTGCGGAGATACTGCCCAAGATCCGTTGAGCGCATTACTGGCTCGAACTATCGTGCCGGGCCAGGACGATACTTACGGCGAGAGATCGGTATCCACGATAGGGCATCAGAATTGCGGTGCCTTAGTCGTAGGATATCGAACGAGTGGCAACAGGAGACGACCAACTTCTCGACCAGACCCGATGATGCATATGTCTGCATGAACGTGGCGACGCCTTCAGAGCACACGATACCGTTCTGCACTGCAAGCTGCAATAGTAAGTTTCGGTTGACTGCCATATATATCCTTCCAAAGGCGCTGACTTGCCTTGCTTCAGCCAATACACTTATTGCCATTGGAGATGAGGACGGCGGTGTGAGGCTGCTCGAGAGTGCAAAGGACGAGAAGCCAGAGTTCTCAACGGCATACTTGGCCTTTCGGCCGCACTCTAATGCCATTCTCGACTTGGCCTTTTCCTGTGATGATCTTTTGTTGGCCACGGCATCCGGAGATCAGACCTCGCAAGTCATCGACATGCCCACCCAACGCGCCACGTACACCCTAGCCGGCCACGTCTCTTCTGTTAAGCAAGTCTGCTTCCAGCCAGGAAGCTCAAATGTGCTTGCAAGCTCAAGTCGCGACGGTAGCGTGCAAATATGGGATCTGCGGTGCAAGGGCTTTGATGCTCCTGTCCGCGACATCAGAGTCTCTCTCGAGCCTTCTAGCAGTGACACTACTGGGAGGTCTACGCCGAACAAAGTGACATGGGCTCGGTCTGTCAATACCATTTCTGAAGCACACGCAAGCAGGCAACCAGTGCCGACCAACAGTGCAACTGCGAGCGGCAGACTTGCACCAAGCTTTGATGCACCCTCCAAGACCGAGTCCCCCGGTAGGAGAGGGGACGTTTCCATCACGGCACTTTCATTTCTGCACCCTGGACACGAGCATCTTCTCCTTACCGCATCCGAAGCAAACGCTAGTGTCAAGCTATGGGATCTCCGTACCACACATAACCACCGTCGGAGCCGAGCGACTCCTCTATCGAGCACTCGACAGCCCGACAGCCACAACAAGCACCGTCATTTTGGCGTGACTTCTCTGTCGGTAAGCGGAGATGGCGGACGACTGTACACGCTGTGTAGAGATAACACCATCTATGCCTACTCGACGTCGCATCTGATACTAGGTCACGCACCAGAGCTGTCCAAGTCATTCTTGAAGCCGCGAAGATCTGGCGGTCCGGAGAAAGCAGGCTTGGGCCCGATCTATGGTTTTCGACATCCAAGGTTCCATGCAACAACGTTTTATGTCAAATCTGCTATACGGCCTGCAAAGGACGACAAGAGCGAGATGCTCGCAGTGGGAAGCAGCGATGGTTGCGCCGTGGTATATCCAACAGACGAAAGATACATGCAGCGTTCGAACCACCAGCGGACGCCGTCTTCAGGCTTTTCGGTCTCAGGGAAACGACCTTCTTTGACGCGAACAGATAGCGGCACTGGCCTCTCCACTCGCCTGGAAGACACGATCCCCATATACCAGCATGGCTCAGCGCTGATTCGAGGTCATAGCAGAGAACTGACGGGGCTGACGTGGACACCACGAGGTGAGCTGGTCACTGTCGGTGATGACTTTGTGGCCAGATGCTGGCGGGAGGATGGCGCAGATGCTAGAGATCTGCGGATGGGTGGTGAGAAAGAAGGACGGAGATGGGGTTGTGGGTGGGCGGAAGCTGAAAAGGGATGGGATGATGACGACGGATGATTTGCACTGAGTCGCTCTGTCTGCGTGCCTTGTATAGCGTCGGGATCCTTGTTCAGGAACCAAGGTAGATAGGCAATTAGACTCCAATTCCAAAAGTGTGACCGGTATTGACCTCGTCGATCTCTTACGTTGTTGGCTTGAGGGGTTCCTTGCCACGCCTCTCCTCTTCTTTCAACCTCTCCACCTCTTCATTCACCAAAGTGATCTCGGCCTCCACCCTTAACAGCTTCTCCTTCAGCATATTGCCATACTCCTCATCACTCAGCGCCCTCAGCGGACTCCATTTCATCTCTGCAACCCTTTCCCAGAAACGCTTCCCGTCTTCCCCTCCACCTTCTCCCACAGCCTGGGCATCAGAAGCAACTTGTTCCGAGTGCCGTGCGTCAAGCGTATTATAGACCGATTGTCCCAGATAGCCGAAAAGCGTGAACATAATCGTACCCGGGATGATGTTGCGCGGACCGCGGAAGAGACCACCAATTGTGCCGCCGGTTATGCCACCGGCAACGGTGCTGGCTGTGAGGCGGTCCTTGTGAGATGGGCTGGGGTAGTAGGCGTGGAAGATGGTACCTCTTGTCGCTGGAGATTGCGCCAATGGGTCAGTGTTGGTAGAGAAGGAAAGGGTCTGGCGAATGGTCGTGCCTAGAACCTTCGGAGCAGGACTAACCCCAGAATGTGCTGCCTAGAGCAGACCATTGGATACCGGCTGCAACGGCGAAAAGAAGGGGATGGGCGGAGCGAAGGACACCGGCGACTCCACCATAGAGGAGGCCAGTGGTTCCTAGGGTTGTGTAAGTAAAGGGTTTCGACTCAACAACGGTCACTCATCAATCGACGAGCTGGGCTGAAGTTGGTCAAGTGAAATGCAATATCGGTGACCTCATCATATAAAGATCCATTCACCAATTTGCATTTGCAATTTCAACTCGGTCTGCATGTAGGAAATTTGGCAAACTTCAGGATCTTTTTGTTCTTCTTTGCAGATGGGGCGAACGGGAAACAAACAGCATCACAGAAAATAGTAGTCATCAGACGCTTGATAACTCTTTTCCTAAATTTATAGAGGACACCACCAATTGCGCAAGGACCAGTATATACATAGTCAGAAGAATGGCTTACCAGTTAACGCACCGACCTTCAAAGCCGGTGTGAGAATCTCTCTAGCTGGAAAGTCGAACCGCTTGTTGGGCTGCTCCATTTCCCAGATCAGAATGTCTCAACAAGTTATTCACATCGGAGAGTAAGGTTAGAGATCATTCATTGTGAGAAGGTAGTATATGTCTGATGAAGTCATATTTCACCTAACCGTGAATAACTGTGAAGATCTTCCTGCAATATGAAGTGATAGGGCGTAAGGGCGCGCTAGAAGATCGTCGGCTAAATTAAATTAGAGTATATTCTCAAACCTGTACGAATCTCGACACCAAAGATTTCACGCAGCAAGACCAGATCCTGGTATCACCTGTTAAAATTGGGACGACTTCTCAGAAAATCTTTTGCTGCTATACCTTGCAGCTTCCAAAAATCTAGGCCGGTGGACGCTCGTAAGAGCGTGGGATACTGAGCCGCAAAGATGGGTAGGCCTAACACCATTACACCGATCACGGCAACCTCAACGGATGCAATATGCTAATAGCTTTGTTGACAGCTCCAAAAAAAACTAAGGGCGAGAAAATGGACCTGGGGACCTTCCTCACCGATTCGAGTATGCTTTAGAACCTATGTCGCACCAGCGGAGATGTTACAGCTGCTGACAAGGCTTTTAGCCCTGGGTTCGTGGGCCGATGAGATGGAAGACATGCCAATGCCATGTAAGTACTTCTTCCGGTTTATTTTACTTCAAGTATGCTAATAGTTCCGCTGTCTAGCTGGTAAGAATTTTCACCACATCCTGTGGGGCGCTCAGGGAAGCAAGGGTGGTGGCTGATTTTTGCAGCACCCAGTGGTCGCGGAGGTTATGGTGGCGATCGTTCGAACAATAGTGGAGGAGGATTTGGAGGCATGGCGGGTATGTGCACAACATTAAATATGAGGGGAAGACCGAAGACTGACTGAAGAAAGCAGATCGCGGAGGCTACTCTGTGCGCGAGCAACTACCACTACCCACAAAGCCTCCGTTTACGGTACATCTCGGCAACATGTCTTTTGACGCAACAGAAGGGGACATTACAGATTTCTTCTCTGGCTGCGAAGTGACGAGCGTTCGCATTGTCGAAGACAAGCTGGAGAGAAAGCCGAAAGGCTTCGGCTATGCAGAATTCGCAACATTGGATGGATTGAAGAAAGCTTTGGACGCCAACAACACCCAATTTCAGGGCCGAAATATTCGGGTCAGCGTTGCAGAGCCACGTGAGTCACATCACGCTGAGTCTGCATCTCGAGTGAGATTAAGATACTGACTAGTCCGACGCATTGTAGAAAAGGACCGACCTGATGCTCGTGAATTCGGTGATTGGACACGGAAAGGACCTCTTGCAGATGTCCCTGGCCAGCGACGAGTATCAGAGAGAGGTGGCTTCGGCTCTGGACGCGGAGGATTTGATAGTGCCTCTGACGCTGGCAGTGAGCGTGGTGACCGTGGCGGCCGTCGAGCTGGGTACGAGCAAGGTGATGGGAAGGTTCGGGACTTCGGAAATTGGGATCGCAAAGGTCCACTTACGCCGTCGCTTCCAACTGGGCCAGCAGCTCGAAGTTTTGATCGTCCAGCAAGCCGTGATGGACCCCCAAATAGACGAAACTCGCCAGCATGGGGGGAAGGACGATCTCAAGATGGTTCAAGACCTCCAAGGCGTGAATTCGTGGAGAGACCGCCAATAGAGCGAGCCCCTACTGCTGCCGAGCAGGACAGCCAATGGAGGACGAAGATGAGACCTGACCCACCGCCTGCTCCTCCCGTGCAACCTGTTCAGGCTGCAAAATCCCCGGCTCTTCAGAATCGTGAGCTCAACACACCACCTTCTCCTGCCGCTGCACCAGCAGCTCCCACCACGCGTCCAAAGTTGAACCTAGCGAAACGCACTGTTTCTGAAGCGCCTTCTGATGCGAATCTATCTGATGCTGCTGCTCCTGCGGCAGACTCAAAAGCCAGTCCTTTCGGCACGGCTAAGCCCATTGATACCGCTACCCGTGAGAAGGAGGTCGAAGAGAAACGCCAGATTGCTATTCGTGAGAAGAAAGAAGCAGACGAGAAGGCACGTGCTGAGAAGAAAGCCGCAGAAGAAAAAGCACGCGAGGAAAAGAAAGTTGCTCGAGAAACCGAGCAAGCCAGCAAGCCTGAGCAAGCGCCTGCGTGGAAACAAAGACCAGTCCAAGAAAAGGTGAACGGCCAGGAGCAAAAGGAGCAAAAGAAGGCCAACGGTCAGGCACAGGAGAAAGACAACAGCCCATCAGCCCCTCCTCCAGGCAAAAGCTACGAGATCCTTCGAAGGGCAGCCAACGAAGATAGTTCTGCGGCGGACGAAGAAGCCGAGGAGGCTGAAGCGTCTGAGGAGAATGGACTTGTCACAGAAGACAAAGCCATTAAGCCTAGGGAAATCGTACGAGACATACCGGAAGATGGGGCGCCAACGAATGGCTCCTCAGCGGCTGGCACACCTAACCTCAGTGCTGATGCGCTTGAGGGTGATGGTTGGAGTACAGTCTCCAAGCCAGAGAAAAAGAGGAAGAACGGCAATCAAGCTGCTCGTGCTATTGCCTCCTAGGTATCAGGCGATCGACCCCACAATTCGGATTTAATGCAGCACACGCGGAATTTTCCATCCTCACACTTCACTCAAAGATCTCTCTCTTCATCTCCGTCCGCTATTCCATCATTCCAAAGGCGTTATAGGTGCCCCCCTCTGGCGCACAGATGCATCGATGTATAGCTAACGGCTGGACATGGACTTTTCTGGATACCGCTGGCTGCTGTGGACGACACAGTGCTTACGCTAATCCTCTGACTGATCTATAAGCAAGACTGGAAAAGTTTCGCTCTGGCGTCGGATTCTTTCTTTCTTTCTTTTTCAGTTCCTCGGCGGGAATCTGTCGAGCTTTGCCGGAAGGATTTAACGACAGCGGTATCGTCTTTAGAACAAGGGGGCACATGACCTACGTTGGTCGACTTTCTACATGTACAACTAGACTGCAAAACAGATTTGATCAAAAATGCATAGACTTCCCAAAGGATGATTCCAAAAATCCAAACAATAATTAGGGTTCCCAATGCCACAAGATGATTGCCTCCACAGGCCAGTCAGGTGAGCGAACTCATGATGAGGACAACATTTCATACATAGCACTGGCACGACCATCTTGACATGGATGATATCGCCCAGAAGCCATTCCCGTCCAGCCGCCCACGATTCTAATCAAGTGCAGCTGTGACTCTCAGTCACATTGGGGGGCCTGAGCAATGAGTCAGGCCATCCCAGCATTTCCACTTCTAGAAGCCCCAGACAAGCAATTTTTACGTTTCTCGTAGCATCCAACCCGAGCTGGCGGGTCCCTCCCCGCCCGGTGTGCATCCAATCTCGACGATATAATAACGTCAAGAAACTCGAGGGGGTCAGTAATGGGCAAAGGTGATGAAGTACGTGTTACACCAGGGCAGTAGATGAGCTTGCGATGTGACGCTTACAGGGTTTGACTTTGCTAAGACGAAGCATGAGACATGTCTGTGCGGCCGCTATAGCAGGCTCTTGGGTCGTGAACGGGACGATCTTCCGTGCTGTGATGCTTTGGGTCGTTTCCATGTATTGCCGTTATCCTGTAGACCTAGGTAGTTGTTTGACCCCCTTATGAGCCTTATATTGGTCCCCTAAGAAGATTTATTTTCACGATAGTCACGTGACGTTGGCCACCCAGGTCTGAAACTGGGCCCTGTCGATCATTGCGCAAGCGTCCGTTGGTAAATGGCAGGGATATGGGTGGAGGTGCATAGAATTTCACTATCGGCTTCGTATTTACGTACAGTCAATCAGTCCATTAGGGGCGGGTTTCATGTACAAGAGGTGCGACGAGGTACTACGAGGTGCCTCCATCACTCGAACAATCTTTTCCCATCTTCTTCCTTTTGAGACTACCATGATATGTCCTCAGCAACCACAACAATACTGCAACCCTCGCCTGCCGCACCATTCCCAACCACATCTTTCACCCAGACATGCCCCAAATGCGGAACCGAGCTGTCTCACTCCCATCTCGACGACGCTGAAAATGCACAAAGAAGGATATCGGAGCTTGAGACACAGGTCAAGATACTAACTGGCAAAGCAACGGCCGCAGGTACTTTCCCTTCTTCGCTCTGCCTCTCAAGCAAAGTGCTCCGGAACATGGCCTCTCCACTTTATATCGAATTCTGGCGATGCAGGATGCTAAACCTCCCTCTAGTCGACAAGCTCGCCGACTACGAAGATGAGCTCCGCCAGCTCAAATCCTCCAAGGCACCTACCTCCGACCCCAACCTAAATGCCCAACCTCCGTCCCGGCCCACCTCAGCGGCCGGCAGCCAGCGCCATCACCTCCAGTCTCGGATCTCTCACCTCCTCGTCTCCAACCGCCGTGCCACGTCGCAGCCTCCATCGTCTGCTGCGGCGGATCAGACAACCCACTCGAGCACCAGAGAAAATGCGGAGCTCTTGACTATGCTCACGCGGGAACAGTCGCTGCGGCAAGCGGCCGAATCGAGAGTCAGTCAGACGAACGAGGAGCTGGAAGAGTTGTCCGCTCAGCTGTTCACGGAAGCGAATGAGATGGTGGCTACGGAGAGGAAGGCAAGGGCCAAGTTGGAGGAGAGGGTGGCCGTGTTGGAAAGGAGGGATAAGGAGAAGAGGACGAGGTTGGAAGTACTGGAGAGTAGGCTGGGAAGGATTGAGAGGGTGAGGGAGATGTTGAAGTGAGGTGTCTTACGGGGATTGCATTCTTGGAATTGTATGGAGTAATGGTCGGATACCCATTGAGCTGTTTGGTGAAATGATTGGGGTCTTGTATTATACATCCAAATGTCATGGTCATATACATTGTGAGTGAATTTTTTTCAAGCCGTAGAGGCAAACGAGTTGCAGTCTCATTAAGCATGGTTCTGAAAGAGCTACACTGGCGAAGCGTCGGATTTCTCTTACACAATGGATGGTTCAGAAGTTTCATTGCAGACTACCATATGCAATGGGCATGAAAAGCAACAGATGCCCTAAGTCGAAGGACTCTCTGCTCTGAAAGATTCTCCTTTCTATGATGCGTTTATTCCTGCTATTCTTGAGCATCTCTTTCCCATCAATGGTTGGAGAAGGGAGGGGGTGCTTGCCGGTTTTGATTCTTTTATTTCGTCTTCAGGTCATCGTGACGTCTTCACAAGCACTAGTTTTGGGCTTCGTACTCTACTTCAACTCCACCATTATTCAATAACTGTCCCTGCTACTTCTTGTCACCTTTCATTTCATATTCACATATGCAAGACTGCGTTATGGTCACGCCCCATCTGAGACTGCATCATCAATTCCCAGCATGTCTGGTAACCAAGCACACGCATGTGCCGCTCTTTCAGATCACAAACACATCTCTGGCGAGGAGGCGTGGACTCGAAGGTGCTCTCTGCCCACTCTGGCTCCCTGGGACCCCCAGCGCGTGAAAAACGAAGACAATCACCGAAAGAATTTTCTTATAACGCAACCTCCACCCTCTTTATGTGAAGCCGAAGAGGGAGAGATCTCGGAGACGCAGCCTAACAGCCACCAACTCCAGAGTTCAGAAGTAACATCATTCTTGTATTCAATTCCGCAATGGCAGCCCCCACCCACCAAATCTAGCGGCCAGCACCCCTCCAGCAATCCAAATCCACCGGCTACAAGCCAGCGAGTCAGATCTGTATCCGTTACGGGCCAGCAACCTTCCCGACGAAGAAATCAACCCGTGCTACCTCGACGAGCCAGACAACAATCTTTTCAAATACATGATCTATGGAGTTCAGCACTGGCATCCATCCGACCCCAAAAACCGCCGGCCCCAGCCTTTCGTACACATCTGGGTCGGGATGAGAGGATCCCAGGGCTATGGGGAAAGGACGCTCTGGATGGGAGGATAGGTATCCGTCCACGTAATAAGAAAAGTACGGAGCTTCAGCAACTCAAAAGCTCACGCCTTTCCTACGGTGAGAAAGGTACCGGCCTGTCGCGAGCGATGAAGATTATCATTCAGCAATTCATGGTGGCCAACGGTTATGTCTCCCCCCTCAAACACATACAAGGTGGTGACCTATCCGCATCAGTGCATAGCCTACGGGTCAGACTCGATCTGCACAATACTTTCAAAACCACAAAGGAGACCCCCGATGAACAGCGGCTAATAAAATCAACATGGGCGAGTATTGCCGGCTACGTATCGGAGCAATCCAGGGAGTGGAGAGCCCAAGGTGTCTTCGAACAACTGTCAGAGACGGCTCGACCTACTTTCGCTGCCTTTACAAGCGGGTGGACGGATCTTAATTGGGACGGTCGCACACAGGATTATACTCGTGCAACGAGGTTAACGACATCGTCTCCTGTGCTATATGTGTCTCCTAGTGATCATAGCAGAGACTCAGACTCAAAAGGGTTTCAAGAAGCAGCCCATGAGGTGGCCATTTTGGACATTGATACCGAGGGATCATTGGACAAGTCTTATGCTGTACTTGAACCCACACAGAAGCGTTCTGCCCAACATGGTCCCAACAATGAACCCAATAAACGGACTCGGAGAAATGACTACGCTCCCAACACGAGCGAACATGAGTATGTCAATCACTCTCACCATGAAGAAAATCGCCTCGAATCCACCAGACCAGAAGAGAGAGGCCTCCCAACGGTGATAGAAGCAATCCACCGTGCGCGAAACACGATGTTGGAGCTAGCCCCCATGTCAGCCAGAGATCTCGCCGTCATGCAACAAGATTGGGCATCGAATGGGTACCCATCCATGTTGGCCGAAACGTTAACGATTGGACGGGCCTACACCGCAACGATGGGTTCATACTTCGACAACGCTTTGGACCTGCTGTCTCTCCTGGAGGGATCGGGTCATTGGAAGGCAGGTCATATGAAGGTTGAAGTGGACTGTGCGTGTCAGGAAGAATGGGCACTACCCGAACAGTCGGAGGATGGGATGGCTGTCAACCAATCCAACCTTTATAACGGGGAATTCCTGAATCAGAACTCACTCAAGCGAGAAGATGCTATACCAGACGGAAGGCAGGATGGAAAGGTACCTGATCGGTCGATACCTTCCGTTGGAGATATCATGGACCGCTCATCCCGGCCCGGAGATGCAACACCTGACCTATTGCAAAAGGGGACCGCATCTGGGCCGTGTCTTGTTATGACAAGAACTACCCCAGTCAATAGTCTCCCTCACCCAGCAGCTACAAAACCAGCTCAAATGTACTCGGGCATGGATCTGAATAGAAGCGTCAGGAACGCCTGCACCTTTTCGAGGATACCGGCTTTCGACTACTAAGAGACAGCAACAGACGATGAAGCTGTTCGTCTCGATCTCACAGCTTGAGCACTTCTCTTCCACGTTGGTTGCTTCTACCAATCATTGGTCTGCCATCCTAATCCGCCATCGTCGAAGTCAGCTACTTTTCCGCTTTGCTTCTCGTCCGATGATGTTTGTTGCTCCATCGTATTCCTATAGCCAGCTTTGCATTTCCATTCTTGGTCGGCGGATGATGGCCTTGCTTCTGAGACACATGTCGAAACAAGAAGTCGCAGAAGACATGGCGATCAGTTTGCTTCACGGTTTAGTTTAGTTTAGGAGCAGCGACTGGTGTTCATGGCTGTAGAAGCGACTTGTATCCATTCATTCATTCATTCATTCAATCAACTAGTAGCAAATAAATAAATAAAACTAGGGGTATATATAAACGCCGTTCCAATACAATGCAATGCTCAAAAAGAGATGCACTCATTGATCGATCCCCTATCTCACTCACTTCGCCCCCCACGCGCTCCAGCTCCAGCCCCAACCCCAACCCCACAAAGAGCCTCCCTCCACCCCGATCCGGACCGCGCCCTTCGCAGCAGCGGACAAAAGCTCCACCATGCCCATGGGCAGGACGTGCTTGAGCAGAAGCGAGCGCATGCTCGGGTCTCTGGTGGTTTCGGTTTCGTTTTCGTTTTCGTCTGTTGGGACAGGTGGTATTGTAATCCCAGGTCTCGTCATCAATTTAGGGTTAGCATCGTCTTTGGCGGCCTTCATCATCTCAGGATCGATGTGCTGTTTCATAGTAGCCATCATGATCCCGTCGTCCTTTCCGGCCGTCGTTATTTTGTCCCTCTCATCCCTCTCATCTCTTTCGTTCCGCTTATCATCCACCACCCGCGCAGCAGCAGAAGGCAGTCTGGAGACGTCCACGTCCACAGCAGAAGAAGGCAGTCCAGACGACAGTCCAGAAGGCACTCCTCCAAACCCACCCCACCCACCCAACCCACCTACCCCTTCCCACTCCACCCCCTCACAAACCTCCACCACCACCCCGATCATCCCCCGCATAACCAGCACCGCCTCCCTCACAACCTCCTCCCTCTCCCCCTCCGTCAGCGCCCCATCCTCCAGCGCGGCGAAGCGCGCTTTGAACTCGGCCCTCAGATCCTCGCCGTCGCGGTCGCCGTCGAAGGTCCAGAAGGTGAGGTGCGCGTCGATGATGGCCGCATCCACATCTCTATCCACACCATCATCCCGCTGTCCCTCTGCTTCTGCTTTCCTGTAAACATCACCACCACCGCCGCTATCGACGCCGCCTTCACCGCCACCGACGCCTTCGACGTTGACGCCGCCGCCGGTCCAAAACCCGACCCCGGCCCGCCGCAGCCTGCCGCGTATGTAGCGCCCGCCGGCGAAGAGCGCCATGTAGAGGATCCACGTGTAGGCGAGGAGGAGGTGCGGTTTTGCGGTCGTGGTGGTGAGGATGTGGGATGTGAAGGCTGAGAGGCGGGGGTGGTGGTTGTTTCTTTCTGCTTCCGGGTTGATGGGTGAGGGTGAGATGGGTGAGGGGGGTTTGATGGCGGGTGTTGCGTGAGGAGGATGGTTGTGGCGCTGGCTGGAATTGGGATTGGAATTGGAGAGGATCCTGTCCACGTCCGCTCTTAACCTGGGCGCGCGCTGTAGTCCTCTTATGTACAGGCTTCTTGCTATTCGCTTCTGCTTCTTCTTCTTCTTCTTTTCTTCTGCTTCCGCTTCCGCTCCTCCTTCTCTATCCGCTCCTCTTTCTCCTTCCTCTTTCAAATTCCCCAAATCCCCATCTACCTCCCCCCCGTCCCCCTCCCCCTCATCCCCCACCCCCAACCCCCTCACCACCCCCTCCACAGCCTCATAAACAGCCACAAAACCCCTCATACCCTCCGCATAGGTCTCGGCGCTCTCGACGTGCGGCGGCAGCGCGCGCGGGAGGAGGGAGCGGATGAGGGCGTTGAGGTGTGCGTGGTGGGGGCGTGTGGCGGCGGAGATGAGGGTTGGTAAGGGGGTGTTGGGGGGTGGTGGTAGTGGTAGTGGTGGAAATCCGGGGTTGGAGACGGGTTGTTGTGGGAGGTGGGAGATGGACACGGGTGGTGATGGTGGTGGTGGGGGGTTGGGGTTGGAGTTGGCCGTTGTCATTGGAGGCAGATCTGGTTGGGGTGTTGCTGAGGACGAGGGCGAGGGCGAAGGGAAGGAGGTGTGTGGATTGGGAGGGCTGTGGCTGATGTCGACGGTGGGGTGGGTGATTGGGTTGCGGTGGGCGCCGGGAAAGGAGGGTAGGGTAGGGTAGGGTAGGGATGGATGGTATAGTAGGGATAGCTTAGTGTCGATGCTATACGATATAATGATAGGAATTGAAATGTAGGAGAAAGGACTAGGATAGAGAAGAATACAGTCGGAGTAGAGTAGAGTAGAATAGAGTAGTGGATGGGCCAAGGTCAAGACGGTTGAAACGGAATCAAATCAATCGAATGAATGAATGAATGGATGGATGATATGAATGACACGATCCAAAAGCGAGACGAGGGATAAACACACTCCTCACTCCTCACTCCTCGGATAGGAATAGGAATACCTAGGTACTTAGGGATAGAAAGATAGAAAGAAAGAAGGAAGGAGAAAAATGTACCCTACGAGACCAACAAAAGGGTGCGTCTAAAGTATGCCTGTATGTAAAGACCGTGATATGAGAAGGAAAAGTGTGTAACTCAGTGGAAAATACAAAAACCCCAATTAAATGCTTGCCGAGGTGCATCCCCTTTCAAAAACGAAAAAGTAAACAATCCGCTTGTTCAATCCGCTTACTCATTCCTTGGTGGGCCAAAAAAAGGAAAAGCCGTCTTCCGTACTCGTACTCGTTCCCACCCCACCACCCCTCCTTGGCCCGCCCAAAACCCCCCCCAACCCCGAGCCGACTTGTATGTACTCTATCCAGCGCCCCACCCCACTGGCCAGCCCCCAACCTGAGTACCCGTACCCACCTACCCTAAGGTACCCATCCTTACCTTACCCTACCCTAAAGTATTCGCTAGACTGCCTAGAGCACCTAGCAAGTCTTAGAGAGAGAGAAGGTTTTTCCCGGGGTTTGAGACCGGGGGGGCTTGAGACCGGGGGCTTGACCGGGGGCTTGACTGCAAACCGACTGGGGGCTTGACCGACCGGTGGATGAAAGGAGGAGGGAGGAGGGGGGGGGCTACTTTACAGGGGGGGTTTGGTTTCATGTCTAGAAGAGTACAAATACACCGTACTCTGTACCCAACCCTTCGAACCTATACTTCGTGGACGGTTTTCTAACATCCTACAATCTACAGTACTACACTCCGCTACACGCCTCAATCGCAATCGCAATCCCAAATTCATCGGTCATCACCGACATACCGACTGACCGACTGACCGACACACCGACTTGCATGGAGGGTTTGATTTTGATTTGATATGGTCTGGCAAAGTAAGATCAGGACAAAGCAGACTGGCCAGAGCAAGGCACAGTACGTGATGGGATAATATACACTTTAGGTTTTGTATCTATCTTATCTCGTCTTCTTTACCAGCATGCATGCATAGCGTAGCGTGAGCTCAACACTCTAACCCGCTTCTCTTTCCGATCCATCCATCCACCCATCCATGCCACAGTCACACTCGCTGAAGCCCGTAGCTAATGATGACTGACCATCCCACACACACACACACACGAGCAAGTACGTGAAGAAGCGCCCTCTTTGCTATGAACCACACACCGGCCGTGCACGAATGATTCCACCCAGCTCCGAGCTCGATCCTTGATAATATCTCGATTGCACAGCCGTCGAGGCTTTTATGAAAACGTTTGAAAAAGGAAAGAAAATGCCACCGATCCAGTCCAGTAGCGAAAGCGTGTTGAAAAGATTGGGATTGTTACCGAAGAAGTAAGGTGTTGGCCCGTAGCCCCGCACGATGAACTGAAGGTCTACAACATAGCTCATTATGGTATATCGACAGTCGGAGATAGCGTCAGGTAGGACGGTTCCGCGCAAGACACGTACGTGAATTATGGAAAGCTGAAGTCCTCGCCAACTAGATGTGTTGCCGAGATGCTTCTGGCGTGCTCTTTGCTCTTTGGGGTTGTCATCGGATTCTCCATTCGATCGTTGCCATACTGAACGTCAACATGAGTCGTCTTGCTGATATTGCCCATCGGAATACCATGACTGTCCGAAGTATCCTCGCTGCTGGAGCCCAGGCTTGAACCTTTGCGCACAGGAGCGTTGCTTATCATGGTAGACATCCTGGTATTCTGCGATTGCTTTTTATTTTCCAACCGACCCCAGCCGTCGTAGGCAGCAGGAGGTGAATTTCGGTCTCGGGAAGCGGCTCCTGTTGGGAAATTCGGGGTCAGCGTCATCCCGGGAGAATACATGAAAGAAAGTATTTGCAGATATTGGAGAGCGCGGAACAGAGATTCTTCCTTCCAAGACAGATCTTGTGACGCAATTATGCTGCTCATTTGGAAGAGAAACCCCCCCTAATACGTACCTCGACGTCGGGCTGCGTTCGAACCGTTGGAATAGTCGTCGGCAGAACTGCGAGGGAAGAGGCGCGGGAAGAGTGCAGCCAGAGGACTCTTGAGCATGGGCAGACAGGCACAAATGATTGCAGTATTGGACTCGATCGTCGTCCAAATGGTCGAGTTGAGTGTGCCGTATATCTGGTCTTTAGCTTTGGATCCGGTTTTGAGGGTGGTCATCCGCAATATCGATGTGATGCAAACGCTGACTGGCTGTCAGCATAGTAAGACGCGAACTCTCTGATGAGAACCTACAAGCCACCCAACGCGAATACCATCATGAGACCCAACCGCTGTCGTCGGGGTAGCTGCAAGCTTCGAACGACGGGCATGGGCAGGGCAAGGATCAAGAAGTCGCCAATAATGTTCGCCGAAGCATTCGCATACCAGAAAGCCGTGAGGTTGATGCAAGTCCCGGGGACAGCATGATCCCAGATGCGCTCGAGCGGCGTGCATTGGACGATGGTCGCTATGATGCTTGCGAACGCGTACAGTATCACATAGCCCATGATGATGTGCACCGTCTGCCGGAATTTCTTGGTCGTGAAGATGCGCAGGTAGAGGAGACAGATGGAGGTCTTCGTCAAGGTGATTGTGAATTTGTACAAGATCTGGGCTGCCCAGAATGCCTGAGTACACACGTGAGAAGGGTGCGCCAGGTGGAAGGGTTTGCTTTCCGCTCGGTGTTGATTTACCTGCAAGGCGATGCGAACATCCTCTCGTGGAAGGCTGGTAGACATCTTGCCAATACCGTGAGCGACGCCTATGCATTTCTCAGTCTGATGGACGTGACGGGAGAATAACCAAGTCTGTCTTGAAGAGATGGACTCACTGACGACGTTGCTGATACCAAGACCGATTGAGAAGACCTATGACATAGAAATCAGCAAGGTCACACTTCATAGCCACGTGAAGACGAGACGAAAGCGGCGGCAGACGTACCACAGAAGCAATGATGGCATAGTCATCTTCGTGCAGCTTCCGACCAGTGGTCAACCTCGAAGCCAGACGGCAGCCAACGAGGCAGACGGCGATGAAGGTGAAGACGATGGAGATGACGGCGAGGTTGACGCCGCGGCCGTGGAGTTGGTTGTCTCTGGCGTGAATGACGGCCATCACTGCCAATTGTTGTTCGGGGTACGTGGTTTTGGATTTATTGCGGGGGTGGTGGTCTCGGTGCTAGGAAGAAGGAAGGTGCGAAGATGATGGGAAGGATTTCGTTCATCAAGGGGGGCGGACGAGAGGTGCGGGAAAAAGCTGGAGGGCTCTGAGGGGGATAGCAATGAGGATTTTGATTTTCTACAAGATGGCAACGATGAGATGAGACCTGGATGGGGGGGAAGGATATGGATGGTGATGTAAGGTAGGATAGTCGTTGGGTTGTGGGTTTTTAGCGGCAACAGGTGAAGCGAAGCAAGGGTTTCTTGTGCTACCTGCGCTGTCATTCATCTCGAGACCCTCCTTACATCCATCTCTAACCCAAAGTACAGCTTGCCGGCGATACTCGGTCTACATCTTTTCCTTGCACGAGTCAGGACTCTAATCATGCACCTCGAGCGGATAAGTAAGTCAATCGAAAAAGATGTGAAAAAAAGGACAGCAAACACAGACCTCACTCACCATGCAAGCAGCTACCTAACTCTCTCCACCCTTAGGTAAATCCCATTTCCCATCCTCCGATCCACCGTACTCGCAAACCTCATGCAAGATCGAATCACGATTTGCCCCAACTCACCTTGCAAAGATAAGACGTGTACTCGGAGGTAGCTACCTACACTCGATACCCTTATTCCGAGTCATCACACCCAGCAAACACTCAACCCCTTTCTCCCACCGTGCAAAAAAAAAAAAAGATCAGCGCCAAATGCAAGATGCCCGTCCGTGCATACACACCTAAGGTACCTACATCTGTATCACTTTTTCCTCCTCCTCCTCCTGCAGATGTAAACTAAAATGATTTACCTCACCTCACTACTGCAACCCCGGAGATTTGTTCCCGCTGCAGGTGTCCCGCTCCGTACCTGGGCTGAATCATTTTGCCACCCAGAAATATCGGCCAATCTTACAGTGGGGAAAATAATAATGTGATCGACCTTGCTTTTGCTGTCCGGACGTAAAGTCAGGGGTGCAAAGGGTCAAGCAAGGGGTCAAAATCAAACCGACAGGTGTAAATGCATTCAAGGTGAATTTTGGGATCTGCTGTACTGTTAATCCGGCAGGACGATTCCTCCGTTCGCCAACTCTTGCTGTTTCCACATCCCACACCGACGCTCGTAGCTCCATGAGTCCCAAACAATTAAACCGTCACGTCAACGCTGTCAAAGCATCTGCACGTTCAGAAGTGGTCCTGAAGCTCTCATGAAAAGTGAATGTCATATCTTCGTCAGCGGTACATGGAAAGAATATACACAAGACGTAGATAACCTATCGCTGCTCATCCCACGCGCTCTGCCTACCGTTGATCATCAAATTCGTCGTCATTGCCCCGTCTGCCTCGCACCAACCACGCGACGGCCAAGTTCACCTTTTTCCAAATAATAATGCCCCCCAACCATCATCATCGTCTCGTCGCTTCAAACCCCCTATAATCATGAGGGGAAAAGGTGAGCTTCTGTCTACCACCGGCCCAAGCGGATTCTCGACGTTGTCGAGCCACATCTGTGTTGCGCCTCGCTCAAATGCTGAGCCAAGGCTGGTACTGGTGTCAGATGGATGCCCGAGTGGAAGCCATCTCGAGGTGGTGCCTGGGTGCAGGATTCTGTAGGGTGTGTGAATTGTTTGTCGAATAGCTCTTGCCATTTTCGGGTAAGGCTGGAAAGGATAGTTGTAGTCCGGTGGTCCGCTAGACACAAGGCATGCTGTTACCCGTGTGCCAGTGGTGTTGGACTGTTGGTATCATAGGAACCCGGATTCCGAAAGGAGCCTAAAAGTGCGACAACGGTTAGCCACATCGAATAGGAAACAACGCAGACGCTAATGACTACGCCGCCTCGAGGGATGGTCTCCTTATTCATGGGGTGTATGAAAATGCCCAGCAGCTAGCCAATCAACCAACTTGACTTCTTCAAGAAAGACCTAGAACCTGTGCTTGTCTACGAGACCTAAATCAACCAACCTTGTGATTTTCTCATCCTCCCTTTCCCTGGGTTCAACCTGGAGACTCTTGTCGTACATCTCATGCACATCGCCAGCCGCTTGCATGTTGCTCAACATGTAATCCTGCAGGTCGGGCACAGGTTTGAGAACGTAAGGTACATTCTGATATTGCTGAATGTCTCGAATGACGTCGGCGGTTTTGGCTCGCTTGGCGAAGTTGATGAGGTCTGTACGTTTGATTACGGAGGGTATGCCGTCCTCGATAAAGGTTAAGTCGGTGAGATAAACGCCTAGCCAACGTGATTAGCCGCACTGGTCATAGATTCTCTGCAACCAACATACCAAAGAATGGGATGCAAGGAGGGTTCGCCAGATGTAGCGCTTCTCTGTACTCCCCAAAATTCTTAGTACTGTGCATCAATTTTCTCATTTGTTCCAAAACCGTCATCGTTCGAGCATTGACCTGGGCCCAAGTCCGAGTGAGACGACCTATTGGAGCTGTACTGAGTGCCGAGATGATAGACGTCAAGGTTGAAAAGTTGTTCATCGCGCGGCATTTCTAAGCACGTTAGTGGATTCAGTCATCGCTGAAGGGTGACCCGTTCTTACGTCTGCAACGGATACGAAATGCTTGATCACGACTACCCGCTTCTTCACATCTGACTGATTCAGTATCATTTCCGCAACCCAATTCGTGAGCTGATTTGAGTGCAGTATCAAAGCTTTGACGTTGGCTGCTGGCTCAGGATCATCCGGGCCAAGCTTCCTTTGCCAGGTCTTGTTGAGACATTCCGTCGGTTTGATTCTACCATATAGCCTTGACTCGATGATGGTCAATTGTCTCCCAAATTCAGTGGGATCAATATCCAGGAATTTGAGCTTCTTCATGTTCTTCGGCATGATTGGCGTGGGCATCGAGCTGTTCTGAGTTGGGACCAAGCCTTTCGTAGTATCATGCCCCTTTATCCTTCGCTCAACCGAGGTCATCAAAGGCCCGGACCCTGGTGTGTTGCTTGTTGCTATTGAATCTTTCGCAAACGAGTAGACCCTTCGAAGAAGCTCGTTGCTGGCGTCATCATTGTTTTCCATCCAATAGCTATCGAACCAACTTTTGAGAATGTTGACCACGCGGAAACGTATTGGCTTCTGTTTCTTTTCGACCCATGTATTGTATTCGCCTTGCGAGATGCCTGGCGGTGGCTGGATGCTAAAGCGCTTGACCAGCATCTCGAAAAGCTCGGAGGCGGAAGTGAAGGATCGGTAGGTGAGGAGGAAGGTATTATTGAAATGCGAATCCAGTCGGTCGTGTCGGGTCAATTGTTCCACCAAGGCGATCAAGGTACCGCCACGCAACTGTGGTGGACTAACCTTGGGATCGTATGAGATTTCACCTTCATAGTCAAGTTTCAGGAACGACGGCTCTTCCTCAATGTCTCGAGGTACTTCGCCGAAGAATTTCTTGACCTTGGAATTGTTGTCCTGCTTGCGATAGTTCTCTGCGGCTGGGTCCACCCCTTCGGAATAAGAGACCGGAAAGGTCATTTCCGGCAGTGTAGGTCGCAGTATTGGGGGGTAAGTGGAGTACTTGGAAGATTCATAGGGCGCTCCGCCATCAGTGGTTCTGTGAGAGCGAGGGACGTGTGTGAGTGGGCTTGATGCTTGTAGCATGGAGTCAAGCAGTAATTGCAAAGAGAAGCCGACTTGAGAGGTGTAATTTTCCAGTTGCCGTACAGTCACGCGAACCTCATTGAGGCGTTCTTCCAACGGATCGCCCCGGCATTCGGCCCACTCATCCCCCAATGGCGCCGCCACTGCTTGGCAAGCGAGCAATAGCTGCATGATAAGGTCATACAGCTTCTGCTTTTGAGCCGTGAAATCGACGAGCTGTGGGTTTTGAAATGCAGTGCCCAAGGGAGACAGATTAACCGACTCAACGGCTGAGAGCCAGGGCCGGAAGAACTCAATGACCTTTGCTGCGGCTTGGCAAACCGCAGCCCCGATCTGTCTATGTCGTAAAGGTGTGATGAGCTTCTCTCGGATGGAAAGCTGATCTTCCAGACGGCGAATATTCGCAACGATTATCCTTTTCAGCTCATCCATCCTCTCCAACAAGCTGCGATCCAAGGTTACAATGGGTTCAACATACGGCTCATATTCGTCTTGATCCATGAATGAAGTGGCCAACAAAGGATCCTTGATACCCATGCCGTTGTTCTGCCAGCTACCACCGTTATTGCTACCCGCGAAAAAGCCTGGTACCAACCGTGGAATACCTTCACCTCGCTGCGATCGCGCGACCTCTACGTAATTCTCCACGCCCACCATGACTTCTTCCGCCTCTTGAAGACATTTGGTATACGCATCCTGTGCCGGCCAGTCGGCCGAGGCTATATGCGAAGATAGGACCAATTTTGAGAAGTGAGACATCATGTCACGAAAGTGTGGATACAACGCTTTGTTCGTAGATATAATCGAGGGATTGCCCGAATGATTGTCCGTGGTACCTGAAGCAGCAGCGAGCAGCATTCGCAAGTGATCGGATATGTCCTCAGCTTTTCGAACATATTCTGATCGATCGGCATTGTTGATTGCTTGTCTATACGATTCGATAGCTTTGTGTATGTTTTGCACTAGTCTAGTCCAGGTCTGAGGTACAGAGATGCCGTCGTCGAAGAACGACCGTGATACAGCTGCAGCTGCAGATACCTGGCCCAACGGATTGCTTGTGAATGATGTCGTGGTCGTGCCAACCCCCCTTGAAGACGGTTGTGTTCCGCTCATGGACAGGTTGGTCGCCTCGAAGCTCCGGTTATGTGCGATTGGCGAGGTATCGAAAGATTCTGTGGATACAGCTGGAGATATGCCATCAGAGATGTACGAACGCCGCCGCCTTGGCCGCGAGTGCATGGAGGACTCCTCAAGTTCTGAAGCGGAATCGCCAGTTTCAGATTCATCTTCGTCGCGTTCCAAGCCACGCGCCATCATCTCAGGAGGAGGTCTAGTCTGATCGGGCACGTGAATATTCATCCGGTCTCTTGGGCCAGTCTCGTTGGCGGAAGTAGGTGTCTCTAGGGGCAGTTCCATTGTCGAGACACCGGTGAGCGTGTTGAAATAGAATAACCGTCCATCTGGAGTGGCTTGTGGAATCCAGAAAGCTGCCTCTTCCTGCTCCTTGTCCGCACCATCAATGGATTGTCGCGAGGCATCATTCCTGGGCCTCGCTTCGTATCCATTGTCAAAGTCGTCATATTCCTCGTCTGTACCGGACTCGCTGATCATATCGCCTCCGTTCGTCAGTGGCGGTGCATCTCTCGTTGTAGGCTCTTCCGGTCCGGCGACCACGACGCAGTAATTGCTGGGGAACCATCCACGGACACCTTTGATGACACCGTCCCACCAGCCACTCGTCAACTGTGTAAGGACCTGTATTGTATCCCCCTTCTGAAAGCTGAGGCTTGTTCTATCATCCGATTCATAATTGTAGAGCGCCCGAACGTACAAGGCGGTGGGAGGTAGGACTTGGCTGTTCATTCCAACGGACGGCGCGCGACTTCTCATCGCTGATGCGGGAGTCGAGTGTTGCTGAGTAAGAGTCTGGCTTGTAGCAGTACGCGCAGGCTCTTCAGTGTATTGGAAGGTCGCCGAGGTGAAGACGGTGGGTTTACTGGTGGCATTTGTTCGAGTGTTGATGGTCAAGGGTGCCCCGCCGTCAGCCTGGTCAAACATGGGGGTGCGCGGAGGAAGGATGGAGAGGTTCGGGGATGCCATCAGCGGAGAGTGGTATCTGCAAGTGAGAGCATAGGCGGTGCCGCAGGAGGAGCTGCGATCGCAGCCTTGAAATGTGGCCCGGTTACTGATTTGTAGGATTTTCGGCTGATGCTGATTATGCAGGCGTAAGTTCGCCGAAGAAGTAGAGAGGATGCGATTCGTTAGTCGTTGCGAGTAGGATTGTACCTTGGTAGCCTTAAGGTCTCGATGTAATTGGAAGGCGAGGAAGGGTACAGTTGGATTCGATTCCGGCGATTAAAATAGCCTCCCCACACACAGGAAAAGATGAAGAGCAAGGTGATGGGCAGATCTCGGCTGTCGACAGGATGCAGATGCGCTTTAGATGTGGAAGATACAAGTTCAGCGGTTTGGTACGTTAAGTAGGTTAACGTATCCCAGAGATGTGTTGGTAAGTTACTTGTAAGAGTACTTCGTAGGAAGGAAGGATGGACCCCGGATTCCTGCTGTCATCTTCGTATGGAAGCGGACGGCGGCAGAAAAGCGAGTGAGCGGCTCGAGGCGACACACCTATGCACCACTCACTGGGGGTACTCGTATTAATTGAATAGTAGGTAATTAACGAACAGATTTGAGCCGGGAGCCTCTACACAGTCAATTATAATGTTGATAAATGTAGTAGGTACTTCTAGGTACGTACTCTAGGCAGAGTACTCTATGCATTACCTATCCCCCAAAAACAGGAAGCTGACTGGTTCCACTTCATACGAGTATAATTATGCTTACTATGCTTCGTTCTTGGATTTACTCGCATGCTTCCTACCTACCTATGCAAGCTCGCAACTTCCTTACCTTAACCCGTTTAGTTAGGTAACAAAAGTAACAAAAGTAACAGATTGATTGGCATCAAGCTCGATGCTGCCTTATATCTTGATTGGTGCTTTGCCTACTTACCACCCTGGTACAATCCTCTACGATAGGGGGTACAACCATAACATGCCATACGTCCCAAATAATGTGTCTTTCGGAGGAATATTCTTTTCCTAGCCTTTTCGGCTTGCGTTCTTTTTTGATCGCTCCCTTGCCACTGGAGCAATCAAGAATCATGGTCCCCTACCTTCCACGGGCGGTTACGTGGATCAGATTGGTCACATCGCAAGCAAGCAGTGATGGCAAGCCGGAGACGCCTTCGAGCTTTGTCGAGCATCTCAACTCGGCCAACGCCACTGCCCGGTCCTCCACTGCTGCCAGCTATCTACTTCTACGTACGCACAAATTGTCTTTGCCTTCACTGAGCGTTCTTCTTCCCCGGCGAGCCCTCGCCAATCGTTGAAAAGGCAGCTGGTACATGGTACATACCTATGTGATCGACATTATTGTATTATTCCGGCAGTCTGGTTCGAAGCGGAGCCGAGAATGACAGCTCCTTTGGAATATTTGACTCACAATTTTGCCTTTCGCTACCTTATTTTCCATGATTTCAACCTGATTGTTTGTAGGGCCAATTGTTTGATACTATGAGAGGGCTACGGTAAGGGTATGGACTTGGGTGTGAAGCTTAGAGTCGCCTGGGATTGGCGAGGCTGAAGAGTACCTATGGTCATGGAGAATCGCACGATGCGGCGGAAGGTCGGAAAGGGAGGAGGGATCAGACGGTTTTTGGGAGGCCGGTGTTTGTTCCCCTGTTCTCCTTGCGTGATATTGCCGGACTTTGACGCTTTGACAGGCTCTAGATACACACCATCATGAGCCACTTTCTCTTGGCTTGTGGCGAACGAGAGGGCAGATACGTATAGGTAAGTTCAATCCATGTGTACACAGATACTGCAGAGTGTCTTTTGCGGAGAGTGGGAACAAGGTGTGTGATTGTGATAGATAGATGGAGGGTGGGTAGGGGTATGGCTAGTACCTTGGGTGTAGCTACCTGAAGGTTCCCTACCTTATTATTTAAAGTAGCTTGTAGGTAAGAGTACCCTACATCTTGGCGGTGGATCCAACCGCGTGGCATTACAGGGAATGAGGCAGTGAGGCAGTAACTAATGAATACGCTAACCGTGACGTTTGGGCCCGGGGAAGTGGAAAGGGCGGACTCCCTTTCCAATTTGGAGCGATCAACAATCTTCTATGATGGTGATAATAATTAAAGGCAGATGAAAATTATGATTAACTTAAAATGATTAAAATGATCATAATAATAATAAGAAATAATGAAAAATATTGAAAAATAATAATTATCAATGATGATGATGATGATGATGATGATGATGAAGACTGATGATGGATGACTTCCACTTGATCTTTCAGTTTCTTATTATTTCTACAAGCACTCATCACTTGGCACTTGGGAACTTTTTCAATACCATGCCTCTAAGATGCTCTCCCTCTGCTTCTTTAGGATAACTCCCATCTGATTTGTCTTCATTTCAACCTGTACTTTCAAAGAAGCCTCCAAAAGCACCTTTTACTTGGCCAGGGCTGGCCACATATAAGTCCCTACCCGTCTTGCGCGCCACCGTATACTAGTACTGTCCATGGCAAACATGTCATCACCAATCGTCATCATCATCTAGGTAAAGCGTCAAACATCATTCCCTTGAAGTACATTGAGTGTGCGTAGAAGAATACGATTGCTTCGTTTTGACTCTCTAAACGAGACTCGAGACAAGACGAGACTCGATCCCCATGCAAACACCCGTAACACCACCAAGCACATGGGGACCGCTATTCCCATACAGGCACGGACGCCAAAAAAGGATCGATTTCGCGACTCTCACCGTCTCTCTCACCGCCATAAGCCAAAATTATTTAATTGTTGAAATTTTCGAAGAGACGGTTGCGAGATTATTATGAAGTCAACACCTTGAATGGCGTTGCTACTTCTGCGCTGGCTCGCCAGTCCTTGAAACCGTCTTTCTCATCTAAGGTAGTCTTGAACATCAACATATGTGGCGGCCGATGATTAGCAGACTGCACACAAGCTAAGCTCGAGTAATTCTTTTCTCCCCTGTCCGCTGCTTGAGCCTCAACCTCACAATCTTTCGACTGGATCAAGGCTTTCTTTGTACTTGTAGAAGAATGGTATATAGGCACGTTTATTGAAAGTCTGAAGAGACAAAGATGGCATGGAATGATGATAAAGTAGGAATCAAGGTGACATGCAGGAGGCAGGATTTTACTAGGGTGGCTAATGGTATCATGACGGTAGTGTATCCCCGAAATAATGGAGAAAGGGTTCGGCCTCTTGCCCGCGCAAAGTGGCCCCTCGAAAAAGGGGGCGTACCCCTCCAAATATTATTATTGTATTCCAAAATATTTTGACCCATGGTTGACATTCTTCTTCTAACATCTTCCTCTCCGCAAGAAAAATAGCAATTTGAATAGCATCAAGAAATTCCTCCCTCAAGCCAACCGTCGAAGCACGCCAAGTCATTACAACACGCTCAAGAACAAGCCAACTAGAACTCCACAAGACTAGACTAGCAGCCAAGACAACACTTGCCCTACCTATCCCCCCAGCGGCCTTCCTCCTCCTCCTCCTCCGACTCCGAATACTGTTACACCAAAAGGCATGATCGAAGGAATTCCATTTGGCATACGTCCAATCCATCATCATACTTGCTCCAGTATCAGATAGTCCCATTCGTTTCACACGGGGGAATTCTGGTCGACGACCCTACAACGAAGCGTTGCAATGCCGGCTGCTGCCACTGCCACTGCGTCCGTCGCACCGGTGGCCAAAACTGCGAAGCCCCAACACGTTCCTGATAAAAAGTACAAATGTCAATTCTGTGCTCGGGCGTTCAGTCGAAGCGAACATAGAAGCAGACATGAAAGATCGCGTAAGTTTCTCCGTACCTGGGGTTTTAGTCGATGGAGGGGTCGCTCCCACATGGTGGGGTCGTGAAAAGGGAAGCCCACCTTTGGCCGACTGGTGCTAATGCCATCCTCATGCGCAGACACCAAAGAACGACCTTTCAAATGCGCAAAGTGCCGCAGCACCTTTGTCCGACGGGACCTCCTCCTCCGACACGACCGAACGGTACACGCCAAAGATGGAGGAGTACCGCTGGTCAGCGAAGTCAAGAGACGGCCGGGCGCAAAGCCCACACCCAAGGCCACCCCCGCAAAGCCATCCATCGACTTGGATACGGCGACGATGGAACAAATAGAAGCAAGCAGTGATGGTATGATTGACGATAATGTTGCTGCGATGATGATTACCAACTTTCATCACAAAGCTACGGCCGCCCTGGCAAACAACCCAGACGATCAACTCGACGAGACCTCGACGCCCTACTCCCCCGACCATACCACCATGTTTGATACCTCCGTCCCCTTCATGCCCGGCATCCCCGGCTCCATGCCCCTCAGCCAGATGCCGTGGGATCATTTCATGTCAAACTCGGTAATTGAACCCAAAGCTTCTTCAGTCTCTTCCTCCAGCCTTTCTGGCTCGCAAGATTCTCAATTGTCGCAGCTTTCTTTCAACAGTGCCAGTACCGTCCAACCACATCCGAATCAACTCCCGCCGATGATGGAGAGATACCCATCCGGAGGCGACGGCCTCGCCCCGGGCCTTCAGTCCCTCACCGGCTCCATGCCCATGTCCGGCCCCGCGACCCCCAACGGGCTCTCACCCTTCCCTTTCCTCACCGGACCAGTCTCACCTGTAGACTATAGACGTTCGCCTGGTCCGAGTCAACCCATCACCACACCTAAAGTGCCTCAACTTCAATCCGACGACGACTACAACGTGATGCAAGAAAATATGAAGCGATGCGATACCGAGCGAACGACCCAACCCAATTTCGAACTTCAATCTCGAGTGGAGATCAACGCCTGTCTCGAGTCATACTTCAAACTCTTCCATCACCATCTCCCCTTCTTGCACCTTGAGTCCTTCGACCCTAGTCAAGTTTCCCCAGCACTGCTCCTTTCGGTACTCTCCATTGGTGCTCTCTACTCATTCAACCAGGACAAAGCATTTGCGTTTCATGTAGGTTCGAAGGTCCTCGTCAATCAATTTCTTCAGAACAAAGAAAGCTTCAGCTCGCGCAAGTGTCCCTTGTGGACGATGCAGAGTACCCTGTTGAACATGATATTTGCTAGTTGGAGTGGAGATCCGAAGGGGTTGGAATGGGCGGGCTCCATCAAGAGCCTCGTGGCCAACGTATGTCTACTACTAGCGCCTAAGAAAGCTATTGCTGACGGATGATTGCAGATGGTCGCCGGTAACCGGTACGAGTTGAAGCTTCGGTCAGAAGCAAGAGAAGGCGTACAGCCCACCCACGCAGAATGGGTCGAAGACGAAGGATGCAGGCGGACATACTACGCAGTGTACATCTTCTTCGGCCTCCTCACTCTGACCTACGATCATACCCCCGCTATCAGTTTCAAAGAATTCGAGACCCTGGAGCTGCCGTCATCCGAGTCGTTGTGGAACCTTGAAGTCGTGGATGAAGATTCATGGCGAGACAGTTTAACAGCCTCGACCATCATCACTGTTCGCGAAGCAATCGACAGTCTGTACCAGGGAGATGCAACACGATACAGCGCCTTCGCGACGAGAGTCATGATTAATGCTCTCTTCCTGGCGGTGTGGGAACACAAGCGCAACTTCGAAGCCTTGCAGGATGTGGTCACCGAATACAAGCTCCGTCTCGCTCTTGAAACATGGGAAAAATCATTGGAGAAGTGTGAGCCGGAAACAATAGTCGTCCAGCTGAGCGCGCCTCACCAAGGTCACCCGCTCATCTTCAACGCTATGGCTGTATACCGAAATACCTGGGCACGTCTAGAGGTCGATCTGAAGTCGGTCCAAGAAGCCCTCCGATATCATGATTCGTACGAGGTTGCCGCCGCCATGACCAATGCTAGAGACAAAGTCAAGAGATCGCAAGAGATGATCAAGGTCATTGAAGAATGCTACAATTGCATAGAGATTGTCGCATTACAAGGCATCAAATGGGTTGGAGAAACTTGCGCTACGAACTGGAGTGTGGAACATCCTCTGTGCGGTCTGGACTTAATGGTCATCCTCAGTCTCTGGCTTTACCGGTTAGAGCACGACGAAGTAGAAGCGACCACGGAAGAACTGGCAATGTACAACAAGGTTCGAAACCTATTCGACGATGAGTCCGTCAATGGTTACAGCTCAAAGTTGAGTTCGACTGTCGCTCGACTATGGGGCAGCATGCTTGACGAGGTGGTCGTCTGGGGGTATGACACACTCCCACAACTTTTGAAGAGAGTTGATGCTGACTGCAATTGTAGAATCACCAAGCTTATGGGTGAATCTTTCAAATTCCATTCGCAAGCGCTTGTTGGCTACGAAGATGCAGTTGCTTCCGGAACAAGTCGCTCACCAACAATATCTTCCCAAGGTGTGGACCTCGACATGGACACTACGTTCCAAACCATCCAGCCATGATCGACCACAATTTCACTCAGGCACGTCCCGCCGAGCTCTACTTTAATGAGCGTTCCCAACAGAAAGGCGAGGGTTACACGACAATGGACTACAATCCTTACCGTAGAGCATTGTCAATCCCCGAACATATCGACTTTTGGTCCATCTGCCCCACCTTCAAAGAACGCACTATAACCCGCAAACGATATACAAACGCGGGCCGGTCCTGCGCCTCTCCACCAAGACTACCTTAGTACCTATTTACTTGTTTAGAAACACAGAGATACCATTTCCTCATCGGCGGTTCATATTCTGTTTTTGTCGGCGGTTATTGTCTTAGCGAGCGATGATCTTCTTTTTTTTTGCATAAAAGGCTTTACCATGCCATGTCTGGTCTGCAGCATGCACGGCAGATTGTTTCCCCAAAGCACATAGAGCGGGTATGCGCTTCTGTCTGTCTGTCTTGTCTTGTCTATGTGGACAGAGAGGAGCTGGGATTGACGGAGGGGGGAGATAGAATGGGGGACGGCGGCGGTGCTTTGTTGATATGTGTACGATATCGAGAGAGAGAGAGAGAGAGAGCTAGAGAGAGGTGTACGGGGTACTAAGTAGCAGGCAGGCAGGCAGGCAAGCAACAAGATACAGCACGCATTCAAATCAAAGCATGCAAGAAAGGGCATTTGGCATCTACGACCACCCCTCCTCTGTTTCCCTCAGCATCGATGACTCCTGCACGCAGCAATTCCCGTCACTCTCTATCCGTACTCCCACTCGTTCATTCATCCAGACCCCGTCCCAACTAGCCATTGCTTATTTTCCAATCCAACCCATTCTATCTAATCCGATTCTATGCAATTCTGTTCTTCCTCGCGACGAGCCGTCTTATTTTTCGTTTTCGTTTTTCAAATTCCAATGTCTGTCCGTCTGTCTGTCCGTCCGTCCTCTATCCCTTCGGCTTCCTGTGTGAAATGTTGGAGGGGAAGTGGGGCAGCTGAGGAAGGAAGGGAGGAAGGGAGGGAGGGAGGGAGGAATGAAGGGAGGGAGGGAGGAAGGGAGGAAGGGAGGAAGGGAGGAAGGGAGGAGGAAGGGAGGAGGAAGGAGAGAAGGATGAAAGGAAGAAAGGATGGAAGGATGGAAAAATGGATGAATGGAAGGAGGAAGGAAGGATGGAATGAAATAGGATGGGATGGAGAGAAGAAGGCGTGTCTGATTACGGCCAAGAGCTCTTCTCTCTCTCTCCCTCTCCCTCTCCATTCCTCCATTCTCTCTCTCTCTCTCTCTCTCTCTCTCTCTCTCTCTCTCTCTCTCTCTCTCTTTCTTTCTTCCTCCCCCCTTCCCCTCCCCTTCCACTCCTACATAAACGGTGTATCACCACCCTACACGCTCTACCCACGTTCTGAACGGAAAGCGGGGACGCGGGGAAGCAGGGAAGCAGGGAGAGGGAGAGGGAGAGTGTTGTAGGACGGTAGTTGTAGGAGGGTAGTTATTAGGGGGGGGGGTTATAGGAGGGGGGATTATAGGAGAGGGTTGTTGTATCAGAGGTAATATGGGAGAGGATTATAGGAGGAGAGGATTACAGGAGAGGGTTTGCAGGAGAGAGAGAGAGAAAGAGAGAGCGAAAAGTTGCAGGAGAGCGTGGGTGTGGGTTGTATAGGGTAGGAGGGGGGATTTCCAAAAAGGGAGGATAGGATAGAATAGGATAGGATAGGTAGGTCTCCTACTACTACACCGAGTAGGTAGGTAGGTAGGTAGGAGAGTAGTATAGATCCTTTTTTTCAGTAAGGTAAGGTAGAGATTATTTTCTGAGCAGGGGCGGCTTTTATAGAGTACCTAGAAGGCGAGGTCTGGGGAGCAGAGATGGTATCTGATCTGTGAAAAGGAGGTTTGTGAAGGAAAGGAGATATGTGAAGGAAAGGAGATTTGTGAAGGATATATATATATGCATGGAAGAGATATATAAGAGAAAACCCCATAGGAAGAGAGAGATCTGGAGGAGCACAGTGGGCGTGGCAGTCACTGTCGCAGTCGCAGTCGCAGTAGCAGTCGCCGTGGCAGCACTAATACCAACACCAAGAGTACCTTAGGAGCAATGTAAATGAGCCCGCAAGGTTAAGTGGTCCTAGCTCGAGCGAGTAAGGTCGGTAGGCCACTTCAAGGCTTCGAATTACTCCCCATCGGATATCAAAGGTCCGGGGTACGTCAAGGCTCCGGGTGGGTATGTCAAAGCTCCCGGTGGGTAGGTCATGGCGCCGGGTATGGCAAGATTCGGCATGTGGGATAATTTTGCTGTTCCTCGTGGTGGTGGTGGAGGGGAGCTTTGGAGGGGAGCTTTGGAGGGGGGGTTTTGGAGGGGGGTTTTTTTGGAAGGGAGGGGGGTTTTCTTTGATTGGAAATGGAGCTGGGCTCGGGGGAAGGAAGGAAGGAAGGAAGGAAAGAGGGAAAGGAGGAAGGAAAGAAGGAAGGACAGAAGGAAAGCAAGCAAGAAGGAAAGAAGGAAAGAAGGAAAGAAGGGGAGCAAGAGGCAACGTTCGCTATGATCATGATGAGGATGATAATATGATTCAGTCCATTGACGAGCCAAGTTCGGCACCCGTCATCGAAGCAAGCATGCAGAAATCTGCGCTAGGCAAATGATGCGTTTGATGCTATGCTTGTAATCTGATGTATTGTATGTATGCAAGTATGGATGGATGGATGGATGGATGGATGGATTGGATGTTCCCTCGTCCCTTGGCCCATCGTCTAAGTTATTAGTATTGTGATTCTTTCTCCCCCGAAACGCCACGAATGCTGAAGTCGCTGGTTGTTCAATTCAACCATGCCATATCACACCACACCATACCACAACAACAAACACCACACCAATCACCAAACCACTCACCAACCAACCCCAAACCCCAACAACCACCCCCCATCCCCAACAGCACCCGCAACGACCCAGCACGCCAGGATCCCCAAAACCTCCACCCCGACCCCGACCCCGCCGGCCCCATTCTTCTTCGCGTCCTTGGTGTTCACCACGCCCACCTTCCCCGTCAGCGTCCCCATGCCCACGGCCCCGCTCTTCACCGCCGTCGCGCTCGCCGCGCCCCCCGCCGCCACGGTGGGCGAATCCGTCGGGTCCACCTCCGCCGGTGCCGCCGGGGCCGCTGCTGCCGGAGCCGCTGCTGGTGCCGGGGCGACGGCCGCCGGCTGGGCTGGAGCGGCGGCGTTGCCGGCTCCGCCGACGCCCGCCGCGATTTGGCGGAGGTCGAGGTGTTTGATGTGCGGTGCGGGTGTGGGGGTGGGTGAGGGGGCGGGTTCGCGGGCTTCGACGAGGATGGCGTCTAGGGAGCGGGGTATTGGGGCGAAGTTTGGGATGTGGTTCGAGGCGAGGGCGGGGAGGGACGCGAGGATGGGGAGGAGGAGGAAGATGGGGATGGTGGTGATGCGCATTTTGTGGTGTGGCCGGTGGGCGTTTGGTGAGAGAGAGGAGGGGGAGGACTTTGATAGATCGCACGTCCTTTTTCCGTTCGTTGTGCAGAAGAGTCCTAAGAGGCCTGACGCAGAATAATGCTTGAGCTCGAGCTCGAACAATCTTCCTATACTACCCGTTCCTCCTGCCCAAGATGCAGTGGCCGTGAATCCGTATGTTCGACACAGTGATCTTCCCAGAGACGCTCGCGACGGCCTCGACAAATTATTGCTCGGGAGAAAGGACTATCGATAGATAGATAGACCGGTGCAGGTGTCCTCGACGGTCGAGTTCTCAGTAAATAGTGGAGCTGTGACTTTTCTGGAGCACAACACTTGGGCTTGAGCAAAGAAGCTCAGCAATGTAGAAGCAGTCGTCGTTCACAGGGTCGGGTCTGATGCGCTGGACGTCAAGCCTTATGAGCGGAACGGAAGGCGAGCTGGGCGTACTACGCTCAGGAGACAAGATGATGAGCTGTAACGACCGTCTACCGATGGATTGATGATTGAGAGGGAGAGGGTGGTGGGTTGGTTGGTTGGTTGAAGGTTGAAAGTGTAGGTGTAGGTTGTCAGGGGTGCAGTGAAAGGATGATCTGCAACGGGCCCGGGAAAACAATGTCATCGAAGCCAAGAGCGGGCGAGGGCGAACGAAAATAGAAAATAGATAAAATAGTATCAAGCTTTCTTTACTTACTTACTTACTTACTTACTTATTTTCTCAACGGCAATGTCCAGAATATCATGTAAAATTTAAACGGTAGTGTGTTTGCATGGTGAGTTTTTGCGTGAAATGAATTTAGTCTACTCTACTCGTATTAGAGAATCGATCGCTACAGAACACATCTGGGTATCTCCATCATACAGAACAAGCCGCCCAGAACCAGCGGGCAACGCAACACGCCACACGCCCAACGTACAATGCCCAACGGTACTTTGAGATCCACTCGCGGTCTTATTGCAATAGATTCAACGCCACGCATGATAGCATCAGCATCCACGCCGCCGTCCCCGTCCCAGAGATCCCCCCCGCTATCCCTTCACTCTTCTTCTTCGGTCCAAACACCGTCTGGTTACCCGTCTGGTTCGTCTCCATGCTGAAGAAAAATGTGTGCGCGCTCGCGTTCCCGTTCGGCGCCTGGGTCACCTCGGGGACGGCGCAGGTTGCATTCGCCGCCGCGGGGTCGGTGCAGCGCTTCGACCAGTCCTGCTGCCGCGCCGGGTCCGAGCTGTTGAAGTAGCCCTTCAGGTATTCGACCGTGAGGATCGCGTCCTCGGTCGGCGGGCCGGCGCTCCAGGTCGGATCGCCGTTGCTCCAGTGAGAGAGCGTGATGTGGCCCGGCGCGGTGGGGACGGCGCTGGTCATGGTGTCGAGCAGGACGCCGTCGGTGTAGAACTTGACGGCGTCGGGGGACCAGTCGAAACGGTACTCGTGGAAGCCTTCGGAGGGGGTGAAGTTCAGCTGGTGGACCTGGAAGGTGTCGGTGTTCGCGGCGTTGAAGCCTGCTTGGGCGGATTCCGGGGACTGGAGGACGAGGTTGACGGGCTGGGAGGTGGCGTTGAATTCGACGGAGAGAAATTCCATGTCGATCTCTTGCGTGTCATTCAGATACTACGATGAGAGAGAATGTGAGCAAACGCCACCGAAAGGGAGCAGGAGGAAAAGGTAGGTCGTACCCAGAAAAAAGCGCCGCAAGTGCCCGATGTTCCCGTCACCTTCATGCCAGCACGAAAGCTCCCATAGAGCATATCCACCCTCTCCGTAGCAACCTCGGCCATGGGTATCAGTCCGTCCTGGGGCACGCCCCCTCTGACGAAAAGCTGCAGACCGGCATCCCCGCCCTTGACTCCGTTCCCCGCCCAATCGTACTGGCTGCCGAGCGGGTTCGCGACGACGTTGCCGACGGAGGCGTTCTTGCCGTACGGGCCTCGGGCCAGTTCGGGCGCGACGGTGTAGTTCTGCGGTTGCCAATCCGTGTCACTGGTGACGTTGGCCAGGTGGAGAAAGTCCGTCTCGATTAAGTCGGTGTAGAGAGCGGGACCGACGGTGTAGCCGCATTCGCAATCCGCCCGAACGGATTGGATAGCGGAGGAGGTAATGTACAAGGCGAGCAGCGATGAGGGACGGGTAAACATGACGACTGGGCGATTGTGTACGTAGCAGCGGAAAGGGTGGTTGAGTCTTTAGAAAATCATAACCGGAATAAGAAGGTGGTGCTCTTGTTGCTCCAGCTTCTTGAGATTGAGATTGGGAAAGTCGCGTCGGGTTGCAAAGGAACAGCAGAGCAGAGTCTGTGTCATTTAATGGTGGAGTGTGACTGTGAAGGACAGACGACAGATAGTATAGCGAAGGGAAGTGAGTGTTAAGCAAGATTGATTATGATTGAAATATATGTGGGTCTTATCATTTATCATCCATCATTTTCATTTTCCCTAGATATCAACGTATTAAAATTAAACGATTACGATTATGCAGGTATTCGCACCCTCGAAACAAAATATTGTTTGCCACGTACCTGATGCATGCCTAAACAATTCACCGTAGAGTACCTACTCATGTCGCGTGACATAATTGCATGCACCCCCTACCTAGGTCCCAGAGCAATCTCTCTTCTCAACTCCCAGCAGGTAGAAAACAGAAACAGATCTGTAGAGTACGCTTATTAGTTTGACCGTCTAATGTTAGCATTTAGCAGAGATTACATCTAATAAAAATCAACGACTCGAAGCGCAGCGCACGGCGGCAAGAAGTACTTTACACCTCTGACGCAAATGCCAGACTGGAAAGTACCTACCTAGGGCCCATTGCCCATTGCCCATTGCCCATTGACCATCGGTCATTGGCAAATTAGCATCACACTACTCGCCTCAGGCCTTGATAGGTAGACAAAGTATCAGTGAGCCAGGTACCTAAAAGCTCCAATGACAAACGAGCGTCCTGCTGTCGGAGTTCCTTGCAGCGAAAAAAGAGGCCCGCCGGGGAGCCGGGATCCGTCGGTGCCGTGACTCGGTCTTAGCGACCTACCTGCCTTGGCTCATCCATAAACTGGCGTCTAGGACCGGCCCATTGGATAATAAGTAATGGTACCGGGTCAGTACGGGTAGTAACGAGTAGTTATCCATCTACAGAATATCGATGCGAAAGTCGTTGCAATTTTGAAATTTGATCCTACCTACAGGCGATATAACGTCTTTAGTTCGTTGATCTAGATTAGATCTCACCCGTACCTAGAGTAAGAGCCTTAATGCTAAATAATCGCCCCCCTGCCCAGGTACTCGTAGGTACGTAATACTGCCGCCCATCCTACCCAATAGTAAAGCCTCTGTGCCTCTCCCAGCCGACGCGCCCAATCCGCTCCACACTGAACTTCTTCCCTCCTACTAATGATCCATACCCGAGAGTTTTAGCGGCACCCTCTAAGATCTGTATCTACACCGCGACGTCGGGTAGGAGCTGCACGACGCACAGGGTTCCCCCTGGCATTGTCGCTTGCTCTCGTTCTGTCTGCGGCTGGCTGAGGATTATTAGGAAGGCCCGGGACTCCATGGGTCCCTGCCCGCCGCCAGCACTGGGCGGGTTTCTCCCCTGTCGTTCTAATCGCTAGTCTGCACCATCCATCAAGGAATCATTCGTTAAGTCGAAAGCAATCTTCAGGTCGTACACAGGATACTGTTGAACCCATCTGTCCACTGTAGGCTTCCCACAATTATCACCATCAAGCCCAATGCTACTCCCACACTCATGAAGCCGTAGAAATAGGCATGCCGTAATCTCAGTCCCTTCAGTTCAGCCACCCATGTACTGACAGTGGTCAAGCATCCACAGAAGCCGTCAGACATCCCTTGTAGAACTTGACAGCCTACCATACCTCCGATTGGCACGCGCTGAAGGTCAAGGAAGATGGCTTCCATCATGGTGCCAAAAACGTTGACAGCGAACGTGCCAAGAGGGAAAGCCTTGATCTTGCCGTTCAGATGCAAGGATGCGTAGAAGCGGAGGAGACATCCCAGTGGTGCAAAGACCAAGGCAAATAAAGCTTGACTGCGCCACGTTTCCAGCGCCCAAGACGCGTTGCCCACAGGCCCACTAGGGCGATCGGGGGGCCAGATGGCCATGAAGATAGCGCCCAGCCAACAGCCCCAGGCGAGCAGAAAAATGGAACGGTCAACGATCTTGCGCGCAAAGAGAAATGGAATGGATGGGGTGAATGGCTCGAGGCCGAGGGCAAGGTGCGCGCCCAACTGAAGCGCGCCCAAACTTAAGCCAATCGTAATGATCAGAACCGAAAGTGCTGCCATAAAGCTATAGCCCGGATTACGATGAACGTTCAAAGTCTCCGATATAGGAGCAGCTGAGGGGTGTGCAATGGGAACTTGCAAGGCGTTCGAAAGTGCGAAAAAGCAGTCACGCATGAAAGAGGAGAACGAGGTGAAGGATCCGCAGAAGCCAGTAGCTAGGCCGATGTAGAGAGGTAGAGTCTTCTTGACTGCAGCATGCTTCTGGCCTGCGGAAGGGCTCCGGTGCAACGGCTTGCCATTTTCTTGATCATAGCCTCTAGCTTGCTTTGGTGAAGATGGACTGCCCCATTCTTCGCGAAAGAGCTTGCGGTCTTCGGAGAGGAAGCCCATGATCAAGCTACCACCAACGTTAGCCCACAGTAGGCCTGTTTGAACAGGAGCTCCAGGGTAGAAAGTCAATGCCTGAAGACCAAGTCGAGACAATGTACCCATGATGGAGAAAAGGACGAGATACGATATCGTATAGATCTCGGTTGCGAGCTTGGAAGCCCGTTGGCGGCGTGGAGGAGCGTCGTCCTTGCCAACAATCTTGTCTGTTGAAGGTGAATGGGCATCGCGGTCTTCCAAGTATCCTTGTTCCCGCTCATTCTGAGGGTTCTCAACAGGCGACGGCGCCGCTATCTCATTGAGATTATCATTCCATGACGTGCTGGCATTGCGGTCCTCTATGTATCCCTGTTTGCGCTCTTGCAGTGGGCTCTCAATCGGAGATGGCGCTGTTATCTCATCAAGATTCTCATAGTCGTTGGGAAGCGTGTAGGCTTCTCTTGAACCATCCTGGCGATTGTTTCGCGCAATGCCCGATCTCCTGGTTTGGGCTTGAGGTATAGGTTCCTGCTCTTTATTCGATCGCCTGGGCTGGGATGGCGATTCATCCTTCTCTAAATCCTCGCTACTGCGCAGGTTGTCCAGAGAATACCCAAGCCAAAGCCGCGCCCTGCGATGTTCTGGTGTTTCATACCCGTTGGTGTTCCCATCATTTTGTGGGTCGCGATGTTCGTGTCTTGTTGTCATACCGCCCGATCCATGACAGTGGTGATTAGAGGAGAATCCGAAGCTTGGACTGTGGATGACGATGAATCGTACGTGCAAAAGGAATCAGAATGTGGTGCCCGAGGTGCCCCATGATATGATGTAAGGGCCGAGGCGGGCCGGTCTACAGTGCAGGCTTCCTCTCAGCGAATATTTCAAATAACAATCAAATAATATATTTTCAAATAGATAACTATCCTCGAGAACCTTCGATAACTCAGTTGGAAGAGTGTGAGACTGTAATGTAATCAATCATCTCGAAGTCGCTGGTTCGATCCCGGCTCGAAGGACTTTTTTTTCACTTTGACTTTTCTTTTTACTCTTTTCACTCCTTCCTACAGCATACTCTACACAGGTAGTAAAAGATAATGAGTACAGAATGGATCTTGGTCTCGAGGTAGAAGTAGAGGGGATTATTTCTAGTCTATCAGGACCGAGGGAGGCTGCAGATCAGATATCTTCTGTGTGAAACACGATAAAACCTACCTTACCTAGCGCTCGGGAGCAAGCGTGTCCGCTTCCTGCTGCCTCCTTTGAATGCCTTTCCAACGCTTAAATGCTCTCCTCCCCTCTGCTGGATATACACCTCCGCATGCTGCTAACTCACTCTTTCAGTCTGCAGTCCAGGCATCTACTACCAAACAGACTTACTGGATTGATGGTTGAGCAGTCCTTCCTATCCGCTAGACTTCCTAGTCCATACACGCAGTTGGGATGCTCCAAGAATCCGATGGCCGAACGGGATCGGACTTGCGTTTCAGCAAATAGTCCGAGGACCAATGAAGGGTTGTTACGCCGCACGGTACGAACGCTTCTGAGCTTTGTTTTCGAGTATATAAGGCCTCTCCTTGTTCCTCTAAAATTATTCCTTTTTTACACACATATCCGCCACTCAGTATACCAAAATGTCCGCACCCAAATTAAAAGTCCTCGTATCAGGGGCAGGCATTGCAGGGCCGTGTTTCGCATACTGGCTTGCCAAAACACGTCTTGATGTATCCATCACAGTCCTCGAGCGATCGCCTACTCCACGCGTCACCGGCCAAGCGATCGACATTCGTGGTCAAGCAATCGAAATCGTCAAGGCCATGAAATTGGAAGAGCCTCTTCGCTCCCGACATACGACAGAAGAAGGCACCACTTTTGTGGATTCTTCGGGCAAGGCTTTTGCTCAATTCGAGGGCGGTGAGTCATTCACTGCCGAATACGAGATTTTGAGGGCAGATCTGTCGCAACTTTTCATGGAAACCACCGAGAACTTGAGCAATGTCCATTTCACATACGGTGATTCGATCAAAGGCCTCGAACAGACAGAAAAAAACATCATTGTGACCTTCGCAGGGGGAACAAAGGAGATCTTTGATCTAGTCGTGGCTGCAGACGGCTCCACTTCGAAGACGCGGCCGATGATTCTAGATGAGCAGATTCTTAAGGACAGCTACAAGAATCTGGGCCAGTACGTGGCGTTCTTCAGCATCCCGAGTCAACCGACCGATCCAAAGCTGTGGCAGTGGTACAGTGCCCCGAAAGGTCTCAGTATCATGCTACGCCCGCATCGGAATCCTTCCACGATGGGAGCGTACCTGTGCATCACCATGCCCGCATCAGGACAACGTGATCCAGTCATCGACGACGCCATGGACAAAGGGACGGACGTCGCAAAGCGCGTGTTGCACAAGTACCTGGAAAACGCCGGTTGGGAGGCCAAGCGGGTATTGGAGGGGATGGACCGAGCGGATGACTTCTACATGACCCGGATCGCGCAGGTGAAGCTTCCCAAATGGACGAACGGACGCGCTCTCGTACTGGGAGATGCCGCCTTCGCGATCCCCGGCGTCGGAACGTCCCTTGCCATCGAGAGCGCTTACGTCCTGGCGGGTGAGCTGTCCAAGATCCAGAGCAGCGCCGACGTCCCACAGGCCTTGGAGAGATATGAGGAGGTCTTCCGCCCGCTGCATCGGACGATCAACGAGATCCCAGCCTGGTTTCTGCAGTTTGCAAGCCCGCAGACCGCTTGGGGCCTGTGGGTGCGAGACTCGCTCTTGTGGTTTGTCAGCTGGACGAAGCTGTATACCCTTTTCCAGGGCGGATCCAAGGAGGCTTGGAAGTTGCCGCGGTACGACTGGGTGGGCGTGTGAGAAAGGGATACATAGGAGGGAGGAAGGAAGTTTCGGGATAGCGGGCGAATGTTGAGAACGGGATTTTCATGATACCACTGCTATTTCACACCAGGTGTGGCCCACAGGCTTGATTGTGGAAGGGAGGATAGGTCAGTCTCTTTTCATAATTGATAATTACCTACAGACCTATACCTAGAAAGGATTTTCACAGGGAGGTCTCCGCCACCCAAGTGTCCTCTACGAGTACCTCCAATGTGTGATATCATGGACAAGGGCTAGGGTCACTGCTTGTCGACTATTACGGTAATTGCCAATTAATTCCATCACTGTTCTTGACTAGATCTCTCTGTCAAAGTACCAAAATGTGGGTGGATCGCGACATCCATATTCGCCAATAAGACGTTTTGGAGAATTGCACGAGCACAGAGCGAATCGTACTGCCTCCACAGCAAACCAAAACCATGGGTCAAGACTCTCTTCTGATCAGACTCAAAAGACCCCCGCGCTGTCTCTCAATCACCACTCCCGAACAATTCCATTCGGAGGCGAAATGCTAAGAGGGGTAGGTAACCTCATCATCGAACACCATGACTCCGCGGAGCTGATATTCGAGAGGGTCTGCGTTCTTCAGCTTCGTATCGCCGCGGACGTCCAACCCGATTCAAGTCACCTTGTGAGTCAAATCGAGTGACAAGTTTACAGAGATGACAAAGGAATCAGAACAGTGGTCCCAGTCGTAACCGCAAGACGCTTTGTCGATGAACGAGCAATGAAGGTCGGGTCTATCGTCAACCTTTGAAAGAGTGATCCCGTACGTTTCAAAACTGTGGGACTGTCTTCACACTTAAATCCGAGCCGAAAAAGGAGGGAGACTCTGGCGTCTCCCGGGGGGTCTGGGAGACCACTTGTGGCGACGGGACGGTCGATTTCGAGTACGGATGTGATTCAAGGTATCCGAGGTGAGCGGCGATTGCGTGACGGTCAATTTGGGTCTGGCTTTGTCTAACCTGGATACTTGTGAATATAATCCTTTGGAGACCATGCGAAGGACCAGATATCTACATTGCAGGCACCCTGGCGCCGAAGAAAGGGCGCGCAAGGAGGACAGAAACAGGGCGAGGCTCTGAGACGCAGTGTGCGCACAAGAAAAAATTGTTTACTGGCTTTGCAACTGGGACTAGCGCTGTCAGGAGTACGGCTTTGGGTGCCAGCAAGGAAACCAGCTTTGGGGAAAAGCAACCTTTCCATAGTGTGGGTTCTGATCGGTCTACTTAGCTAGCGCTACTGTATTCTACTCGTAGATTCGCAGTCAAACCAAATATCCCGCGAAGTCTCAGTAAGAGCCTGATGGGTCATCCACGGAGAGATCTTGCATCTGAGCCTGCAGCTGCCTTTGACATTGTTGGAATTCGGGGGGCATGCCTTCGGCGGAGAGGTTTTCTGCGCCCGGCAGAGGCACGCAGATCTCCGGGTAGGGAATGATGTGCAGAAAGCCTGACGTGTCCCATCTGAAATTGTTGAAGTAATCGGCTTCGTCTTCGTCCGGCGTTTCGCCCTCCAGTAGGTACGCGTTCTTCGGGTTTACGCCGTTGACGTAGAGGCCCGCTCCTTTGCGTCTCCCGTTAGCATGTCATTGAGAATTAAGCCACGAGGCTGCCTCCTATACTGACCAGTCATGTACAGTGAGAGCGAATCGATGTTAAGGATAGCTTGCTGCAAAGGTAGTCGTTTGGCATCATTAAAAGTTCTAGCTTGCGGGTTGCTGGTAACTATATTGGGAAATCAGTTTCTTGGATCACGACGAAGTGAAACGTTGAGAAGAGACTTGGTCTGACCTTCGATACCAGTAAGACCGTACATCTGGTTTACACTCACCAACAATAATATGCGACCAACTATGACACTGAGGACTCTGTCTCGTAGTTGGTCGATGTGTTGGCCAGCCCAAACCATCATGTTGATTGTATTCTCGGGCGTGAGGGGTACCGGGTCCGAAAGAGTATCCCAAACGTCGGGTCTATTGTTTGTTACCAAGTCGAATCCCTCTAGGTTCCTGAACATTTTCGGCTGTCCATCTGTCTGAGTCAGAATCACTGGACACAGGAGCAGTACAAACATGGTAGTGGGGACAGTCCGGGTGACTGCCTGGCCAAGCATCGCTTTGACGCCATCTCTGCATATTTCGTTTGCATTCGTTATGGCGTAGTCTACGTTCATAAAAGCGTTAAACCATACAACACCACCAGCAGTGACGGAGACCCTCCTCACAAAGTCCGCTGGGCTGCAGCTGATAACTAGTGTGTCGTCTGGACTTGGTGGAATGAGATCATAGTACTGCGATGCATCGCCTATCGTGGCGTACTCCTTCGTCGGGAAAGCCGCGGCCAGCGAAAAGATTCCTACGTCGGGGGTGTGTAAGTAGGTGGTGGAGGGAAAGATCGTATATCGTATATCGGGCAAGAGCAAATCGGGGTATTACACTTACCCTGCGATTTGCCCCTTGTGGTGGCATCCTTCCCAATTCCGGGGAAGAGAGTATTCACCAATCCAAACCAGTCAATCATGGAACCCTCTTGCAGCCCGAACGAGGCTCGGGCACTTTCAGCATGGAGGACGGCGTCCATCAGAGCCCCGACGACATCGCTTTTATATCGCTGACAGCTGGGACTTAGAACGAAGGCGTAATGTTGTGTGACAAGGTTGAAGGCGATGAATATGACTGCGGTCCACGCTGTTGCTCTAGAACATCTAAACATGGTTGAGATTGGGTAGGAGGTAATTGAAGAAGTAAATCAGTGACCTTTCTTTCTATGGTAGCCAATGTGAAAAGCAATCGTCTCTCATCTTTGATAGACGCTTATAATTCAATGCGAAAGAGACAAGAGAGAGAGGCGGGTGGACGAGCAGGCATACATTGTTGTGTCAAAGCCATGCAAGAAAATCTTGCACAAATTAAGTTACCTAGACGAGAAACAGATAGGCATGGAGAAAGAAGGGGCATTTAGTCTGCCTCAGAGATATAGTAATGTCAGTACTCAGTAATAGATATTAAACAAGTTTCATATAGCTTGAGTGTCAGGTAGAGTAAAAAGCGTAGACTTAAACTTGACGGTGGGTAGTGGACGTGGTGGTGGTGGGTGATGTCTGCAGTCAGGTTTCAGATTCATTGCTTGCTGCTGCTATACGGTAACCACACATTAATATTAATCTATTCTCTATTCTCATCCTCATTACCTTCATTATATTATTCACTCCACAAAGCCAAACGGCAATAACCATGATTACTACGCCTTGATAGTAGAGTAACAAGTCAAAAGTACGGTATATCTTAGCGATCCGAAGTTTTGAACAACCAGACAAAGAACACCTTCTGGTCGTCGGCTTCATAATCATTTGCTTACCTATTACCTATTACATTTGCATCCAGGTGTTTCGATAAAAAACGCTTTAATTAATTTGACTTACGTTGGCATCTGTCCTCAAATCTTGATTTTTCAATTCCGGTGGCTCTAGAGAGCCTCACGCTCGAACGCTCGTGATGCCTTACAAGCCTTGTACCATTCCTTCTAGCGGAAAATAGTATTATATTCTCCTTGAACCCTATGTTCTTATACCTATCAATCTCACATATGTACTGTAGATATCATCCTTCATTCTTGTCTAGCTTTCTTGTTTCACCCTATCTATGTTATCATTCTGCCCAGCATGGTCATGGTGAATGACCGCCTGGTTCTTGCCTTTCTACTCCTCAACGACTGGATAGCATCTACTGCCGGCCTCCCCGGTGCTGCAGTAATTACTGAAATAGTCCAAGATCAGCTAGAAGTCCCAGTGACTGCACAGTCTGCCCTACAAATCGTCAAAGCTACCGATGTAGTAGGAAATGACATATACTACCTGGCGTCCGTGGGGACAGACTCTACAGGCGCTTCAGAGACCGCTCTTCTAGATACTGAAGCCATAACTACTGCCACGAATGCGGCTGGATCCACAATCACAGGCATACCTTTAGCCCTCGAACAATCTCTTACCTTGACCACGACTCTCGTTCCCACAACCGCTATACCAATAATTGCAGCCCCACCGACTGTGGCTTTCATGAGTGTTGACATAAATGGAAAAGCCATCGTCAATATAGGCCAAGAGTTCACTCGAGAAAATGGGAGCATTTCCACGGCTGTTTTACTGACTGATGTTTTCACTAAAAGAGCAACTGCTGTGAACGCGCAGGGATCGACTGCAGTTCAAACCGTTGCGATTCTAACCGCCGTGAATGGTAGTACTATAACGGATACTCTGACGTTCGCGGAGTCTGCTTCTTCCTCGATTGCAGCCGACGGTGCTTTTGATTCCATGGTGAAAGCTGCTATTCAACAAGGGATAGTGGGAAATTCTGCAACCATAACATCTTCGGCTAACGAAGCTGCGTTTGTTACTGGTCTGGCTGCAGCTATACAGCAAGGCGTCAACGGGCAGTCCAAGTCGGTCTCGTCAGTCATATCGACTACAACTTCTTTGAACACTCCATCAACAACCTCCCAGTCATATCGAACAGCCACCAATAACACTGCAGGGTCCCAAAGTGGATATACTCCATCAAGAGCATTATCTGTGGCGCTGAGTAATCCCACTATAGGCTCTCAAACTGCAAATACTACCTCATTCAGATTTCTTGTGGCATCGAAAAATGCAACCATGGACTCTCACAGTGGAAGTGCTACTTCAAGCGGATTATCTGCAATGTCAAACACCCCCACTATAGGCTCTCAAACTGCAAATACTACCTCAGGCGGATTTCTTGTGGCATCGAAAAATGCAATCATGGACTCTCACAGTGGAAGCGCTACTTCAAGCGGATTATCTGCAATGTCAAACACCCTCACCGCAGGTTCTCAGACTGGAAACCTTACTTCAAGCGCTGCATCTGCGGTGGAGAGCAAACCCACTGCTAGCTCCACAAGTCTCATTGGTGGAGGAGTGTTGATGTTCGCGAATTCTGACGCCGTAGTGACAACCGCTCTCAGTGCGCTACTGACGGAGCAGCTGCCAACTATTACGACCATACCTCCTGGCTTGACAGTCGAGACTGTTACGAGCACGACATGTACTACCGCTGGCGCTATGGTCACGACCACGGCAGCCGGAAGTACGACCACGGAAATTGTTCCAAGATTGTGTGCAAATGGATTTGCATACTTTCTGTTTGGCGCACCGAAGATCCCTCAGCTCTGCAAGACAATACTCAAATTCCTAGGCTTTCTTCTGCATTTCATATGTGATACTAAGACTGACGAGATACCGATCGGCTTTGACTGGACAAGCCCAGATCCGGATGACCCAGAAGCCGGGTCGAACCCACCAGACTCGTCAGATGAGGGTCCCAGCGAGATCAACTCCTTACAGTCTCGATCTCGGTCAACCACTTTCGAAATATCCAGTCTGTCTTCTGCCGTTCGCTCAACAGCCTCTTCAAGTGCAACAGCCTCTTCAAGTGCTTCCAGTGGCGCGATCAGCGGTAGCTTTGTGGACATTTTCTCCGGTCTGATTACGGCCAGCATCCCAATCCCAAGTTATGCCGCTGGAATTCCAGGAGTAGGAATGGGGTCATCGGTTGCAGTGGCCAACGCGTCTCTAGATGGGCTTTTCTCAACGCTCGCTGCAAACGTGACTTCTTGGCTGGCTGCGTACTCCGCACTCGGCGTAGCCTACGGCAGTGGGACAGCTACCATTCAATCCAATGGTACCACAGCCAACCCAAGTTGCGTAATGACTAGGTGAAATACTCCGCAATTCCTCGTGACTGAAACATTGGATTTGAGACTGATGGACCTGTCGTATAGTTTCGGCAGTGACGTCTATTGTACATGCTGTACCATAACTGCTGGGATCCAGACGACTGTTGCTGCAGCGGGCTCTTCGAGCACCTTTTGTCCGTCCACTGCGCAGGACCCGAATGTAGTAGTACCCACGATAGTCTCAGCAGCCACAACAGCCAATCCTCAATCGACTGCTACCTCCATCTCTGCCACCAGCTCCACGCCTGCCGAATGCACAAAATTCTGGTTTCTCTCCGAGGAAGACAGCAATTCTTTCGTTTGTCAGTGCAAGGACGGAACTTGGAACCATCGCAAGGCCCAAGAATCTTATTCGGACTGTCCGAACCAGGTCGCAAGTACTTCGCTCACGACGACATCCTCAGGTGCTATCATCCCCACTAGCGTGGCATGTTCGGTGGTGGTATTTGGCCCTGGTTCGCCTTATTGGGGACCGCCGTTCTTCGAATGCGACAACGGCGTTTTGATCCTTGGCCCTCCTTATCCCAGCACCCTGTCCGCAAGAACGACAACATTGACCCTTTCGGAACCGAACACCAGTGGTACGAAGGCGTTTTTCCCAATCACCACTCCTCTCACAGCTGTAAGTGATCCTCTATGCTTGCGTCCCTTGCGTTTGGAGCTTCCAAGTGCCTGGTGAGCTGTGCGAACCAATGCCGGACTGCCTGGACGTCTTTTGATCGGCCCAGGTCCGACTCAAAAGAAAAAAAGGAGCTGACGCGTGAGCATTGCCTAGGACATCTGCACCGCTGTGCCAAGTCTGAATATCCCTTGCGTCGCACCCCCACCGACCACGACCACGACCTCTTGTGTCCCACGTTGCACCAAAATGTAAGTTACCTCCCCCCCACCACCCCCAAACTCCTTCGAAGAAGGGAAACATATCCAAAGCCAGAAGCACCACTGACGTGACCTAGACTGGGACAGCCGTTGCAACATGGCGCCAGCGAGCCCAATACCTGCAACTGCAACCCAGCCTGCGGGGGCGCCGTGCACCCATCTCCGGGCCCCGACGGTGCTTGTCCGAATCAGGTTGGCGGGGTCTGACTCGGGGATTTTGGTTAGGTGGTGGGATCTCTCGTACACTTGTCTTCCCTGACAGATCCAGTGCTCTACACAAGCCAGATCAGTCAATGTAGCTGCGTCGCGATACCGCTATACCCGCAACGCAGATATGGCAGGCAGAAATAGCCGTAGACAGAGTCACATCGGTAACGATGAGGACTAGAACGACGGCTAGAATGGCTACAGCAATGTATAGTACGACCATCTTATCTGATCCGCCATCGGGACCTCCAGTAAACATACCATCCCATGAACTGATTCCAGGAACATCCCATGTCACGAGACGCTACCTGTGAATCCCATACCATCCTGGGAACGGCATGGGTGAAAACTCCGATACCCCATATCATACCCCGAGATGGCGGGACCACCCGACTCCCATGCCATGCCATGTCTTTCCGGGGCGTACACGACGGTGACGGTCTAGGAGTGAGACGGGCACTGACGAGACACTCGTTCCGGTTCGGAGCGCTTGGGCTCTTCGGTACCTCAGAGATTCGTACACGGTGACGCTCTAGCAGTGAGATGGGCATTGACGAGATACAAGTTCGGTCCGGAGCGCTTGGGCTCCTCGGTCCCTCAGCGACTTTTCATTAATGCCAGCTCGAGCATCGCTTCATAAGAGGGAAGCTTTTCTTCACGAATGCTAAACCCCTGCAACCGTCCAATCCAGCCCCAGCCCTCCGACCACCGCCGCCCAATCAATCAATCAGCGCCAAGCTCCTTCAATCTCCTCTCAGCCCAAACTCCCAGCGCACCAGTCCTCCGGATCGTCGCCGCGCCAATCTCGCAGCGCGAACCAGAGGTGACGGGCGTCTTTGCCCGCCCGGATTGCTTTTTCGTAACCGGGCGCGTGATCGAAGAGAACCTTGGAAGCCCCGGAGAATGTCAGTCACTTATACTCATAAAAGCGGGGACTTGAGCAAATGGGTCGTACTTTGATATATTGCCGCGACCATGCCATGAATTGCGCACGGTTCTCCGGAGGTTCGTCGTCTTCCACTCGGGTAGTTGAAGGCTTGGCGTCTTCGTCTGTCACTAGATCGACACCGACCACCGCCATCAACGGATCAGACAAGATGGCAGGCACGATGCATCCAGTCTCCCAGTCGTACAGGGACGTTATCAGGGGTTGGCCGTCTGCATCCGTCGTGATCGACATGTTGTGAATGCCAAAATCGCCGTATTCGAGAACAAGTCGATAGAGAGAGACCTGGTCGCTGCCGCTGTCGCTATTTCCAGGCATTATGTGTGGAATCAGATGCAAGAGAGACTGCTTGGCCGCTATAGCGACGGGACCTACGGTGTTGTTGTCACTCTCCCACCCGATCATGTCGCCTAGGTTCTTGATAGTCGCCTTGACTTTGGCCGTAAACAGAGCGATACAGAATTCGCGGGTGGGGGCAACGGGCAACGGGAGCGATTGCGGCTTCTGTTCGAAGAGACGTTCGTATAGCCAGGTGGTGGCGAAGTTCAGCGGAAGATTAAAGTTGAACAATGATGCGCGGAGACGGGCTGACTGAGCGAGAAGACAGGCCTAGAGAAAACTTTGCGTAAGTGAGCTGGATTGAGTGGAGCAGTAAAATAGGCACACACCCTTTCTTTCGCGCCAAGATTGCGCCATACGCTGCTTTCTCCTTCTGTTCTTTGGAATAGAAACAAACGACGGCCCACGATATCCTGAGGAACATCAGGCCTGGGAGCAACGTGCTGAACTGGGAATCGCTTATAAAGCAAGCGGGAGGCCAAGATCTGAGGCTCTGAAAGCAAAAGCTCATACACCGCCACCTCGAACATGGCTTCGGGAACTTGCCTATGCATTGGAAAGCCGTCAAAATCAGGCATGTTGACGTCGCCACGAGCCAAACGGGCCACAACGTCCGGTCGGTTCGAAAGCTTGAAATGGAAGCCCTGAGCGTTATCCGGCCCCAGCTTCAGCATGGACGAAATCGAAGCATGAAAAATTGTAGACGAGACACTCACGTAGTTGTTGGAGCCTTTGGAGACGACTGGGATGTCGACGACCTGGGTATCTAGATTCTCTTCAATCTCTCGAATCAGGAGGTTTACGTCCCAGGCTCCGCGAAACGGGCTGTTGCCGCTGCGGACCAGGCCGAGCAGCTGCTCGCCATCGAAGTCTTCCCCATCCGGCATCTTGGGCCAAGGGTCATCAGTGTAACGTCCACTTTCTGTGGACTCGTTGCCGCTCATGATGGAGTGATCAAAATTGGGAGTGCAAGTGAGAGATGTAGGAAGTGCGCCGGTAGACTCGGATAGAAGTCCCAGAAAGGGCGCGATCGAATTGCAACGAGAGGGTGATGGTGTATAGTGCTTGCGAGCCTGGAGCTAGGCAACGCACATGGTTCCGTGAAGAAACAGTGCCGTAGCTTGGAATGCTGTAGGTGAGGCCCACAAGATGGAGAAAGAGAGATGGGCTGAGAGGTTGGAAAGCCGAATGCTGAGCGCCAAGCCTTGATTTTCTAGCTCTGTTCGATATGACTCAACCCTTTCGCGTTATAAACGGATGGGCCCCACTGAACATGCTGCTGCCGTTGTTAGAATTCCTTTAAGGTTACCTATAGACGTATCTTCTCCTCGCCCACAGTGGGACTGGGGGGCAAGTCGGTCGCATAGCGTGGCGATTTCGTATTAGTGGACTTTCGCATTGTAGGGCCATTCCGCATACTCCAGCATGACAAACTTCGCACAGCATGGCAATATCCCATAGAAGGACATGACTCGTATCAGAGACGTGATGACCAGGAAAACTCGTGTCTCGATCGGAGCTCTCTTCTCCAATTCGATTCCATCTCTTTCAGAGGCATAGCATTCATTTCCTCCCCCCCCCCCCCCCCCCCCCCTCCCCCCGCCCGGCCACACTTGTATAACTTATAGCTTCAGTTTTTCACGCCAGGTCTACGCTGCACAAGCAGTGGGAGTTCTTTCTTTAGCGCTGGAGAGGGACTGCATATGCACTCTTCAGGTAGTTAGCCCCCAGTGTTGGAACCCCGCAGACGACATCTACACGATTCCCCAGCTGTTTTGGGTTGACTGGACATGTCTAATGATATGTGAAGGCTGATACCGTGTGATAAAGGTTGATGTTGTTGAAGGGGGGTTTTGTAGTGTTCAGCGCTAAGGTAGGACTAGGAGTGCGTAAGGAGCCGTTGGGTTTTGCCCCGCTTTCTTTTTTTTCGGGTATCTTGAAAGCGTCCCTGGAACATAAGGGGCCCAGTATGCTTCGGATGGGGTTCGCACACAGACATTCTGTCGACGAATGGATGATGATGGGGGGCAAAGACGGGGATTTGAATTCAACTCCCTCTAAGTCTAGATACCTATGACTACACAAGACTGAAGATAGAAGGCAACGTAAGAGCATCCAATCCACAATCACGCAACTACGCATCCCTCGCTTTGACCGTGGCAATGGTGTTTCCGAACGGATTCGGAGTGGCATGGCCGAGCATGAGATCCTTGCGGTTCGGCACACACAGCGGCTTACCGTCGAACGGCTCGAAGTCGAACGCCATCAATAGGGTCCCGACGGTCCCGGGGACGATCGTGCGAGCGAAATGGCGCCCCAGGCAGATGTTGCCTCCGCCGCCGAACGCCCGGAAGATGTCGGGCATCTGGGTCTCGGGATAGCGCACGCCGAGGAAGCGATCCGGGATGAACCGGTCGGCGTCCTTGTAGAAGTCGGAGGAGGTGTGGATGGCGACGCCGGAACCCCAGATGAAGTTGCCCTTGCGGAGGAGGTACTCGGTGCTGTCCTCCTTGATCGTCAAGGGGTAGTCCTGCTCGATCCGACGGATGGTCACGCCCACCGCGATCCAGCGCAGCACTTCGTGGAACGTGGACAGCAGGAGGGGGCAGTCTCTGCCGATTCGGAGAGTGTCGACGGACCTGCGGCCTTGATCGTCGCGCTTCGTTGCGTGTTCATCAAGTTCGCTTCGGATGCGTGCCAGGAGTTCGGGGTCGTGGAGGATGAAGGATAGGACGGCAAAGGTAACGGTGGCCGAGTTGTCGAATTGTCCGACACTTTGGGGCATCGCCATGCGAGCCAGTTCGCGCCGGTCCAGCCCGGTTTTCTCGAGAACTTTTGCACGGTCTTGCGCCAGCCGGCTCGCGGTCTCGTACCCCCCATTTTCATCATACTCGCCAAAAGCATCAACGACTTTCTCGCGCGCTTCGGCTCCACGACGGGCGAAAATGCGAGGGAAGTTGTACTTCAGAAAATTATAACTTCGGTTGAATGTCCAGAATTGTTCCCACAAGATGGGATTGTGGCAGTATGGACTCTTCGGACCCCAGACGCCTCGTGACACGGAGACTGTTATCGACATGCGCAGCCACTCCCAAAGATCCACTTTCCCGTGACCACTCTTGATGGACGCCCTGAGCGAGTCAATGAACGGATCCCATGCTGCAACGAAGTCTTCCTGCATGGCATCCAGACTATTTCCAAGTGACATGGCCCTTAGTTCAACTTTATGATAATCGTGAACGAAGCCGAGGCCATTCCCCACGTCGGCACGATCGACACCCTTGAAGAGAAGTTGGGTGGCTTTTTTGGGCTGACCGCCCATACTCGCCATAACGAGAACTGAAATCCACCCCAATCCTGTATACTTTGACCTTGATTGTATGACTTGGGTCATTTCGGGAGAATTGACAACGTAGATATGCCAGCCGAGAACGGCGACGGTGAAGATACCATGGGGAACCTTATGCATGTTCTCGGCGGCTAAAGCGTCAAGGATATGCGTTCCATGTCGCAAAAATTTCCAAACGCTACCCTGGACCAATGGAGGTTCTCGCTGCAAAGTGGCTTCCGAACGGGTTTGTTTCGGTCTCACAAAATTGATCATGCTAGCAGCAGCAACAGCGAAAATCAAAAAGTACGTTGCCATCTTGGCGGGCGAGGAATCGACTGAGAGCGATCTTAGCCGAAAGAAAATGGATACACGTTCTCTGAGATCAATTACTTCTCTCGAGGCGTGATGAGCGCAGAAAATTCTGGAGCTGCCCGTTGCCGACAGATGCGTTCATATGGGACAAACCATTGTGAATGGATGAGTTCAGCTGGGACAGCCCATTGTAGATAGATGCGCTCATCTTCAAAGGCAGAAGCTCAAGGCGAGCTGCCAAACCCCAATGCTTGATGTCGTGCTCGTGGTGCAAAACGAGCAGGCCTTTTTAGACGCCTCGTCAATCAATGGAGAATGAGGTATAGACAAATCAGACAAATCGATGTCGGACTTCACTATGAAAGAAAGTGCCCTTTCAGGTGATGATGAGCATCAGTCCCGTAGATGAGGTTCTGCAGAGAGAGTCAAGGAAGGGCATCAGTCAACCTTTTCATCGTCTCTCAAGCCCCTGTGACTGAGTGGCTGCTCTATGTCGAAGCTTACGATTTCAGACGATCCAACCCTGCACAAGCCTCCGACATATCCCTTTCATCTCAGTACTGACTGAGCTAGGTAGGGCGGAGGACTGGCAGGGCTGCAGCTGTCAAAATTAGGGGTTGTACTGTAATTAGAGAGGGTCTTCCATATGGTGGATCCAGGCGCTAGTACACGGGCAGCGAGATTGAGGAGGGGGCGCGGTGATGAATATAGTGGTTCCCCTGTAACCTCCTGTCGATTACGAATTTACGAATAGAGCTCGTGGAAGGGACTTTTTAATAATATTGCGATAGGTACCTAGTCAAAGTACATAAGGTAGGTATATGAGTACCTTGCAAAGTCACACAGGGCTGTTAGAGAGCACTGTGGCCCGGAGGTGTGTTGGGTGTCACTTAATTTTGCTAGGACGAGGTCTACCTACCTTACCGCAACCTACCTTACTTTACCTCGTCAAGGATATCTGATCTCTCTTGAGTCTTGCTATTAATATTCAATTGGTGCCAAAATATTAATACTTCGAACAAGTGCATTGGAAGTACCTTATTACGTATCGTACTCTCTAAGTAAGATTAAAGTTGGGTAAGGTAAGGGGGGGGTACTATACATGAAGGTAATCCCATTTCCTCGTGCTCGGGGTTTGGGGGGGGGAGTACACGCTAGCAGGGGTTTGGATGTTCATCTACTCGTTGTCACCTATTAATGCAACACACCTATTAATGCAATACCCTAACCCTAAATATACGAAACCCCACCCAAAAACCCGCCCCTCATTTGGAATACGCTATGACGACAACGATACTACGTGATAGCAAGACTAAGATGGTTATATATACATGAATTTAGTTATTTCTAATATACTTGTCGAACATTTAATGACAAATTTGGTGTGGGGAAGGCATTTTGATGTTGGGCAGAATATATTTAGGGTTAGGGTATTGCATTAATAGGAGTGTTGCATTAATAGGTGACAACGAGTAAGGTACCCAAGATCTACCAGCAAATGCTACAACTCGAAGAGCGCAAGAAACGATTCCTCCATAATATTAGTGAAGAAGAACTTTTGTATTCGAGATGAATTGCTAGACTTGTAGAGTAAATAAGATGACTGAATCGATTCCAAGTAAACATCGTCATCCACCAAGGTCAGCCCTAAGTACTCTACAGCTCAGCCCTACACAAGCGCGCCAAGCCATGGCCTCACATCTCTACTCCGTACTGGCCCCTCGAGCCATGCATTGTATAATCATCACGTGCTGAATTCAAGGGGACAAAAACATCGAAAGATCAACAAAATAAATGCTTAATCCTTATCGCACGCCGTGTATCGCGCACCGAAATTCGTATCCTTCAGTCTCGGAGACAAGACCTCGTCCCTCTTTCCGAATCCCACTCTCCATCATGACCGGCGCGCCATCCCAACGACGGCCCGTATGGACTCGAAAGAAAGACCTGTCCTACATCGTCTTCCTCTCCCTCGTCGTCTTTCTCGCCCTGAGTACGTCCTCCCCATTCAACCCACCATCATCCTCACCCTAGCCCACTTAGCTTTTTTATTTTTAAACCCCCCCCCCCTTCCTCCCCACGATTGCCACTGGTGTTTTCTCTGATCCATTTTGAGGGCCCCCCTCGCGTAGCCATCGACTTCGTGCCATTGTACCCCGTAAAACTACCGCCTTGGGCTACGGCGCTCCACGACTACTATCGCGCCAACTACAACGATCCGCTCTACGCGAACGACCCGCCCTTCTTCCGGCTGTACGTCGTCGTCGAAGCGGTCTACTCCGTTCCGACGTGCGTGTGGGCTATCAGGGGTCTGATACGAGGTGACTGCTCGCCGGACGGTGCCGGGTGAGGCGGGCAAGCTGACGGCGCGCTGGGAACATAGATGACGAGATGGTTCCGGTGCATTTGCTCGCCTTTGCGACGCATCTGGTGACGTCCACGCTCGTGTGTTTCGTGGAAGTGTTGGCCACGGACGGTTGGCCGCGGGAGGACATCAACAAGAACCTCCCCGGCTATGTGGTTTTCTTCGCCGTTGGTACGTGCCTCCTTTGTGATGGCGGCTAGCGAACCTATGGTAATCTGTGGGCCAGCATCTGTCCTGTGGGTGGATATGTTTTCGCGCCTTAGGACCGCCCTGACGGGGAAAAGTAAGGTGAGCTGAGTGAGGTGTTGAATTCGACGAGTGCGGGGAGGGGGATGCTGTCGTCTGGGTTACAAGCCTGGACGACCATGGAAAGACCGCATGCCTAGTGCGGCAGGATCGGCAACTGGGCGCTTTTGTGGCTGGAACAGTCTAGGCGATGAAGAGACAACAAGAGGGTCGACTGGGCTGAAGCACCGGGTCCGAAGCAGCTGAAGGAAATTTATGTAATGCAAGTATCTTATCGCGCAAATCAGGGTATCTTGATCATATTTGCTTCGAACGAACGCTGCATTATATCTGTTGAGGATTATATATATACAGGGCAAAAGCAATGACACTCCCGTCATTCGTCAGGAACTTTTCTTCTTCTTGACGCTCTTCCATTCCATACCTACCGCAAGCACAAATCCAACGACCGAAAGCCCCATGGGAACCCAAAACGTTCCAGCAATGGCTCCATTATAAGCTTGCAGTACCGCTGGAAGCATCTCCTCTGGCACCTCCGAGCGGAAGGCAGCTGGGCCGGTTTTTGCGATCTCTTGCATTTGAGGGGAGAGACCCTGGATTGCGGCGAGTCTGTGCTGTAAGCCGTTTGTAAGGACAGCCTGCGAGACACAGACGAAAATGGAGCACCCCAAAGTCTGGCCCAGCAAGACGAGCGCTGAACCTTTTGGGATGTCCTCTTTGGGCAAGACGGTCTGTACCGCCACGAGTGGTTGTTGCAAACTGATACCAGCGCCAACGCCGAAGAAAATCTGAAAACATGCGAATGTGCGGAAGGAAGTGTCGGTGGATATTGTACTAAGAAGGCCTACACCTACTGCTTCTACCAAAGCCCCCAAGAACATGAAGGGGGTGTAGTATCCTAGCTTTTCGACGCACGCGCCAGTGAGGCCGGCAGATACGGTTGTTGCAAGGACCATCGGCAGCGTGTGCACCCCGGATTTTTCGGCGGAAAACCCAAGTACGACTTGAAACCATAGCGGAATATAGAAAGCCGCTGCAGTCATGGCTCCCGCTATACAGGATGAGTAGAGCACGCCGTTGAGTATGTTGCGATTCTTGAGTATGTATCCTGGTATCATGGCTGTCGTCGGGAAATAGACTTGAGTCGCTACAAAAGCCAGAGTGAGCACTGCAGAGAATATCAATAAGACGATGATACGGCCGCTGTTCCACGGATAGACAAATCCACCCCAACTGAGAGCTAAAAGGAGACATGCAACGGCAGGAGCGAAGGTCAAATTTCCAAGGGGGTCCAGATTCAGAAGTCTACGCTTGAGTCCGCTCTTTTCCTTGGGTTTGTGGTCTACCGTTTCCTGAGTCTACTTCCGAGGGAATTGCAGAGTGATATAAAGAACAGGCGCTAACGCAACACCGATGAGGATTGTAAGATAGAAGCACCATCGAAATGAAATCCTGGAAATGATGATCCCACCGAAAAGGGGCCCCAGTATAGTTCCAATTGTGAATACCGCCGCAAGACTCCCCACGATGAACGGTTGTCGGCGGAGTGGGAAAATCTCCACGATTATGATCATGATGGTCACGAAGACTCCGGCGAACCCAAGCCCAGTCAAGGCACGTCCAGCAACGAACGCTGGAGCCGAGGAAGCTGTACCGCAGATCGTTTCTCCGACAAGAAAAAGAAGAAGGACCGCGAGCAGCACCCATTTTGAGGGGAAAATCTCGTTGACTTTGCCGAAGAAGAGGATCGTTGCGCTTGCAGCCAAGGTCTCGACGCTAGAGTAAAGGCCAGTATCATTCAGCGTACCAAAGGTCTTGGCAAGAACGGGGGCCATTGTGTCGATGAATGTTTTTGACTGACGAGACATTAGCAACAGGACACTGAGAAAGACATGAATGGTGAAGACCATACCAGCGCCACGATAATTAGGGCCACGTAGAAAGCAACCATGATGGGGACTGTCCATCGCCAGCCAGGATATCTGCCTTCTTCTTCCTCGTCACCATTGTCATCATCGCCTTTCGACAAGCTTAGAGAGCTGAAGTCGGGACCCCTGGAGTGGACGATACGTTCAGAGGACGGATAGCTCAGAGGCGGAAAGCCGGAGGTCTCGCGGAATTGAGAAGAGCAGATGGACTCAACGAACGTTTTGATGGACTGCACATCCTGTTCATCAAGTTCTTGACTCGTCGTGGCCACTATCCAGCATGCGGCAGTGGAGAAGGCCGGATGTTTGGCGATACAAGATGCATTGTACCGATGATGACAAGATGAATGCCGTAGATTGCGTGCATTGGTCCGTAACCACCGTTTGCCATGATTGGACGAGGTCCTTGTTTTGGCCTTGGTAAATCTCAACTCACATCATGTACATGATTGGCGTGACTACCGTTTCAGATTCTAGTCGAGCCACATTATCTGTCCCTGAGCGTTCAGGAACTCACCTGCTAGATTTGTTGATCGATCCGGCCAGAGAAGTTTCAAAACCTCCTAATCTAAGTAAGTTGGACAAGAGTTGCTCGTAATGAGTGATAGCCTGATAGATATTCCTGGTCTCCTTGTTCCCAGCCTCCCAGGGTTTACCTGCTGGTCAGCGTCGCAAATTAATTAATTACGAAGTAGCAATTTACAGACAAACGAACCCTTTGTAACTTGGACGGCCGGGCGCTACTCTAAGTGCGCGGCACGATTAGCGCGTTTAGAAGTAAGAGACACCCTTCCTTGACTGCGTCAACGCAATTTGCGACTTGGTGAAAGCTGATACCTACGCCCTATGCAGAGTAAGGTAATCCTTCGCTTCACGCTGGCCATTTTAATTTCAAAAGCCTTGATACATGCAGTATCGCTCTAGCCTCGATCAAAGAGGCATTTGTTGCGAAAGATTCCCACTTGCACCCTTGTTTCAACATGGGAAATTGATAATTAGGTATTGAGCAACGAATGCACTTGTGCCGTACCTTACAAGGAAGCCTACACAAGCTAGTAGAGGCTACGATGTACATCCAGTAGTAGTACATACTGACTTGCTATACCACGTGTAGTATATCATTACCCTGTATATCATTTTGGCATTAATCACAGGGGAGATGAACTTTCACATACTGGATTTGAAACCTAACTCTACACCAACTTCTTCTGTTTCATCATACGAGCTCGTGCTGTCAACGCTAATAATCCTATAACGTTACATCCATTATAATCCCACTACCACGTGTATCAGATCCCAAGTGATTCAGATGAATAGACCACTTTTACCGAGATGGCAAGGTCAGTACGTGGGACACAACCTCAAGGAAGCCCCCCGGCGTAAGTTAGGATCCGTTGGGTGAAGGAGTGCACGAGATTACTGTGTTTGCCGCTTGTATATCGATTAGATGCTCATAAGTTCTGTCCTTTTCACTCTGGTTAAGTTCAAATTCCTGATACTGCTGTCATCTTCGTCTTATCTTGCGATCCCTTTCCTTTCCAAGCAACTTCGCCCGGCAAAATGCGCCTAGAGCAAGTACAAGAATCATTGAAGTTAGCGACAAATTACTCCCTATACGAAGTGACAGAGGATGGCTACTGGTGTGCAGAGGTGCACTCCAATACCACTTTCACGGCCGGTATGTACCAGATCTTCCCCAGAAGCATGGTAGCGTCAGAAGTGCAGAATAAGTTGCAGGGGCAGCAGAAGGGGAGATTCACACACGTACTACTGTCCATGAAGGATTAAAATTATACTGACTCCGAATGTGTACAGGTATGTATTTTTCGAGGGTGTCTTTACCTAATTGTGTTGCACGGAGTTGCGAAACATGCTGTGGGAATGGGTGAAGGAGAGCTTTACCGTAGTTGTGCCTCCTATCGTATCTCACAGCGCACTTGTAGACCGATCGAGGACGCGCTGACACCAGAGCCTTTATAGAGTACATTTGCCTACGACAGCAATTTGGCTTTACATTCGACCCAACCGAGACCGAAGCGTTGGCGCGATGGCTCTTCACCAAGCAAAAACAGGATGGCTCATGGGGACTTGCACCTAGCTGTCCCAGCGATGTATCGACAACTACAGAAACCTATCTGGCGCTCAAAATCTTAGGAATCTCACCGGATGATCCTCGCATGCAGGCCGCTAGAGTCTTCATCATCAAACTCGGCGGGCTACCGGCGACGAGAATGTTCACGCGCGTCTTTTTGGCATCCTTCGGTCTGATATCGTGGAAATCGCTCCCCGCTCTTCCAGCGGAATTGATCCTGCTGCCGACACAATCGCCTATCAACGTTTATAACCTCTCTTCCTGGGCTCGCACAACGTGTATACCGTTGCTTTTGATAAGACACCATGAGCCTGTATACACTCTCCCAAACGGTCTTTTTGCGGAAAATGATTTCCTGGACGAATTGTGGACGAATAAAAGCTTTAGAGATTGTTCCTATGCGAAACCGTTGTCGACGCTATGGAAGGGTCACGAATTCACTGAGCTTTTCTTCACCGTTGCGGATTCGGCGATGTGTCTGCTTGGCCGGTATTTTAACTCTCCATTGCGAAACTTCTCCCGGAATAAGATTGTCAACTGGATAGTCGATCATCAAGAACGATCTGGGGAGTGGGCCGGCTATTGGCCTCCTCACCACAATAGCCTCTGGTCATTGTCACTAGAGGGTTACTCCTTGGACCATCCAGTGATGCGGCGCGGATTTGCTGCAATGAACAGCTTCTTACGTCATGATGCGGAAGGTATGCGAGCGCAAGTTACGGTTTCTCAGGTATGGGATACCGCGCTCATGATCATCGCTCTTAGCGATTCCGCTTCGAGTACAGGATGCGTCTGTCCGAGCCGGACCATGGACTGGTTTCTGGACCATGAAATATCATCCCATCATGGAGATTGGCGAGTTTTGCGACCAAGACTTCCGCCAGGTGGATGGTGCTTTGAGAAGTTCAATACGCTCTACCCTGACGTTGATGACTCTGTTGCTACAATAATTGCTATGATCAAAACTTCGGCAGCCTCCTTGACGTCTGGCTGCGTCCTTCGAGCCGTTCATTGGATCCTGGGCATGCAAAACAAGGACGGGGGTTGGGGAGCCTTCGATTGGAACAACAACAAGCTTTTCCTCAACAAATTACCTTTCAGCGACATGGACAGTCTTTGCGATCCTAGCACGCCTGATGTCACCGGTAGGATCGTTGAGTGCTTCGGCATAATGCTGTCCGGTCATAATGGCTTCACTTTAGGTTATTCGCTCGCCGCTCTGTTGCAAGCCTCATGTAAACGCGCTATCGCCTATCTTCTCACATGTCAAGAAGTAAACGGGACGTGGAGGGGTAGATGGGCCATTAATTATATATATGGCACGAGCAATGTATTATGCGGTCTCTCACACTTCTACAACGGTGGATCATACTTCTACAACGTCGAGAACAGAAGCAATCTGCGAAACGCAGTGGATTCTGCTATTGAGTGGTTGAAAACGCATCAGAACCCCGATGGAGGCTGGGGGGAAGTTCCACAATCATACGATAACGCTGACCATGCCGGACATGGACCATCAACAGCACCGCAGTCAGCATGGGCTATCATGGCGCTTTTGGATTATCTGCCACCAGATGACGAATGCGTCCGAAAGGGTATCTCTTACCTTGTCCACTCACAAGTCAAGGACGAAAAGGGTAGCAAAGCATCATGGTCCCTCGTCGATTACACGGGCACAGGGTTTCCCGGCCACTTATACATGGAATACGGTTACTACCGACACTACTTTCCAATCATGGCGCTTGGTAGGTATGTCAGCAAAATGTCTGCGTCGACGAAGCCTATGTGAATCTGTGCTTTACTCTGCAAGGAAGGCGTTTGTCGAATAGACTCAGACCTGTGTTTGCTCTACTAGACCGTGAGGCTGTGCGAGCCTTTACTATCTGTCCATGACCTTGATTCGTTTCGCATAATCTAATGTACTGCTTGGAAGGCTCTATGTGGCATCTTGGGTGTCATGTGATCTCTGCATCAGAGTAGTTTTGTGTAGTCTATGGGTCAATTCCATTGTAAAATTGCAGTGTAACAATCGGGTCAAATCCTTTTATTCTACCTCAGACAATCCAGTCAGCTAGCCGTAGGAAAATGGTGCCAATTAGTCATTGGCTACTCTCGCCATATTTAGTACTGCAATTTCCGACCAAGTGGAATTACCATGGATGCAAAATAATGTAGAACTGCAGAAACTCCTTATCATTCTCACTGGGACTCCACCACACACCAGTAATGCTTTCATGATGTACACGAATATCGACCGGAACCAAGTCATTCCCTTGCTCGTTGTTTTATTTCTAGTGTATGTCAGCACTCTTCTAGCATTCAGACTTATCTTCAGCCCGATTGCCAAATTTCCTGGGCCAAAACTTGCAGCTGCGTCATTTCTCTACGAATTCTTCTACGACTTTATCTGTCGTGGAAGGTACGAGTTCAAGATTGAGGAGCTGCATGAGAAGTATGGTCCAATTATCCGAATCAACCCAATCGAACTCCACATCAAGGACCCCAACTTCTTCTCCCAGATATACGTGACCTCAGGTGTCCGCAAATCAAGCCGGCCCGCTTCTCACCGTAATGCTACTCCTTCGAGAGAATCTACCGCTACTACCCTCGACCATGACCATCATCGGCAACGGAGGAAGGCTCTAGATCCCTACTTCTCAAGGAACATGGTCACGAAGCTTGAGCCAAAGATACAGAGCACAGTGAAGCGACTGCACGAAAGGTTGTGCCAGCTCAAAGGCTCCGGGAAACCTATCAATCTGCTCGAAGTCTACGGTGCAGTTGCTACCGACGTCATCACAGCATACTGCTTTGGCTCTAGTTGGGGATCTCTCGAAAAGGACGATTACAACTCGGACATAGTAGGAGTACACACGTTCTATACCAAGCTTATGCCTATCTTCCGGCTTTTTCCTTCTTTACTGTCCCTGTCTCTCGCCATACCCGAGTGGATGATCAGGGACTCGGGAGTTGTGCAAATGCAGGAATATAGACACAGACTAGAGAAACAAGTCGCTGATGTGAAGAAAGCGACTGGCGCCAGGAAAGCTGGAGGAGCTGGTGATCAAGAGATCCCTCCTAGCGAAACTACCATATTTCACGAGTTGTGCGAGAGAAGCACGCTGCCACCCAGTGAGCTGACGGAGAAGCGTTTGACAGACGAAGCAATCACCCTGGTCGGCGCCGGCCTTGTGACGACTGCGCACACGCTGACGTTCATTTCCTTCTACCTGCTAAACCAACCGGGGACGCTGGCGAAGTTGCAGAAAGCCCTGCAGCCGCTCATGCTCAACTATCCGGCGGAAACACCAACGTGGACGCAACTCGAAGCCGTGCCGTATCTGAACGCTGTGGTAATGGAAGGCCTGAGGATGCATGGCGTGGCCCGTCGCATCGCGAGGATCTTTCCCGCTCAGGCCCTCAAGTACGGGACTTGGACGATCCCGAAAGGAGTAAGGATGCTGCCCGATTAGGTAAGAGGCTGTGACTGCGCGCTGACGGGCGCACTAGACGGCGGTTGGAATGTCCGCTTCCACTCTTCACCATTATGAAGCAGTCTTCCCGGAGCCTCACACTTTCATCCCCGAGCGCTGGCTAGAGGGTGACGGGGACGTCAAGCGGAGGTACTGGGTGCCTTTCGGTCGTGGGAGTCGGGCGTGCATAGGTATTCACTTGGCGTACGTGGAGCTGTACCATGTAATGGCTGCCGTCTTTCGCCCGAATGGTTGTAAGTCGTACCCCGTTTCCTTCAGAGCATGTATTAGCGTTGCGGCTGGCCCAGGATTCCTAATCACAGCACATTCCCCAGCCTTGCTCTACTCCCTAAGTCTTGCGAGTGAAACAAAGACAGATGTTTTCATAATGACGGAGGTCCCCTTTTCGAGCACTACTAGTTAATATCGTTGATCGCTGTTCAGATACAACGCACGCTAACAAGGGACCGATAGTGCAAATGACGCTGTTTGAAACAGATGAAAGCGACGTCGAATGTAAGCGCGAATCCTGTCATCAACAAAACGAGACGACTAACGCGTTCGAGCAGACAGGCACGATTTCCTGTTTCCGAGTCCTAAAGAGGATTCCAAAGGCGTCAGAGTGCTCGTCACTTGATTCGATGGTCTGACCAGGTCTGTGGAATTATATTGTCCATGCAATTTGGATGTGGAGATGCGCTCGAAGAGTATTTCAGCCGCAATGGCTGCAACCACTTTTGTAGGGTCTTTTTCGAGGAGAAGAGAAACAAATAGGGATACATGGAAGCAAATCTAAGCAACGTATCCAACTCATTCCGCCCAAATCGCGTCTTGCTCCATTGAACACGAAGCGGGGGATGCATTGCCCTATCCGAAAGCTCGAGTAAGTCGAATCCTATTTAGAAGTTGACTTTGAGTTTGAACACGCTGAACTGGAGCAGCGCATCCTGAAGTGTGATATATATAATTCGTGGGAGCGCATGCATTGAAGATTCAGGCAAGCTTCATGGACGGCGTGAGAGGTGATTCCAATGAATTTTCCGTCGACGGTTTCGTCTTGTGGCTCTTTCCCTGCCAGTGCTTCAATTCAATCGTGGCCGGTACATGAGAGACCATGGCCTGAATTTGATCATGTCTTCACTTATGATCCTTTAAATTGCCACATAAAAGTGCCGAAAGACCCGTACCCAAGACATGAAAACGCATGCCTCTACAGAGCCGGTCTATGTCCGCATTCCTGCAAGCAAAATTCCCCCCAACCTTTCCCAAAACGAAAGGGGGAACCTTCAGCCTATAATTTTTTTTGGGCATAGAAGCACCCAAGTTCTACACATTCCCCGCCCAAAGGCTTACAAGATAGGCAGAGGACGCCGGTAGTATAATGCAGCGGGCGTCATCATGCCACCAGCGACAAAGCCGATCCTCAAAAGAAGAAGCGCCACTCATGTCGTGAAGTCGGCTCGCCGGTGCAGAGATCGCAGAGAGGATACGTGGATAAGCAGCTGATAGAGATTGAGCGTGTGGACCAGAATGGAGTCAGGTCCTGTCCCAGCTCTCTGGCACCTCATGATCACATGCTTCAACATTTTATTCTCGTGCAAGCAGGGAGCAATACCCGGCAATCAAGTCTTGGTGTAATCATTTACAACTCTCCTCTACTCGACAGCAGGACGGAGCCTGTGATTTCTCTGGCTACTAGTCAGACTTCAACATAAATAAACCCCCCTTACAGTTTGACTAATTAAATTTGATAATCAGTCTTATACGCTATTGGCGGTGAAACATCTGTCCCTTAGTCAATCAGAGCGCAACAAAGAAGACTAAAATCATCATCAGGAGGCTTCTGAAACCCTCTCGTATTTGGATGAAGCGTGTGAAAATTGAACCAGACTGGTGAGCATCGAAAGGGAAGTTTCAAGTGCGCGGTTCCACCGGACGAAACAACCAAGCGGCCAATACCGAAGAAAGGAAGACTCCAAAAGCTGCAAGGACTGAAGCCGCAAGGAAAAAGACGAGAAAATAGAAATGATTGCCACGGGCTCGAGAACGTCTAGCAACGCGCGGGGCGGCTCCGAACGAACTCACACCTCTGCGGAGATCGGACAAGTACAGATTCGAGTACGAGAGAAAAAAATGAGAAGCCGCCCCTGCAAGATTTAAGGCCCCTGAAGCGAAGAAAAAACAGCTATGCTCAAAGAGATGCGCAAGAATCACGTTGCATCCTTGAGTCATTTCGCTGCTCCCCTGGGGGGGGGGGGAAACCTTCTCTCATCGTCACTAAAACCAACCAGCACTTTCAGACCATCTGAGAGGAATGCACCGAGGCCGGCCCGGTCGCTTCACAGGGTCACAATTCGCGCCGGCCGAACTGGAAAAGTTCGCTCTTACGTTCACGGCTCGCAAACTTGTCCGGCAAGACGTGACGACAACCAGAATGACGCAGATGTGGGCTGAGGCACTCTCGACTTGTGATCCCGTCGCGCTGGAAATCCATGGTCCTTGAAATAGGTCCTCTGGGGGCGTAATTGTCGATGCTGGCGTCCATTCAGCTCGCCTTACGGTTGCTTGTTTAGAGTCTTGTCTGTACCGTGGTCTGATACATCATCTGCAACTTCGCGTGGATCCTGAAGCCCCCCCAGAGCAAAAAGGACACGTTCGTTTCCATCATCAACACCAATGTATACATTAGTTCAAGGACTCAATACGGTATGGGGCCTGGGAGGACGGGGGAAAAATCAAACCACAGCTTCTTTGGTCTCGTCAAGAGGTGATGAATTCAATCAGACGATTCCATCAACTACCTTGGATTGAATCCAGGAGGCACAACTTTTGTCACCTTGTTAGAAGTGCCGTTCGCGGACGTTTTCGTCGAGAGTCAGGACCCTGGTGGCATTAACAGAAGCCGTTCTCGCGATCCTGGCTGCTGGGAGCTGTCGAGAGGCCCGTCAAGAAAAGGCGATCACAGGGGAGATATTGAACGCATCATCTATCGCGGATGCGCGAATCACAATAGATTGTTACGGAACGTCGGTGTCCCAAAAAGGTCTAAGAAAAGATGAAGGGTCGGTGAGCTTGGGAGAACTGGCTACGTGGTACTCACATTGGTGGGGTCGTATTGCGAGCCTAATCTATCTTGAAGCTGCGGTTTGGGAAGCAGATAGATTGTTGTTGAGGATTGCTGTAGGTTGCAACATAGTAGGGCGGACGGCAGAAGGCGGACGAGGGCTGTCGGTGCAACAAAACCAAACCACAACTGCGACAAAATCAACCCGCCACCTCATTCTTCCTTTTTTTTTGCTTCGAATCTCGCGCGGGAAAGATAATGACTCAACCATACCCCAAATTCGTTCGGTCACGAATTTCCGTACTCCTTCTCCGCCTCCACCTCGCCCATCCCCTTACATTCGTCCCCACCAATCAACAACTCCACCTTCTCCTTCGCACCACCCTCAGCTCCAGTTCCCCATGCCCTCACGCGCGCATTCAACGCCATGGTCGAGAATCGCTTGATACCTGCGCTCGTGTTCCGCAAGTCTTTCGCATCGGTCCTGGACACCTGCGCCAGCACAATGAGTTCCTCGGCCGTGTCCCAGGAAGCGGAGCTGTATCCCGTGATAAGGAGATACATGGTGTGGCCGAGAGCGAGGATCATGTGCAAGAGGAGCACGCCGATGGACAGGTAGTCGGAAGCCCTGGAGGCTTTGTAGGCATAGCCTGCCCCGTTGGCTTCTTGTTAGCTGAGATAAAAGAATTGGATGTAATAGGTAGGGTACTGTGCTTACCGGTGAGAAAGCCATGGAACGCCAACGGGCTAAATTGGCCGGAAGGCGGAGGACCCGGGCAGAACTGTGCTCCATGGTTCCAATTGATGATCGAGCAAGTTTGCCCGAAACTGGTGTAGAGTATTCGCGCGCCCCACGCTTGCGCCAGACCAACGCGGGAGATGGCGTCAGCCATGACTGTTGATGTTATCGATTCGATCTTCACCACATCCCACGCCCCGTTGGCTTCCGGAATATTCGACGTATTATATATATGGGCCAGAGCGGTAGTCATAAATGTTGCCGAGCTCGGTCCCGTGCGAATAGGTACAACGGGTGTCAAGGTTTCCAGCCATTCTGCTTCGGCAGCGATATGGCTCCAATCTCCATTGTCCATTGGCAAAGTTTTTGTGATAATTTCTTGAGTACTGCGTCTACCACTCTGAGTGACGCTCGTAAAGGCACCTGATTGTGCGAAGCCGGTGGTGGAATTTGCAGTATATGTATGCATTGCTCTGTTCCAACGCGCATCTATCGAGCAGACGACTCCAAGACGGTGTGTATCGAGTTCAGAGTGAAGCTCACCAAGAATCACTATGCCCGCTGTCACAGAATCCATATCGGCAGGAATCCAAACCGTCGTAAGATTAGTATGATCAGTGAGAGCTTTCTTGTTGGTTCCCCAAAGCGGTTTGGCCAGCTTAATGTCTACGAAAGGGCCGGGATGCCCGTCTTCTTGCGCCCACAGGCCATACGCTGGAATAACAGGCAGAGAGACACTGTATGTTGTGTTTGAAATGTTGAGGGCTTCGCGATTGCAGACTGTGCGTACCGCTGCAGCTTGTGAGGAGGTGTGCGCAGACCGATCCCCCCTAGGGCGAAATTGCGGGAACCAATGAGGATCATACCAGAGACGGTTTTGGTTTAGAGACGTAGCTGCGTGAGGGGCTACGGACCATGCCTCTGCACTTTGGCCGTCTACTCTTGGTATTGCTTGCAAAATCCTTGGAAATGCAGATTCCGGCGTGAAAACCTCGTAACTCCCCGCCAAACGGGTATAGTATGCATAAAAGCTCTCGAGAAACGGTACGCCCCTGTTAATGCACTGGTCACCACCCAGGGAATCGATGCCCTCGATTCCCGCGCAATCAAGTCCGCCGGTATGATCCGAGGTCAGCTTCGTAGGCCAGTAAACGTCCGCTGCTCCGTTTAGCCAAAATTTGGTAGTAAATTCATGCCAATTCTGTTTGGTTTCATTAGTCTGAATCTGGAAAGCGTTGATTACGTTATTCGCGCTCACCGATGGCCGCGGCAACATTAGAACGGCACTTGCAGGTCCTGCTGTAATCGCAATAAGGCCCCCTAGAGTGATGAGGCCCAATAACCGCACACCTCTCCACTTATTCAAATTCACAAGGCTCGTAGTGCCACCCCAGAAAGCTGGCGACCAGAAGTAACTTAGACGAGAGAAGGATAGTGCCGAAGTGGCGAGCCCTAGGGGAATCCCATCGTGTAACAATTCATCCCTAACGATCTGGAAGAGTACGGTAGAGACACTCGCAATGATCAAAAGTTCCTGAGTATTTTGATTAGCCTTCGATCCCCCGATTTGAACTTTGCACTTGAACGCACTTGAACCTTTGCGGCGACTTGGATCAAGGCAAGCACCACGCTGTTCGACTGGTCCGTTATATCGGTAGTTGAATCTTGTGAGAGGGTGTTCGGGACGTAGAAAACTTTGATGTTGAGCCATAATAAAATCAAAGACACTGTCAAGGGCAATAGATGGATCCAGCAGCGACTAAGCGCTATCGAAATCGACTGCTTGATTATTGTTTTCTTTGGCTCTGGCCTCAAGCCACACCATAAGGCCGCCAAGATGAAGACCAATATCTCGGCTCCGATATTCCGCAAGACATATGTCGGTGCGCTCATGAGTCGCTGCCACATATCTGCAAGATTCTCTGCTCAGGCAGTCAAGGAAAACCAAAAAATGAAGGAGACTAATGTATACACATTGCAATCGTAGAAGACACGTTCCTTTTCCCGTGCTCCATGAGCGTAACAGTAGTGCATCTTGCCTTGCATTGCCTTGAAACATAGCCTCGCTCTGCATTGGGAAGTAAATAACGAGTATATGGGTCTTGGCGGATCCTGACACAGTGTTCTATCAAATGCCTGGCTAAAACTTGCGAGGCTGACATTGTGCGCGGTCCTGCGTAAAGATAGAAAGCATCAAGTACCTAAGACCTATGACTGGCAATGCTATACATCTTCAGCGGCCAAGAGTCACACCTTGCACCTCGGTGTGAGCAACGCCATCCCACAGCCTTTTATTAGCAGCCAGTGATTGAGGCGGAGCAGACGATGTACTTGGTGATTGGACGCATGCGATCTTTACAGTCACTTACTCTCGTATATTATTCACTCTTCAAAACACCAAGCTACCGTCTTCGGATATCTATTACGTAGGGATGGATGTTTCGCCGAAGTCCGCCCGGCTCGAATTATGCTGCCAAGCCCCGCATTCTCGACGTACCTTCACTCCCCCCCTTGGCGAAAATGATTGCCGTCTTTAAAGTGGTCGATAGGAAAAAGTGACAAACTCCTCTCATCCCTCTCCACAATTACCTCCACTTCCACAAATGGCCTCTTCGTCCCTTCCCGCCAACGTGCACGTCTCATCCCACCCATGCCTGCGCGCCAAACTCTCCCAGCTCCGATCCAAGGACGCGAACGCCCGGGAGACGAAATCGCTCGTCCATGAAGTCGCCCTCATCGTTGGCTGCGAGGCCCTGGCGGAATCCCTACAGACAATATCAAGTGGTACTGTGAGCTCCATTTGTTCCGCCACTCCCACCACATCTTTCTCCCCGGATCCATCCAGTCTTGATAAAGTGTCGGCACTCTAACACGGGTGACAAACTAGGCTGAAACCCCCCTTGGCTACACCTACTCGGTAGAGACTACCACTCCTCATGTCGCTCTTGTCCCCATCCTACGTTCCGGTCTAGGCATGCTTGAAGGTAAGCTTCCCCGCCCAGCTCGGACGCGAGCCCGTCTCACCGAGAAAAACCCCCCCAGCGCTCCAGACCCTGCTCCCCGAGTCCGTCCCCGTCCACCACCTGGGTCTCTTCCGCGAGCCCACCACCCTCCAACCGGTCGAGTACTACAACAACCTGCCCTACCACCGCCCGACGGCCGCGAACCCGGACCCGTACCCGATCCCGGCCATCGCCGTGCTGTTAGACCCGGTGATAGCGACGGGCGGGACCTCGAGCGCGGCCATACAGACGCTGCTGGAGTGGGGGGTGAAGAAGGTGGTGGTGATCAGCGTTCTGGGGAGCGAGCAAGGGGTGCGACGGGCGGCGGAAGAGAATGGGAGCGAGGCGGTGGAGGTCTGGGTTGGGGGGCTAGATGCGAGGGTGGATGGGCGGGGTATGATCAGGCCCGGGCTGGGGGATGTGGGCGACAGGCTGTTCTTGACTATTGGGAAATGAGATGCGGAAGTGCACCGGAAAGCAGGCTGGACTGGAATCCTAAGATAGAGACTGCAGTGGACGAATAGGCACCGCCGCTGGAAAGAAGTCATGTCCGATGCACTGCGGATATCTTTACGGCAATATGTTAGAGAACGAAGCAAAAATCATGACTAGAGAACGAGATTCCGAAACCGACAAATGAAATTCAGGCCGTTGCCGGGGAAAGGTCACAGTTAGCAGGGACTTCTTCATTAAATTTTCTCCTTTGTGTGAAAGGAATGTATCCTTGATAGGGAAAGGCAGATTCGTTCTGGTCGATGTCCAGGAAAAAATGCGCGGATAGATGGAAGAGAGCTTTCATTGGGATTGGAAGAAGAACAAGAGTTGCCCACAAAAGTAAAGAATAGTCACGGACAATCCTCGTTTTTTGAATTTCTTTTAAAAAAAATCTTCTGGAAAAACAGTCCATGAGTTCTGGTCGATATCCATAAGGCACATGGAAACAAAAGGCGAGGGAGTTTTTCTCGATTAGGACTTGAAGGGTTCAGATTCCCCTCTATAGTAACGTTTCCTCTTATGCACCACTTTTGCAGGACTCCAATTTCAATGACCGCGGACCGATCCACGGTCAACTCTATGGGTGTCCCAAAATCCCAAAGCGATCATCACAAGACCAGATTCAACTGCTTCCGTGCCTTTCATGCCTGTTTCTTATCTGTCTTCGGCCTCTTTCTCGCAACTCTTATCATACGCTCCACGCCCTTCAATAGCCCGGCGCGGCACTGTATGCGGCACTGGCCCGATTCCCAGCTTTATCTTCCATGACCCTTGTATTCCTTGGATTTGTCTTCTCAGCTAAGATGTGTCGACGCTGCATTTCCCCGGCTTCGGAGCGCTTGTTGTAGACCTTCCAGAAGATCAAATATACGACGGTGATGAGGATGAAGGCGGCTATGAAGCCGACCATGACACCGATCTCATGCGCAGTTCCAGGGCCGGCGTGAAAGGGGCCCGAAGGCTCATTATCGGCCATTGTGAAGACTGGATATGAATCTCGATGAGGGTAGGGCGCTGCAGCTGTTCAGTACGCGTGACAGACCGCCGCTAAGAGAAAGTGGTTTCACGCGGGATATGGGGAATGCGCAGAAAGTGGTGTTATTGAGTACAGAAAGCGATCCCTTACCTCGGACTGTATTGTTGGAGTGAGGGCTCTGCTGGTTGCGACTAACGTCTCACGTTAGATTCTGGGATTCGCAGGACCCACGCCAGCACTGCGACGACTCGTAACCTCCTCAAGACTGTACAAGAAGTAGAAGTCCTGGTAGTGATGATACGATGAAAAGGTGGAAGATTGAAGGCAGAGTGTTGGTTGTCAAACCATCGTCTCCGTCTCCGCCAATCATCTCTTGGCGGAGGAGGCACAGTTGGTTTTTCCGTTTCGTGCTGGGAAAAAGCCTATTGTCCAGCACCTTAGGAGTCATGGAGTCTACCCAAGTAGCTGGAGCACTCCATGTGAGTAGCCACGAAAAGCGTAGGCTGATGAGATTCTCCATTTTCTGGGCCGGCGTACATCCACACTGAAGCGGCAAGTTCGCACATGCTGTGAGTTACCCAGATCTCTCTCCTTTGTATCGGCAGAAGGGTGTATGCAAACAAAAGCGAAAGATTTCAGAAGACGAGCTCAGATTTGTGATATGAGATTAATTCATTGTCACGGCTTCAGATAACATATGTCGTACTTGCACGGAATTGGAGTATGACTTGATTCAACCGTAAGCGGTAGAATAGAGCTTTCAGAGAATGGATTGACGAAGGTCACTGTAATAAAAAGTAGCAACAGTAGCAATAGTAGTGAGAGTACTCAATTGCGATTTGCTGTGCTCTAGGTATGGGGGTATGTACTTTATGATAGATCATGGTATTCTACTCACCGTAAATTATCATTATTAAACATGAGCGTGGAGGGAACTTACCTAAAGTCTTGGGGTTCTGCTAGTGTACTCCGTATTCGTACTAGGACATCATCGTACCTTAAAAGCTTGTGCTTATCTAACGGCTCCACCTCCAAAACAATGCCGGTTATCCCGCGTTGACTTGGAACATGCTCATGGTATGTACCTACTACTGAGTTCACTTTCCGCCTTATGGACTTGACACTTTGTTAATCCATTCACTTCACTCCATCTACTCTACCTAATTGTCTAGCACCCATTCAGGCTTTGGATTTTATATCGTCGTCCTCTCTCTCTCTCTCTCTCTCTCTCTTATATTTCTCTCTCCCAAGGATATCTTGGCCGTATACCAAACATGCCAAGAATCCTCACATCCCCTTCCTTGACTTTCACCAGACCTTAGTTGCATGCCGAAGCAGTCTCCGGGCATGCCGCCGAGCCCCTACCTCTATGGCTACTGAAGCATCATGGGTGTCTTCAGTCCAACCTTCCTCCTCGGTCTCATCCTCCTCCTATACCTCGGTTCATTCGTCCTTTTCGCCATCTTACGCATAGCCACCGGTATTTCCATACAGAGACTCGGCTACTTCTCCCTGAGGCGCATCGCATATACACCCAGAGATGGCATACGGATAGAACTGCGGGGCTTGGGCTTGCATCTTCATCGCCCCACCTTCGCGCAGCCAACATGGATCAGTCTGCGCTTGACCGAGTTGAAGGTGACGGTCGACGTCAAGCATCTAGGAACAGGAGTAAAGACGGAAAGCACCCAGTATGCAGGAAGTAATTGGCACTCTTCAGACTCAGCAGCGCGAAATGATTCGTCTCCTTCAACTTCTCCAAAACCCATCCTTCGAAATGTGACCACTGGGTCCTCACGAAGTCGAACATGGAAGAGGTTGACACAAATAAAGGACAGGATCAAGCGCTTGCATGAAAAAATACATTGGCTCAGTATGGTTGACCTCACTGCCCAGAATTCGAGTCTGGTACTTGCAGGCATTGGCTGCTTCGAAGTTGGGACTTTTAGCATGGTTGTCGATACCAGGCGCAAAACAGTGGACAGAGGTCGGCTTTTTCAGCACAAGAAGGTCCCCGCTGGTGGCCAGCGTCCTGCAGAGTGGATGTTCACGGTCAAAGGCATATTGTTTACACCCGAAGGACGAGAATCTCTGGAAGTTGTCGACATATGTACTCTCAACATCCACGGTTTGCTCTACAAGGATCGTGCCGGCCTGCGCGACACGTCTATATCACTGAAACTAGGCCGAGTTCACATACCGTACGACGACCTGCTAAGATGCAAGACCCAAACGGAGCAATGTCGGAAAGAGGCTCATCTCCAACAGATGGAGACGCATAATGGCGATATCACCTTCACAGATGTAATGGAAGAGTTAGACAGGCCCGGAAGCCGTGAAGCAACCATAGTGCAAACAGTCTCCGATTCGAAGGAGTTTATTAGCTCCATCTTGCGAGGCATCCAAGAGATCCAAATGGCCGTCAGCTTCGTGGGCATGACGAAAGAGTTCCATTCAGTGCAGTCAAATGGATCCCCTCTATATCTCAATGTTGCCATGAACGAATTTGGCATCGACATGCATCGCCTTGACCCTAAGAGCCCTGCGCATCGAATGTATTTTTCGTCAAAGGATATCGCACATCAAGCATTGCTCGCTGCAATCTCAATCGCAGTGAGCCTCGATGATGGCAACGAGAAACCGGAAAGGATCCTTTACGTACCAATGGCTACAACAACCGTCAAGACGACTTTGCCATCAAAGACTGTAGCTTTCTCCGAAGACAAGAACGCAGCCGAGCGCAACGCGAATATTCTCTTCGCAAACCTTGTCGTAACTTCACCTTCGATTGATGTTGATCCGAAGCATATGCCACTAGTCATTGCGCTCATCCACAGCGTTAAGCAGGGACCCTCCGAGTCAACCGCTACACATGGCCGATCACAAGGTCTCCTTTCGCGACTCTTGCCGAAAGCTAACATCAAATTCTCTGTTCACGAACCCGTGATGAGAGTAGCGCTACCGCCAGCTGATCCTAAGCTTAGGGGATCTGACGAATACGACCTCCTCATCCTGTCTGTTTCTTCGATATCGCTGGATGTCGAGTCATCGCATTTCACCGCGGGCGAGTTGCACTACGCGCTTACCTCAAATTTGCGTATCGCCTCGAATCAATTTTACTACCACACAGCATCTGGCGAGCGCCATGACTTACTGGGTATTGACGCTCTTGAGCTGAAAATTCAATTGAACGCTTCGCCAGAAATATCTGTTGTTGCGACAGGCAATGTGCAGACCTTTTCCGTCCATATGGTGCGCGCTGAGATCAGTGATGGCGTACGCCAAATAGTCCAACAGCTAAGCAAAGACCGCGACTCTCAAGAACGAGCGACCAGTACTCCTGCAATGGATCCCGACTTCTTGAGGTCCCTACCATTCTGGCTTGTCCAATTTTCTCTCCAGGGTTCCAACTTTGGCGTCGAGGTGGCTGGTGCGGATGCTGAGGTCTCGAAGGACACGCGGGGTGTCGCTCTTCAGCTCGAGTCTTGGACTGCCGAATACAAGATCCAGAGGTCTTCACCGGACGAAAGACCACCATATAGGCGTCACGGAACTACGAAGTCCACAATTACAGACGATCCTGTAATAAAAGTGACGCCTCCGTCAAGCACGAATGGGGGGTTCCCGAGTAGCACCGATGGCAGACGGTTGGCAGTGCATGTTAGAGGTTTCGAGGGATTTGTAGTTGAGGATATTGACGTAGTCGAGACGGAGTCTTTCATTTCTCTCCCTCGATTCGAAGTTGCTTTCAGTACTTTAAGCGATAATCAAGGACCCATCTTTCACATCAACTCCCATACCAAGGCACTGTACCTGCAATACTCGTTGTATCGCTACTACGCAATTGGCGTGGCGACTGGAGTTCTTCGAAAAGCATTCGCTAGCGATAGGAAGAACAGTCATACATCCCAGGATCTATCTCCCTCACCAAAAGCGTCTGGAAACTCGATACCACCACACAGCCCCAGTCGGAAGGCTATTCAAGAGCTCGTCACGGTTGATGTTAGAGCTGGATTGCTTCAAGTCAAAGCAACCATGCCATCAGATCCCACCATGATGCTCCAGATATATCGCATGGAAGCTGGACGACATAGATGGGCAATGCCTTTTATGAAGGCAGAGATGGTGCGTCTTTATGTCGAAGCCCCTCAGATCATTTCTGCCTGGGCAAGGATTGCCAGCATCAAGAATTTGCGAGTCGATCTTCGAGAGAACCGCAGAAAGCGGGGAGGAGCAGTCATTCAAGAGAAGTCCGTCGACGTAGCTATGGACTTCATAAGGCTTGCAGTCCCACATCAACTTGTCCCGCATCAGATCATCGATAATTTTGTAAACGCTTTGAAAGCTTCTGAGCAATTACATCACCGTTTCAAGACAGGAAGTGACGAGTACATCCTCAACAAAGGACCAGAACAACCCAAGCAGGTGCCGAGAATATCCATTCGAAGCAAAGCATTGCTTTTCGATGTTGAAGATGGAGCGTTTGACTGGAAACTTGGGACCATCTACCGCATTGGTTTGATAGAGCAAAAGCAGCGCCTTGCCCGTGAAGAGGCCTTTCTCGCCAAGGTCAGCAATCTGGAGAATCGTCACCATAATCGGGCCGCCTCACGGTACCGTACACAGACTCATCCGTCGCAAGAACATGGAAAAGGTAAGCAGTCGCCGCCGCAAGAAGCTCGAGGACGAAGCCGAAGCCCCAAGTCACGTTCTCCCCATCGTTCGGCTTCGCCTCCATCTCCTCAATCACAACGAATGCGATACGATCGCGATGGAAGATGTACACTCACAGAGGGCGCAAAAATATCGGCCCAAGAAGCCGAATACAAACTTCAGAGACACAATGCTGAAAGTTGGAAAAAGCGAATCGACGTTGCGTATCGTATCCAGAACGCTGGAATGCGAAGAATCCGTGGTATATTCTGGGGCAACGATGACATCCCTGAAAACGACGAGGAAACTGAAAGGATACTTGCCATGCCAGAACGGCCAGGTCTGATGTCCACACTGATCAGTGATCTGCATGTTGTTGTTGACAAGCCTTCATTTCCAATCAAGGAATATCCGCAGTTCCTTCACCGGGTCGGCAAAGGGATGCCCCACAACATGGAGTACTCGTTGCTGATTCCGGTCAATGTTCAGATCGATATGGGTGAAGCTCGTGTCACTTTGCGAGACTATCCTCTACCATTGCTTCATGTACCTGCTATTAGGCCAGGACAATCACCCCGCTTGCCGAGTTGGTCGTTGAAAACAGACTTCGTCATTGCTGAGGAATATCGGGGCGCTGTGTCTACAAAGCAGGTCAAGGTTGAAGTTATTCCCCCCTCAAAATTTTCAAGATCAGAATCCGGCGTGGGTTTTGCAATTGATGTCCGCAGAACAGTCTCCCCAGTCAAAACCTATTCGGATGTGGCTATCGCAATTAACACGAGTGCTCCCACGAGCATTACCTGGGGAGCGTCATACCAGCCGGCTATCCAGGATATGATGATGGTCATAGAGGGTTTTACCAAGCCACAGGTAGATCCATCAGACCGGACGGGCTTTTGGGACAAGATCCGTCTTAGCGCGCATTCCCGAATCAGTGTCGCCTGGAAGGGTGATGGGGATGTTCGCCTGCAACTGAAAGGCACTCGTGATCCATACCGCGTCACAGGTAATGGTGCAGGATTCGTCATGTGCTGGCGCAACAATGTACGCTGGTCCATTCATAAGGACGATGATCCTAAGAAGTTCATGACTGTCGAGAGTGATGATTATGTTTTGGCAATTCCCGATTACAGTCATCAAGCTCGAGAGACAAGCTCTACGTTCGGTAAAGATGAACTAAAAGCATCCAGTACTTCGAGCACAAGCAGTAAGAGGAACACTACAATGTTCAAAAAGGTTGTTATGAAGCTCTCCGGCAATGTACGCTGGCTTGCCGGTTTGGTTTTCGAAAGAGATTTGGATCAAGGAGGTCGTTCCTTCGAATTCACACCGCACTACGACGTTACATTGAGAAACCCTCAACATGCAGAAGCTCCGCTGGGACAGGTAGGCAAATCCTGGGTGAGATTTTCGAATGCGCTAATGGTACCGACAGGTCTACGATGCATTCAAAGGCTTTCGAAGTAATCACATTCATCTATCAATTGCCGTGGTTGCTCCCCTCAATCGTGATTGGACGACCAAGAATATAAAACCGTCCATGAGTTACAATGCAGTGCACATGAGTCCTCGATTTTTCACGCACTTCTTCGATTGGTGGTCGATGTTCTCTGGAGTCATGGCTTTGCCCATTCGGCAAGGTAAGCTATTCCCAGGGGTCGAGAAAACGAGCAAAAAGTTTGGGCGCCACCTCGCGACAATCAAGTACAACCTCCTACTTTCACCACTCTTCATCGCTCACATCTATAAACACAAAGATGTCGAAGATTATTCTGAGGCACTTGTTTCCGCCACTGGTCTAAAGCTTAGACTCGACAGCTTTATGTTAGATCTACACCAAAGGCGAGAAGAGTTTGCAGCTCAAGGTAGAGGCAAAGCTAAGCAAATGAAAGCAAGCGCCATGAGGATCAATCAAGCTCAGTTGGATTTCATCTCCGCTGACATTCGGGCTGTATCTGCCAGTATTGCCGGCACCACCACGGATGACTTAAAACGAGCCACGCCGGAAGATCTAGCAGCGTATCAGCAATCAACACCTTCAGCTGACATATCTCGCTTTACCATTCCAGACAATGACTTTTCCTGGATTGACATGGATGACTTCGTTGAAATGGATTGGATCTTGCCCGCGGAGACGAACCCGGAGACCAAGATCTTGCCTTTGGCTTTCGCGCCACGCTTTACTTATTTCCGACAGACTGATACCCAAACTTTCAAGTCTGCAGATGGCGACAGTGCAAGTCCCTTCGGCGACGAACCCACTCATTTTTGTGTCATGTCTCAGGATAACGACCCTCGCAAAGTACAATGTCAGCTGATTGAAGAACGCCTTGTACAGCTCGATGATCAATTGGAAATGCATGAAAGAACGTTAGGCGAGCAAGAGCTTCGTGTTGTCCGGGATTCGTACCGAGATTCGAGCTTAAAAGACCGCTACGAAATGCTCCGCGACCAGGGTAAGAAGCTCAAAGGCAAAAAGAAGTTTCTACAAAAAATGCTCGCGCGACTGAATCGTGCCATTGATGAAGGCATGCCCTGGATTTCAGCGGCTGGTGACACTGCTGGGCTAGACCTGGCGGATGAAGGCTCAGAGGATGAATCGGATACTAAAGCTAAAGGACCAGAATCCGCATCTCGTTCAGGACACATCAGTGACTTCAACAATCGCTTTATCATACATAATGCCCAATTAAAATGGAACAATTCGCTTCGGAATATTATTCTTCGCTACGTACACCAAGTCAGTCAACGGCGAGGGTTCATTTACTACATGTCACAGAAAGCCGTCAAATTCATTTTAGACATCGTGAAAGAGCAGCATAAGAACAAGAGAAAACATACACACCAGACAGATTCTGACTCGACAGATTCAGAAGCCTTTGCGGCCGCCTCGACAGAAGAAGATGATCGCGGTGGGTCCAGCGTCGAAGATCTCATCCAAGACCTACTCAGTGATAGCAATAAGACCGTCGACGCCGATGATCCTAAGCAAACGGAGGCCCCCCGGATGTCAAATACGGATAATCTCGGTAAAGATCTTTCGGAAGAGTACACACCGCAAAACACTTATCATGTTCGCTTGATCGCGCCACAAATCCAGTTGCAGAGCGAGAAGAACCCCAAATCTGTGCTCCTGGTCACAGCTAAGAGTATGCAACTAAGAGTGGTGCAGATCATGGACAAGGATCGCATAGCGGATGATGTTAGTGGGCTCGTGCAGCGCAGATTTTCCGTTGATATGGACAGTGTACAATTCTTCGTCACGACCCAAAAGGTCTTAACTCAGTTTCTTCATATATACTCTGGTAACCGCTACGGTGCCCCCAAAGGCTCTGCGTGGCCACCCTGGGTAGCATTCGAGATCAACTTTGATTTCAAATACGACCCTTTCGCATGGTCAAGGGTAGTGCAGAGAACGTCTGCGAGTCTTCGCTACGACAAATACAACACCCTTCGACTGAAATACAACGACGAGGTTAGCAGCGGAAAGTTGGGACAGAAAAACAACCCGGAGAATGCAGAAAGCCGTATCGATCACTTGTGGGTTGACTTCCCACACATTCGAGCTATCTGCGACTCCGTCGAATATTACACTATGTACGTGATAGTGTTTGATCTCTTGCTATACAACGAGCCGCTAGAAAAAGTTCGCAGTGAAAAGCTGGAGAGGATAATGTTAGCCTCTGATTTTAGCGACCTCAGCGGCGCGCCCAAAATGGTGTCTAGTCTCCAAGCTCGAATACGGCAGTTGGAGGAGATCAAAACACACTTCATGATAAACGCCAAGTACCTTGACAGACGAGGTTGGGAGGATCGTATGGCCATCGAACACGATTTAGCGAGCTGCGAGGATGAGCTCTTCTTCATGATGAAGGCCATCACTACATCGCAACGCAAATATGATGATCGTTCTCAGGCCTCACAGACGACTGGGCTGTTGCGTTGGTACCTTTCCGCTTCAGAAATTGTTTGGCATTTGATGAGAGAAAAGGACGTGCCGTTGATGGAGATTCAACTGAACAAAGCGGCCTACGACAGGACGGATAACAGTGATGGTTCCAATCACAATTCGATGCAGATTGAGCGTATCCATGGACTCAACCTCTTACCCGATGCTCTTTACCCTGAGATGCTGGGCCCGTATTTAGAAAGCGGTAGAAAATTTGTCTACGGTCAAGATCCGAAGATGCTCAAGGTCAATTGGCACAGTCTTGAACCGATTGCTGGCATACCGGTCTTGGATCAGTTCGAGGTTGACCTTTTCCCGCTGAAGGTTCAACTTGAGAGGGAAGTGGGTCAGAAGCTCTTCGAATACATTTTTCCGGGATTGGACAAGACTGGTAGCGACAAATCGCCGTTCTTGATCAAGCACACGCTTCCTGCCAGGGACGCCGATGAGGACTCAGATGCCGAGACCTTATCCGGCATCCAGGACACACCGAGGCTCGACGCTAATAGCTCCAATGATGACCAACCATCAACCAGAGCAGCGTCTCTAGATATGAGACTCAGAGCTACCAGAGCTTTTCCAGAAAAAGAGAGTCATTCCAGGTCCACTGTTAAGACCAATGGGGAGACACACCATTTCAAATTATTCCATCACTCGAACCACTCCAGTCGTTCGCAGAATGCATCACGGCCACCCCTAGCTCGTACGACTTCGAAGAAGCTGTCACAAGAGTCTTTAGCAGTGACGCGCAAGTCTAAGGATGGGTCCTCGACAAATTTATCCGTGATGAGCGGCAACCCAGAGAAGCATAAGAGATTCACCCTCAACCGTTCAACGAGTCAGGCTACAACAGCAGATAAGAACAAGCCTTCTGATGATCTCTCCCAAATGTTGTCACGAGCTTCCAACTATATGACTCTCGCCTATGTCAAGATCCCTAGCGTCGTTCTCTGCCTCAGCTACAAGGGCAGAGGCGAACGAAACATTGAAGACGTCCACAATTTCGTCTTCCGCATGCCCGTCCTTGAGTATCGAAATAAGACATGGTCAAACCTCGACCTTGCTTTACGACTCAAAAAGGATGTCATCCGGGCGCTCATCTCACACACAGGCGCCATCATCGGCAACAAATTTTCTCATCATCGGCCAGGCAAAGTCCAACAGGGCCGTCTCCGCGAGCTTGCAAACTCCTCTACATTGCTGCCAAACGGCAACACTCTCAAGAACAGCCACTCGAGCGAGACAAGCAGTGTCCGGGACCAAAGCCCCAGAGGCGACACGGATAACTCCTCCCGGGCATCCCTGACCTCCATTCCTAGCAATCAATTGGCGAGAAACGACTCCTTTACGCAGAGCTTACGGCATTCCGCTCTCCACAATGGACTGCATGTTGATCCCCCACCGATACCAGAGTCGGAGGGTGAGGGTGAGGATAGTGTACGTCGCTGCCATTCCCTGAACTACCTGATCGACACAAAGCTGACTGATCATCGACCAGGCACTGAACAAAATGCGGCACACCCTGATCCGGCGCTTCACTGCAGAAACCCATAAACTTCGACGCAAGGATGCGGATGTGGAGGACCCTGAGGAAAGGTTAGTTCTTTATTGTCGGATTCCTACTAGCGGTGGATGTCCTTACTGACATGTAGCAGCACACGCAAGAAAAGCGTGCAACTCCTTGGCAAGAAGATCTTGGGGTCCTTGAACCAATGAGACTGCTCGACGGCTCTCACTTATCCACAAATATCTTGGACCGATCTAACGGGTCTGCCTCTCTACTACCAACGAATCCTTGACAGCGAGCGGTCTGTCTTCCGCTCTCCATCTCATCCCATCAACCTCCCACAATCGTCTCATTTGCCCTTTCATCTCATCTCGACCACACTTGTCCCTCTCCCTCTCTCTTGGGGTACCGCCATCACCCCATCAGACTTCCCACCGAAATTTTTCATTTGCATTCCATCTCTGTACGGATAGGATAGGATAGGATAGGATAGGATAGGCCAGGACTTTGGAAGAGGAAAATCAAAGGCAAGGCAAGGCAAAGGGGTGGGAAGGGCTTGCAACGCAATGCTGCATTTACAAAGGCGTCCGACCTAGGCGGCCCACCAGAGGCGATCGATCCAGGCAGGGGCCCAAATTTTTTCCGACGATGATCACCACCCACCTTCTTCCACTGTAAATACCCCTTTTTATAGAAGTGTACATAATTTTTTTTCAAAGCCAAAGAACGGATCCCGGCGGAGGGGGAATGAGTAAGCAGTCGTAATCCGAATCCTGGCCAGCCCTTTTTGGGGAATCCAGCAGAGTCTCAATCGTCATTTTCCCCCGTCCCGTCCCGTCAGCCGTGCGAGCCATGCTGTTGCTGTTTTCATTCTATGCGTATCTATCTATGTTTTTTGCAGAGTAAATCCCTAGTATGTACCCCTTTTGGAAACGTGGGCCCCGTCAATTCAATTCCCCACTCAAAAAAAAATAAACAAAAAAACAAAACAAATGTTAAAAAAGGAGTTGAAAAAAACACTCTCGCCTAAATGCATCCACCCTCTCATCCCCCCTCTCTTCCACCCTCTCATCTCTCCTCACATCCTCCATCCTCAACCTCCATCCCCAACTTTCCCCACTTTTTTCCCCTCTCTCCCCAGCAGCAGTCCCGCAACGTGAAAAGGGCCCGGTAGGCAGGCCCCTTCCTTCCGGCAGGCGGGGAAGGATGCTGTTCGTTCGGGAGCCGAGGAGGCGGTTTGGAGGTTGATAGATAGGTTGGTGGGTGGATGGGTAGAGGAGTAAGTATAGCAAGATGGACAGCATTTGGAGTGAGTAGAGTAGAGTAGAGTAGAGTAGGGTAGGGTAGGGTAGGGTAGGGTAGGGTAGAGCAGAAGTAGGGTAGAGGAGAGCGGCTCGACGCTGCGCTGGTGCAGAAGATGGGCTGGAGAGATGGGGGAGGGTGGAAGGGTGGCAAGCGAGTGGGTTTTATGTATCAAGAGGGACGGTAGAGGCATCGTGTCCCAGCAGGAGTGATTGAATGTATTGATCGATCCAGCCGCTGTTTAGACATAAAGTTGCTATCTGGCTTGTCCCATTTATTTACAGGTAACCACCACCCTTGCCCAGTCTAGAATATTTTGAATTCGTTAGAAGAAGAAAGAAAACCACCGCCAGCGTTGCCTCCCTTCTCTTGATAGGGAGTTGCCAGCACGAAGCTCCATTGACGCCGCCGGCCTAGAAAGAAAGAAGGAGGCCAGTCGCACCTGGATGAGCTCTTCCTTTCAAAATGTCGCATGTTGGAAAGTAACCGATGTCGTGGAGCACGTAAGGTCGTGATTGCCATGAAGGGTATGCCGCGCTATGCTTATGAATGATGATTGAAGGAATATGGAAGGATACCGGATGTGGGTAAATAGACGTCCAAAAGCTCTCCAAGAGAAGAGCTAATGAGCAAAGTCTCGAGTATTCAAGATGTTCCTAGTCGAAGCTGATGGAGCAAGGTGGAATACCAAGTCTAGTCGTTGCAATGTGCCAAGGTGAAGCCATTTTCCGGAAGGGCGATAGACCCCAGCGTTTGATTCAGGATCCTGTCATCTCGGCCCTAACGCTCACTTCTGACCCCAGATATGACGATTGTCGTAGTGGCTGGCGTACGGTGCGGCAGAATGTGTAGCGACATCCTCAATTTGAAATCCTCTCTTCATCTCAGACTCCGCAAAATGCGATGCACGCTTGTAACGCTTGTCGGTATACTTTTCGAATATTGCACAGTGATGCTTGCGTGCATCTTCGCAGCATTCGACCATGAGTAATACCAGGTTGAAAAGCTGGGAGTAGGTGTAGTTGGCGTAGTAGACGTGTGCCGGTGACTGTATAGGTTTTAGCATGTGAGTTGCAACATTTATCAGAGCAAGAAACATACCCAAACGCCCTTCTTGAGCATCATCCTCGCCAGACAATGTGCTCCAGCGGCGACAAAACTCGGTGGACTGCCAACGAATCGTTCATCCATGATAGTGATCTCGAGAAAGTACTTCGCAAGCGTCCTCGTCTCCAGATCGTAATCGTCGGCCTTGCTGATCCTTCTCAAGAAACTCATGGGTCCAGGCCAGCCAAGTTCGAACTGCAGCATGCTAAGCATGAAACGTTCCGCCTTGAGGATCTCGTCAACAGTGTAGCCGCCATCAACCATGTATACAATTTCCTGCACAGACGGGCAATCGATCTCTTCGTACTTGGCAGCGATGAATATTGCAGTGGCGCCAACCAGTTGCAGCTTTCCTAGGGAGACAACCTTGCAGGACAAGAACCGATCGATATAGTTTACACAGAGATAAAGCGTTTCTGGGAGAAGGTTGAACCGATGGTGAACTTGGACTATCCAGTCCATCAGTACTGCACGCATCGACCACTGTATCTCTGCCTGATTGTCCATGTAGTGTGCGTTTGGCAGCATCTTGATCTATTTTGCGAGGTCAGCATGGTTCAATCGCCAGTCTATGATTCTCTGACCTCTAAGTCCTTCATATATGAGAAGATCTCTTCCCCATATTCCGCTACCATTGTTGTATCCCATGCCTCATCCTCGAGCTCTTCGGCTGTCTTAGATCCCTCTATCAGCTCTTTGGCGGCAGCAATTTCTTTCCTTGTCTTTTGATTGACCTTTGGGAACAGAACCGTCGTAGCACCACCTGTAGTATTGTCTCCCCTGGACTTGAATGATCGGGCGGTAGCATAACCTTCCTCGTCATAATTTTCTTCAGCCTCATCATCCCAGTATTCTTCCGGCTCTGAGACAGGAGCCAAGGTTGGTTTCCGGTGCGGGTCTGGTTGTGACTTGGCGAGATAAGCATCAAGAGCCTGGTCCCGTCCTGGCCTCCCACTTTGATTCGGCACCTCCACCGGTAAGAGGACGCCCTTGTCACTCGGCCGAAGAACCTCAACATGCTCAATAGACTCCTCCATTCCATAGAACTGTACCTGTCCATGCTCGTCAATGTAAATGCCATCTGATCGGAGCACAGCAGGTTCTTCCGAGGATGACTGCGTGGCAGCCTGGCCCCCCTGCTTGTCCAGTACTAGCTGCGGTCTAGTTTGTAGCTCCTGTGACTCGAAGGTCTCTTTAATTTGCTGTCGAGGTTGAAGTTCGCGGTGGACAGGAGCCATTGGTGCAGTATTGGGCAGAGGCTTGTGCACCTCAGGAGCCGAGGGTTGGGGCTGCGTGGCAACAGCATCTTTAAAGACAGCAGTGCTCTTCTTCGTCATGAGCTTGCGCGTATTCGCAGCTTGAGAGGTATGCTGTAGTGATTGTTGAATGTCAACCAAGGGCTGTTTGACCGACGGCAGGTTGGTGGAATTGGCGACATTGTTCAATAGACCTTTCAACCCGGAGACAGACAAGGGACGTTGTGCAGGTCTGAGGAAAGAGGGTGCTTTCTTGTCCTGCTGTGTCGAGATCATCTTCTCCGAGATGCTGTACTCGCCTTTCGCGCCAATTGCCGAGTCATCCTTACTTGGCCTTGAGACATTGGCGGTGTTGCTGACATCCCCAAATGCTGTCCGCTTTGCCGCAAGCTTCAGACCACCTGCTTGATGTATTGTTGAAAGTGCTGGGCTCGACTTGTTACGCTGGTGTAGAGTCTTCTGGGGACCGGTCGTCGGTATCACGTTTTCATCTCCGTAAATGGCGCGCAAGGTCCGAGTCGGTCTCTGAGGCTGATACACGGAATCCATGTCAGTAGTGTAGTGCGTGGTCAGAGGAAGGATACAAATATGTGTTATATAGAAATACATGAAGTATGCAATGGTTGGCACTTTTCATCTTCGACAGACTCGGACTTTGCAAAAAGCTTGGTCGGGGATTAAATTGCTTGCCAGCAGATCGTTGACTTGTAATGTGCTCTTCGGAAACGCAGTATAAGTGGAAGTGAAAGACTTACCTTGGCATCCATGATGTTCCGACGCGTTCCAAGCTCCTCGAGGGTGATGTAGGGTGCTCGGGGAAGCTCTCTCGCGTGCTTCCCTCTAAACCGCGATCTGGCTCTGTTCTCCGTCAGCTTACTAACATGAAAGATTCAGAAATTAGCTTGGCTACCAGTAGGCTTTGAGGAGGTTCTTGAGCAAGGCCAAAACAATGCTTGTGTTTGGAATAAGATGATGCGGTAAGATGTACTCCTCAGGACCTGCGACTCGTAGTCGCAAAAAAAGGGTCATTGTTGATTAACTTGATTTCCAGATTGGAGAAGGGTTGCCCCGACGATAGAACGCGCTAAAAATTACTTTATTTCGCAACTCTAATGTATTTACAGCCGCGTCCCCCGACAAACGCTTCGACATTCAAAATATCGCAATATGGTTGCAAGCAGTGCGTATGACCAGCATCAAGTGTTGCGTTACGGATTCCGACAGTGTATTCACTTCGTGAATGATTCTGGAGCAAGTCAGCATGTAGGTAGTGGCTTCAGAGCCTCATTACTCGGACGACTAACGATCGTCTGCGTCGCGCTTCGCTTTTACACCAAACCCGCTCCAAATCACGTGATGGTTTCCAGTCAAAGGTCCTCATTTTTCGCAGTCTCGCGAATCTCAATCGCTTTGACTTCAACTTCCCATTGCACAGTCCACCTCTTGTGCAATTGTATAACGAACTTCAACACACCTTGTGAAGGGAAAAAGGCATTGATTAGAGGTGGAATAAACGCCCACCTCGGCCAATTCGATGGTCTCTTCCCGCGTGCTCTACCTATGAAAAGCGCAGCCTAACCCCCATGGCTCGAAACCTTCTTTACCTCGGGCATGTCTACTTGGATACTTAGTCGACGAAAACCTGGTTTCAGTGGTTCATCCGTTATCTTTATTGCGATGGCGATGCGCTCTAATGTCTACTCACAAGACTATAATGGGTCGGATGAATCGGGGCAGCTCGGCAGATGGCACAGTGATAGAGAGCGTTGATCGCTGACTCTATCCACTATGTATCGCTGTAACCACGTGGTGAGAGGTAAGAAAGGTGGAGAGTAATCGTAGATGAAGAAATGGTGAAGAAGAAGCAATCACGATAGTTGTGCACGAATGTCGTTATCGGTCCAAGGGTCTGAGCGGAAGTCCGGGAGATTTTAGACAGGCTACATACTCTATTGAATTGGCCTCAAAGTATCATTTGGTGACTGGTTCAATGGTCGTGACTACCTATTACTATTACAGTAACGGTAGCGGAGTAAAAAGAAGAAAAAAGGTTTCCCTTACTCTCTAAGTCTCTAGTGGCGAGCGATGTTTGGCATGCTTAAGAACAATAAAAAATAAAAAATAATTAAGTGTAGGCGAGTCAAGTACTACTACTATTTATTAGCGAGTGTAGATCCTGCGCATGACAAGCCATCAACTCGCCAATTGCTGATATTGCACTTGTCCGCTGACGAATAAGCCCAAGGCATCTCTAAATAAATGTTATTCATGTTGCACTCACTCACTCACTCATGATACACTACCCATCAATCTTCCCTTTGCTCTCTCTTTATCAATTCATCTTACCAGACTGAACAGACTGATCAGACATTATTCTCGGCTACCTGCCTAGGCCATCATCGGAGAGGACTTTTGCGGCGTATAAGGGCTTGACTCTCGCTCGTTTCAAGCACGAGCTCGGGCCGCATTCCTCGTTGACTAAGGTCATCCTCATCCTCCTTTGTTTGGACCAAGCCCGAAATTCAAAGGACTGCATATGCGCTGTATGATTGTATCAAGACTACTTCGTACTCAAGGAGAAAAGCTACCAAGTAACTTCGCTTGCTGCAGAGAAGCCAAGCGTTGTAGCCAAAGAGGTATCAAAACCAAAGTCACTACCTACTACTACCTTACTCTCTGCAACTTACCTTAGGTCTGCAAGCTGAAGGTTGGAAAAGAGTCTCGGCGCATAAGCTTGACTCGTATCGGGCAAGGGAAGGTATCTCCAACCCCCGATGCTTCAGCGGCTTTTTTTTCGCTGGGCACCAAGCTGGTATGCAGCCCCCTCACATCACCATTGGCTCGATTGCCTTTCACCGTCCCACTCCACTCCACCTCCCGCTTTACCTGAGACTCCCTCCTAGACTTTTTGGCCCCTACCCACTGCCACTGTTACACTCATGTCCAATCATCTCCGCCGCCTGACCATTCCTGCAGCTTGCTCATCCTGTAGAGGCCGCCGCTTGCCAGTCAATGCTCAGGATATAAAGTAGAGGATATCTACAGAACATAGCGATGCGACAATGCTGGCGCTTCCCATAGATGCAAAGCACAGCTTCCTGAGATAGAAACATGTGCCGTCGTAGAGGACGTAGGAATTGAGAAGATTTCATTCCTTGAATCTTCTGTTATCAAATTGTGCCGATTGCATAAAATCACTTGGTGCTGTGCAGGGTTTGTTGAGTCCGCTTGCTCACTACCGCTCTCTCTTTCTCTCTCTTTCCATTTCACCCCCGTCGCCCACGCATCAACAAATGTTCTTCTCCACCTCAAACCATCCATTACCTTGGTTGTGTCCTATGGCTCTCATTCACTGAGCCATCCATCAAGAACGTCAATATCGGCTCCCGAATTCCAGTGTCTTTGTTGACACTGGTTGCGGACTGAAGACAGCAGCCAACGACACACGCCTGGAGAGGCCGGTATCTCCAGCACCAGAGATTCTGCCTGGAGCCTCTTGACTAGGGTAATCACAACACCGGTATGCGATCCATAATATTACACTTTGCAGTCTCCTCCCTCTCCATGCACCTCATCCCTTGACTTGCGAAACCAACGCTTTCCCAAGCCGTCGTCTGGGCAAGACTACCCAAACTAATACGAATACTTTGTTTGGATCTCAATCTACTGCCAGTATTCTAAAGGACTAGTGATTAACATTCTCTCTTTTCATAGGTAGTCGGTCGGTTTTGATCCGTCAAAGCCTTCGCGGCCGCCCGATCCATCCCTTCTCTCACTCCAGCTACAAGCAAAGGCTGCTTGCCGACATCCATCCTCCATCGCAATCATCCAGACACTTGCGTTCCACGATGGACGTTGCCAATCTCCTATCTCATGACCCGCCACGCCCTTCACGCTCTCAACAGGCCGTGGACGCTGTACCTCAAGAGACACAGCGGTTGCATCAATACCCTACACGTCACTCTGTTATGTCAAATAACATCTCCTTGGACGGTCATCGCTTCGCTACCCCTCCCGTCACTCAAGTTTACGGTAACAGTACTCCAACAGGCTACAGTGTCTCCCCGGTCAATCCTGCGCCTAAGAACGTCGCATTCGAGCTACTGTTCGATATCTCCACCAATCATCGAGCAAGATTGCCAATGAGGGTGCAAATATTTCCCCATGATACCACCGACTCGATTGTGACTACGGTCAAGAATTTCTACGGCCTTTACGAGGGTGCCGCAAACGGCGTCAGCTTCGAGGACGATCGTGGTAATACACTCATTGCGAGATATGAGAATTTTCAAAACAATATGGTGGTCCACGTTCGAGTCATTCCTGATTACTCGCAAGCATGGCAGCAGCAGGCGCAAATTCAGAATCATTCGGCGTCGCCAATCAGTGCAGAGAGGCTTCTTCATCTCGATGAAGGCTTTCAAATGCCTCCCCCTCAGCCCTCGCAAATACTGAATTATGGACAACCCATGTCACGGCCAGCATCCCGAGTGTCTCGAAAGCAGAGTGCGTCTCCACACCCCGGTAGGGGTCGTCGCAGCATCTCTGCGCAAAAGGCTCGTTCCCGATCAGGCATGATGAGCCGAGAAGACAGCTTCCAAGGACAGCTCAACGATCTCAACAGCGACACAGCGAAGGGCTACAGCAGTAGTGATGGCGAAGGAGGCTCAGTGACCAGCTCTCGCAAAGCCAGAAGCGAGCAGCTTGCAAGTGCAGATATCAGTCTTGATAACATCCTCGAGGGTAACAGAAGGAAGAGGGCAAAGTTTGAAAGCTCCGTAAGTGGTACAACGAATGGAGCACAAACGCCATATAGCTTAGCTAACAATAAGCAATTTACAGGAGCTACCTCTGTTTGTGCCACCTCAGGTGCCTGCTCCCAACTCCATATCCTCGATCTCCCCACAGAGGCGCTCCAATGGACAGGACAACCCTTCTCCATTCGCCCGACCAACCCAACGAAATTTTACCTACAGCCAGCCTCTACAGTCGCCGCAGAGCTATGGGTACGGCGAGCACACGTATGGAATCGTTCCACAAAGCAAATATCCTTCCAATGCACCTCCAGCACCTCAAACTGGCCGTCGTCTTCGTGACCGTGCAAATGCACCAAGTCTATCTACTCGCGTGCCCAATGGAATGATTCCTCGCGCCCAAGGTTTTGGGATACTCCCTACCCCGGATCCGACAATAGCTAGTTGCATCTCCGATGAAGACGTAGCTTTGCAGCTCATGCGTCTAGGTGACGCCTCCAACATCTCTCACGGACGTACTTCGGCATCAACCTTGGACGATGCATTCAGTGGACGCGCTGACGCAGCCTCATCCGCCACCAGCAGTGATGACGACGATGACGCAGAACAGCCTTGTCTTCCAGCCCTTCCGACCCAGCCAAAGCTTGAAGCCAGCCCAGTGCTCCGGCCAAATGCCATTCGAAAGCATCATAAGCACCTCAATGATGGCCTGCCCGGCACCGATAGCACCGAGGCTAGCGGTGATGAGGTTGACGGAGACTACGTGTATGACGATAAAAAGGATGGAGTGTTCAAGAGCGAGCCAGATGACCTGATCACTGAGTTTGGTCAAGCTACCAAGCCAAGGCTGCCTGGATCGAGGCATCGCAATATGTCGAAGGGGAGCAGCGTCAGCTCGTTCAAGAATTCCTCTAAGGTGTCCAAGTCGAAGACGACAGCTAATGCGAAGAAGGCGAAGCTGTCTTTACTTCCCTCTACAACGAAAGTGCCCCCCTCGCCAGCCTCGCTCCCTCCCCCTTCACGCAAGACATCATCTGCATCGACCGTCAACTTCCAGCACCAGGGCGACGAAGACTTATCTTCGAAGCCCCGCTGCCAACGCTGCAGAAAGAGCAAGAAAGGGTGCGATCGTCAGCGCCCCTGCCAGCGCTGCAAAGATGCCGGTATCGGAGCTGAAGGGTGCATTAGCGAAGACGAAGGTAATGGTCGTAAAGGACGATTCGGCCGACACATGGGTGTGGCTGTCAAGAAAGACGCGCAGGACTTCTCCGCATCGAATGAGACCAAAGAGGCATGTGCCATTCTGGATGGTATGGCCGGTGGCCAGGAAAAGAGCAAGAAGAGAAAACGTTGATGATTGGAATTAATCTTCCTCGACCCTTCTTCGAGCCGCACCACAGAGTTTGGCACGGGGATTTACCGAACAAAGAACGTTTGATTGTCGCTTTCGCTTCCCTGGACTACAGTATTCCGGAACGTGCTTGGGTGGCTTCGTTGCATACATACTTGTCCTGGTGGTTTACGTTTTCTCGAACAAGAAATTCCTTGACAGCCGAAGAGACCATGGACCCCATAGATCTTCTCCAAATACCTTCAACCAGTCAGCACGTACCGGTAGTTACCCGGGACGACTCTCGTTGACTTCACTGCTGTCTCGGCTGCAACAATGTTTTAAAGCCTAAAATTGCGCTCAGATTGCTACGACATGTCTTACTTATTCATTTACGGCATCAGCTTCAACATCCATCGTGGCTGTCTCCATTCAGATTCCCTTCGACTGCTCGGGTGGCATGTTGGATAAGGATCCTTCCTTTCGGACCTACCGATTTTCGACCGCCATCCGTATCTCATGTTTTGCTCTTTCTCGCTATTAAAAGCCATTTCTTGTCCGTTGGGTTGCCCTATGATGCTAGCGCAAGCGTAATATTGATGATGAACCAATAAACCGAGAGCAAAAACGAGTCGAAAGGAGTGGGAGTTTTAGCTGGCGCGTGTTTAGTGTGGGCGCTCAGGGGAGGGAGAGGCAAACAAACGATTGTACACGAATTTCCGTAGTTTTTGTCAGCAAGCCAACATTTTCAAGTCTATATTATCCGTCAAGTTATAATTAGATCTCGGTTCCATTGTTATCTTCCGAGGTTCGTCTAACTAGTCGGCAGGACGTTGAAATAAGCATATATTATAGCGTATGCCGGCGTTGGACGCAGCGACTAATCCCAGATAGGTAACATCTACCGCAGTAACCGCTCAACCTCGCTTCGCAATATACTCTGGCATCAATCGCAAGACACCAAAGGCACGATTTTTGAAATCCCTGGAAAAACAGATCTCAAGCCTTGGCACGGTTCGATCACCACAATGCCTCCCAAGATCAAACCGCGCCCAAGCAAATCGATTCGGAACAATCCAGTCACCACACGAGACCATGAGTCAATGGAAGCTCTGAGCGCACCCTCACCCAAGGAAGCTCTTGCAAATGATGACAATGATGCGCAAGGCATATCTGGCAACGCAGAACAGACAGCTTCTGTAGAAATATACCCCGAAAGTTCTAAGTCTCGAGACTTATCAGCGTCCACACCAAGTGTAGTTGCGGGCTCGTCACCTCCCAGACGCTCCGTGCAACGATTAAAATCTGCCTTGCCACGTAACTTACCGAACCCTGCTTCTAAATTAAATGCGGCAGATGGCTCAGAAAATCGGCCGGCAGGTCTCAAATTCAAGCCTAAATCGTTTATTCGTCGCAGCAAAGAGGAACGAGAAGCCGAAGAGAAGGCTGAAGCTGAGCGAAGGGTAGCAAGGCAAGCCGCGGAAAGAACACCATCTACAAGCGACCGAGGTGCATATCATGGCAGAGCAAGAGGACGTGGAAACCGCGGAGGCTTTGGCGACATGAGCAGATGGAAGAACGAGAGATTCAATCTCAGCCAAGAAGCTAGTGGGCATCTAGGTGGGAGTACGATACAGGACGCAGCTGTGAGCAGAAATAGACGTGGCGGGGGTCGTCGCCCAGGAACGTCAGGCCCATCCGAGTCAGCTTTTACTAATGGTACGTCCCGCGTCAAGAAGGAGCCCACTGTGAAGCCAGAAAAGGACAGGGATGGAGACGTGGTTATGGGTTCGTCAACTTCCAAACCAAAGCGGACGAAATTCAAAAAAGAGGACCAAGGTCCAACCTATATTTCTTCCGAAGGTGAGCTGGATTCTGATGGAGGAGAACGAGTCAACATTGAGGATATCAGCACGGTCAACCTCGTCTCGTCTCAGGATGAGGAAGAAGAGTCAGGTCAGCAATCCCGTGTGTCTAAAGGCAAGCAACGTCAAACAACGCCGTGGGGACCCAGTAGCAACCTCATGCCAGTCCGAATACAACGACAAGAGCATAAGGAGCGGGCTGTTGGCGTGAACACAGACGCTAGCTCTCTGACCTCGGCAGAACTGCGGCGTAGAGCAAAGAACCGAGCAGATGCTGAAGGCAGCCTGTTCCTCCCGGAAGAGGATGAAACGGGCGCCGTGTCAGCCACGAAACGCAAGACCAAAAGGAAGCCGAAAGATGTCGAATTTGTACGTGATGAGCGAAGATGGAAGGGTGTCTATCAGGATGATGACGACGACGAGGAAGGCATCGTCAAGGTCAAGGATGAACCCAAGGACGATAGAGATGTCGTGATGACAGATATGCCTATAGGCGAGGAGGAGGCAGAGCCAATTCGACTTGGGAGCATCGACTTTGGGAGTACGTCGAAGCAGCGTACTGTGCAAGAAGGTGGCGACATTCTCGAACCTCGAGGGTCGCTCGAAGGTCAGGGACAAGCGCCAGAGGCAGATTCTTTTCCGGAACCAGGTGAGAGACTTCGACGGATTAAAGGATATCACGGCCTCAGACCGGTAACAGTCTCTGAAGAAGAGGAAGAGGATGACATCCTCGCAGAAATTGCAGAGATCATGTTACGAGAGTGTGACTTCCACGGAAATAGTTCCGGTCCTGAGCTTGTTTCGTCTACAAAAGATCCGAATGGTGATAGTGACTTGGACGTGGATCGCGAGGATACATATTTCCAGAGAGACGGGAGAGAAGAAGTTTATGTGTTCCAGCTCCCGCCTGTTGTGCCTAGCCTACGAGACATATCAAAACCAACAGTGAAATCCGAGGACAAGAAACAGAACAAAGCAGCACGAGCCGAAACTCCACGGTCATCAACGGCACAAAACCCACTCGCTGCTCAGGTGAAAGAGGAACCTAACATAAAACCCGATCCCGACGAGCTATCCGTTGAGACTACCGTTCCCCACGCCTACACATCCGACTCCTTCCACTCGGTGGGTGGTCGCGGCGGCGTCCTAAGCATCCATGCCAAAGGTCCCATGTTCGCAACGTGGGGTGGGATGAGCTTTGAAATTAGCAAGGAAGGCACCAACGCAGAGCAGACGCAGGAATTGATCATAACGGACTTTGCAAGTGCGGTGACGAAGGTGGAAGATGAGAGTAGATGGGAGGAGAAGGTCGATGTGGGTCAAAAAGGGTGGGCGATGGGGCATGCGCACCCAGGACATGTCTGCATACCCGATTTTAGCGAGCTGCTATCATGATAGCCATCAAGATCTTTGGCCGAGAGTGGATACATAACCTTTTGGTAGCATGATGATAGATGTTTGTACATCCAGAAAATCTAAGTGTGAGGACTATGATTGCCATTGACCCGAGGATGCATAGCGGTAAGAAGCAAGGCTTCTTTACTGTACAAGTTGATCAATAGCTTGACGCTTTGAGGGGCTTTTCTCCTTCAAACGGTATAAGCATGGGAGCCGCATGAGATTTGTATGCAATAAGCAAATAAGCAAATAGAACATAGAGACAAGAGCCCGTCATTCTTAGGCAAACAATAAACTGACCCCCCTGGACTTCGCTGAGTACACGTCGAAACGACCATTGGAAGAAGTGATAGAGCCAAATTGTGGGTACATATTTCCCAATCAAGCTCATACGGCAGATTGCCCTTTTCTGTTCCACCGAAACAGAGTACATTCGTCCCTGTTGTTGATGGCACCGTGAGAGGGCAGGTCCCTTTGCAATGCCATCCCCTTTCCCACCGACCTCATCCATCCCGGGCAAAGGCGACATCCACCTGACCCTGCTCCCTCCCTCCACCCCCACCTTCTCCCACCTGACATACACCTACCCGCTGAAACTGCTCCCGTCGATCCCACACAAGCTCTCGCCTCAACCCCCCCGAGGAGCGCCACCTGCCAACGACAACACCCTTCCACAGCCCCCACCCACACCGGACAACGTCCCCCTTCTCTTCCTCCTCACCTACGGCGGCGGCCTCGTGGCGGGCGACCACATCGACCTCTCCATCCGCCTTGACGCGGGCACCCGGCTGACCATCACGACCCAGGGCAGCACCAAGGTATTCAAACCGCCCGCCTCCTCCTCCTCCTCCTCCTCCTCCTCCTCCTCCTCCACGCCGCCGACCACGCGCCAGGACCTCCGCGTCCACGTCTCCGGCCACGCGGCGCTGTGGCTGGCTCCCGACCCCGTCCAGCCCTTCGCCGGCAGCCTCTACGCGCAGAAGCAGCTCTTCGACGTCGAGCGCGGAGGCAGCCTCGGGCTCGTGGACTGGGTGAACGAAGGGCGGAAGGCGCGGGGCGAGAGGTGGGCGTTTGAAGCGTGGAGGGGCAGGAACGAGGTATGGGAGGTTTACGGCGAGGGGTTGCGCGAGAAGAGGATGCTGGTGAGGGATGCCGTCGTGCTGGACGGGGGAGATGTACGTGGCAGGATGGATGGCATGGGGGTGTTTGGCACTGTGCTGCTACGGGGTCCGCTCTTCAGACCTCTTGCGGAGTTCTTCGTGGGGGAGTTTGAGGCACTGCCGAGGATTGGGGGGAGAAATTGGGCAGGTGCGAATGATGCTGTGCAGAAGCTTACAGTCAAGGAAGAGTGGAGGGAGAAGAGGTTGCGGAGGGAGAAAGAAGACGGGGTGCTGTGGACGGCCTGCCATGTGAGGGGTTGCACTATCGTCAAGTTTGCGGCTAAGGAGGTCGAAGGGGTGAAAGAATGGATGGGGAGAATGCTGAGGGAAGAAGGTAGCGTGGGTCGCGCGTTCGGAGATGGGGGTCTGATGTTCGTGCGGTGAGCAGTTGGATTCTTGCCCATCGCAACGGAGACCGCCATCACTCCTGGGAAGTTCTATCGAACGATTCTACGCTTTGCGGGTCTTCTGTCCCGACCCAGCAGATGCTCAACGTCAAGCTCAATTGGCTGACATGAAGAATAGGATCCACCTTCAAGGATTCTACGCCTTTTCTTTCGAAGAGCTGCGTATGCGGTCCCCATGGGCGTAACATTCCTAGACTTATCGAATAAGTTACTCGCGAACTGAACACTGCTTAATGAAACTGCGGACCAAGCGGATCGTTCGACATAGCTCAAACCACTCAACATTTTTACCACGACCTGCATGTTCGCCACCTGGTCTGCAGTGCTTGGAACGCTTGCTGGATTCTTATTGTGATTTACATGGTCCCATTCGGTGACTCAAATCGGAAGCTTGCACCAATTGTATACACCTTTGATATAACTCCGGAATTTGGATACGTCACCGTTAGGGTAGTAATAGTGCAAGCAGATGAAGTTCGGCGGGCTGCCGGCTTTGATGGCGGTGATCATGAAATCATAGAACCAGTCTCATTCTGTCAGACTCGTGTGAGCAGGGGCCGGGCTACCCATGCGCTTCCCAGCCGTCTCGACGATACCGGGACCAGGCTTGAGCAGCAGTTACAGAATCAACGGGTGCCGCCGGGGCGTCCGGCTCGTACCAAATGATGACTTCTTTATAGGAGCTCAAGACCAGGGATGGATGATCCGATGTGATTTTGAATATAACTACCAGGTCAACTCGACCGAAACCGTTTCCATGAAGGAATTCTCAAGGGATGATCGGACCAGTCGTGGGGCCCGGGAGCGTGGATGTCGCTAGTCAATATCACAATGGTCTTGAAGTACCAGAGACCCGCAACCTTTTCATTACACATTCATGCGCCTGTAGCGCCGGTTGAATCTGTGGTTCGTGCGTTGGATGTGCCTGCGCTGTTAGAGCTTTGATCCGTGCTTGTGCTGTCACTTGTGGAAGCAGCTTGGCTTGTATCCTTTTCTAGTGGGCTAGTAGCCGTACCAGCGCCTCCGTCTATGCTATACCGCTGCTGGTCGAAGTAATCTGCCAGGAATCCTTCTCTTCTGTCGAGTTCATGATACCGTCAGCACTCGAAACATCCAGAGAGGCAGCGCAGGCTTCATCCTCATTGATCATATCCAGGGACTCCGTTCGACCGCGATGTTGCAGCCGAAACGCCGTTAGAGCGTTCGAGCCTTGTTGCGGATACGCGTATCCTCGGCAGCAACGGCCCTGTTGGATTGACCATGATAGTGATGCCGTCCGGCAGGGGGAAGACCTTATAAGTGGAGTACTAACCGCAGGGTATCGCGAAAGGGTAGAAATGCCCACTGGCTGAAGCAGCTATTGATACCAACGTCAAGAAGGCGAAAGAGGTTGTGTGGTAACGTATCATGAAAACAGACGATCTGCCTAGGATCGAGAATGGACTGTGGATCAGTCAATAAGTGCGAAGAGAAACAACGGCTGACTGCCACCTGTTTGGAGGTGCCTCAGATAGAAAGTAGAAAGTGGATGCTGTCATTCCCACTGGGGCGTGGAGGCCCTCATGCGCAGGACAAGAAAGTACCGCGAAGCACGAGAAAGGAGAGAGCGACCTGTTGAAACCACGAGGAGGGGTGTTGGCAAGGACATGGTCATCCAGAAAATCTCGTGGACGCCGAAGAAGTGACGGCGTTCAGGATGGGTCATCCAGGAGCCTGAGGTTCGCGCTGTCAAGTAAATTATCGGCCACAAAGTAAAGTGCCCCCTCCCTCGCCTAGAATATGTGATAGAGAACTCTATCATGAACGTCCAAATGCAGCATATAGAAGCGGTTAATTGATTGGAGAGGCGCGCTCACGAAGAATCCACCCAGGAACCCAGGCGACTGATTCTCAAAGGGATGAAAACCCAGAAACCCAGTGCGGGCTCGTCGGCTGATATTGTAGTGATGCAAAGCGCGAAAGATTGGACGAAGCTCATGCCAGTGGGAGCGGGGGGATTTCGTTCCTGCATACCTATCCGTGGAGCTCAGCCAGTCATGCCTAATGTTTTGATAACCTATCATTCGAGACCGACAATTGAACAAGCGATTTGACGATCTGCAGAGGGAATTCAACCGAGCCCAATGTGGAGGGAGACATTCATGCATACGAGATACAAAAAGGACGTGATGAATGCGAAAGCGAGCAACATAGCCAAACCGCCCTAAGTATACCCTTTTGGCTTCCCTTTGCTTGTATAACGTAAACAGCCGCCCGGTGAGATGGGACAATCAGAAGCGCCGGGTATTTGATCCCCAGCCTGCAGGACAAAAGAACAATCATGCCGCCGAGGAAATCCCTTTCCGTAGATATATTTGAAAAAAAAGGCTCACAACGACCAACCACCCAACGGATGAGATTCAGTCACCCATAATATCGTCATCGTCGGCCTCGTCCGCACCTGCCCTCGCACTTTCTCCCCCACCCGCACTCTCCTCGTCAGGATCCACGATCCGATCCTCCACCAGCTCCCTCTCCCTCAGATCCTCCTCCCCGCCCTCCTCCACCGGCCTTTCCTCTTCGCTCTCCTCGTCTTCGTCCTCGGCCTCCACCACCGGCTTGACCACCACTTTCTTCCGCCCCTTTTTCGCAGGGGCTCTCTTCCTCCCCTTCGGCTTCGGTCCGTCCAGGTAGGCCAGCACCTCTTTGAAATTGCCCCCTAGCTTCATCTTGTTGCGCTCCAGACGCTCTTTGATCCTGCCCTTGTTCGGGCCTTCGTGGTCGAGGACGCGGCCGACGATCGCAAGCACCATCTTGCCCGCTACCTCGCACAGCCGTTTCTCTGCGATGAGGGTTTCCTGTTGAGCGTGAACCGGTTCGTCTTCATCTTCGTCATCCGAGCTGTCTTCGGGATCGGAAGCCAGGTCATCGTCGGGGGCAGCTTCCAAGGACCTGTGGGATTTCTTGGCGAACGACTTCTCCAGGGCTGTATATGTCGATAAGATGAGAGATTCGGTGGAGGATGGTATATGTTGGATAAGAGATTGAATGTCGTCGGTGTTCTGATGGTCGGGTGGGATCTGTACATGACGGAACGTAGCGAACAGAGTGTAGAGATCCAGGAGGGTGCCAACAGCCGCCAGACGAACAGGAGAAGCTGTAGGCCGATTGTCGACAAGTGTCTCTAATCTTTGAGCGAACAGAGCGAAATCGGGAAATTCGGTTATGGCGGTGCCCGAAGGAATGGCGGTTTGAAGGGAGCGTGCGGTCCACATGTAGTAGAACAAGACCGCCTTGGTGGCGCTGATTAGTGTCTCGTCGGCCTCTTCACCAGCTGCGGTATCTAACTCTGGATCACCGATCAATTCCATGAGAAGATCGAAAGGGCTCGCCGTCGTCTGAGGGCTTGCTTTCTTTTTCGATGCTGGCCTCCCTTCCAAATCAAATACAGCCACGCAGTCGGAAATACTGGCTAAGTTGGCTATCCTTCGAACAGTGTTGCAAAGTCCTGTTATGTTGTCGTCTTCCCGGGAAGTCATCAGTGCCCGCAATGTACCGATCGTGTCGTCCCATAGGTCTTGTACTTTGCTTTCCGTGACCTCTTCTAAATCTTCGAATCCACGAGCGTGAAGAAGAGCGGTGCTGGCTTCTGCAAGAACGCTTTGGTCCGTATGGGTGAGAAACTGTTTATTGATGTCATCCAGCAGCGAAGCGTATGTTGTTGAATCTTGACGTAGCTCTTGGAATATCTCTAGGTTCAAGACCTGTCCCAGTCGTAACACTGCCGAGGCTGTTGAAGGATTTGAACCAAACTTCTTTAGTAGTTGAGGCAACCTTTTCGCCAAATGGAGTGCAGTACTTTCTTGGATCTCCCGAGACTCTTCTTTCAGTGCTTTTGTCCTGTGGCCCTTTTTGTCAGTCTCAGCTTCAACGGCTTCGCTAAGCCTGGCCTTGACCGCCACATTGAGAATTTCAAGGAGAAGAATTGTCTCCTTCTCATTCAGTTTACAACGGGATTCGAAAGTCACTTCGGCGCCTTCTGAAGGTTGATCCGCGCTAGAGAAGTCGAAGAGGAGATACCCTGCCAGAACCTCCCATTCCCTTGCAGCCAAGATACCGTCATATATTGTGCGAGCTGCCATTGCGTATCGAGAGTCCACACCAGTAGCGATCAGACGACTGCCATCTCCCGCTTCACGCAATACTGAATCCTGGTCATCATCATCGGCATCGTAAGATTGCAGAGCCTCTGCAATGCATTTCAGCTTCAGCCAGCTTGCTCTGGGAGTGTCGAAGTCATCTTCGACTTCTTCGCCGAGAATGTCAGCAAGACCTTCCTCGCCACCAAACTCTTCAAGTGTCGTTTCATACAAGTCGTTGATGTTCTCGGCAAAGAAGCCGGCGACCGCTTTTCGAACGCGAGGATCGGTGTCGAATATCAGCCTCCCGACGATATCGATGTCGTCTGGCTCTAACATGCCAGTCTTCCTGATCATGTCTAGCAGCTCCACACTAGCCACCCTGATGCTGACTTCTGAGTCCCTAACGGCCATCTCGACAATTCGCGCGCGGAACTTTTCAGTGAATGTGCGTAACCTGGGTGCGTTGTCCTTGTTCTTGAACAGCTTTCCAAGCTGTTTAACTACCTCCGCTCGGGTCGGGGTAGAGATGTCGGACAAGACCCATCCCAGATAGCGTAGATGCATGCCGTCGAAATAGACATCTGGAAGTGTGATGATCCAATTCCCCAGAGCAGTAACGCATTCAAGACGGATCTTAGGGTCCACATCTCGATATCGGTGAATGAAGACAGCGTCTAACAAATACTTCATGCTTTCTAGCAACTGACTGCGCCGTCGGTCTGCTTCTGCGATCTTTGCTTCCAACGCCTTGACGCGCTCCTTATTTACGCTCTTCTTCTTTTGCTCGCCTTCCTTCTGCCTCATCGTCTTTGCTGCATTTTCCGCGATTTCTGCTGCGACGGTACAAAGCGTGTTACCAATGGTGAGTGCTATCACCGTCGCGGTGTGACGGAAAGGTCGTAGAGTGGAGGATGACATTGTGTGTACCCAGATCTCGATGTTCTCAAGAATTGACAAATCGTTGTACAAGAGGCCTGCTGCATGGCAAGTTGAGATTAGAGTTGCAAAGAAGCCGGACAATGTAGGACGAAAGGAGACATTGCCTTTGGCTTTGGAGATCAGCGGATATTCTGTGGGCTTCAGTGCCTCGTAGTCTTCCTGAATATCGCCAAGCTTGCTGGGAGCGTTGTCTTGGTCTTCAATGTCGTGGACGTCGACCTGGCTATTGCATCCAGTACATTTGATGACAAAGTTGATCATGTCGCGCATGGCTTCGGCATTGTTTTGCTCCCATCGCGAAATCCAATCTGCTGCAACGGCTTCTAGGGTGTGGCCTTCCGAGAAAATTTCAGCTATAACATCGTTAGCCGATAGATTGATGAGTCTCAGCATGATCCATCCACTAACAGTACAATCCAGTGCCAGTATCATCGGCATCTTTGACAGGACGCGCTCGGGGCTGTTTGGGTCTCGCAGCTTTCTTGACCCCATTGACAGCAGGTCGCACAGCCAAATTTGTAGTTATTGCAGGGCCAATTCTGGGCTTCTTCGCGATAGACTTGCTCGGTGCCTTCTTCGGTCTTGATACTTTCCTCCTCCTTTCTTTCAATTCTTCTTCATCTGGGTCGCTTTCGTCATCACTGGGTTCGTCGTCCGATTCGGCATCGCTCGAGTCCATCAAGTTCTGGACCGGTGGATCTGCGCGCTTCCTCTTGCCACTGTTCGTAGTGCTGACTTGGGAGATATTGGGATCTTTGTTGAGTAGGACGGGCTTCTGAACTGTGCGGCCGGACTTCCGGCGATTGACAGTGCTGCTCATGTCAAGACTGGTATCAGGTGTTGCAGGATCGGACAGCTCCATGCTTGATGATTCAACAGGCATCTAGCAAAATGGGGCACTGGAAAGGGAAATGTACAAACAATCGCGTGTGCCAAATGGCGTGTCGATACTTTTATTCCTTGGCGCGACTTTGCGCCAACTACCTAGTATTTTAGCCCTAGCCCGCATCACATGACCTTCGATCGCCTTGGGCTTGGCATGTAGCCCTACACTTTACTTGTGACTTGGTGACTACACAGTCTTCACCTCCCGACCTAGGGTCCTGTATTTTTACCTCTCAAGAGCATTATGTATTCGGCCATATGGCATGTTATTCAACAGGTTCCTCATAGATGATTTTCTGGAGAGTTTGCCCTTGTGGATGCCTGTCTTCCAAGCTACGCAAGGAGACGCTACGGAGCCCTGATCAATGTCATCATCTTCCCAGTGACTACGTGGATTACATGTCAGCAATAAACTGCTGCTGTTTTCTGTTGTACGATTTGTACAAAACACTCTTTGTCTGCTTCCTAAAGGCCACGCGATGGTCTGCATATTTGAGCCGGAGAGTACACAAACAAGGCGCCTCACCTCCTAGAGCACGCTTCCTATTCCGGACGTAGAGGTCCGTTTGGATGTATCATGACCTTCGTGTAACCTTCAACTCTTTTATCAAACTTTTCATAAGCCTTGGGAGCCTCATCGATGCCAATCTCATGCGAAACGACGAAGCTTGGGTCTGCCCGCCCAGAGATGATCATATCGCGCAGGTATCGGTTGTATTTCTTGACGTTACATTGACCGGTGCCGATTGTAAGACCCTGAGAATTGCCCTTGATCAGCATCGTGTTAGAGCTAACCCACTCAAATCAGACTGACCTTCTCGAACAGCTTGCCAAAGCTCATCAACATCATTCCTTGGGAGCTCTTCTCGTCCACCGCCCCTGGATCACTAGGCACGTATAGCCCTGGTACCCCGATGCCTCCGGTCGGTCTCGTAACTTTGATACATTGCTCAAGCACTACGTTCGGGACCTCCCCTGCCTCCTTTCCAGAACCTACAGCCTGATATCCAACCGCGTCTATTGACCTATCGACCATCTTGCCGTCATTCTCCCTGATAATGACATCCACTGCATCCTCACCAGCACTGAAGTCGACAGGAATACATCCAGCTATCTTCTTTGCAGCAGCAAGACGCTCTGGGACCTTGTCGACCACGTAGATTTTGGAAGCACCCCGAAGGAAAGCGCTATAAGCTGCCATTAAGCCCACCGGACCAGCTCCAAAAACCGCAACCGACTCGCCGGGTTTAAAGTTCGAGAGTGTAAGACCATGCCAGCCCGTCGGGAAGATGTCTGCGAGAAGAGCGAATGAGGCTTCGTGCGCATGTCCTGAAGGAAGAGGAAGGGCATTAAAGTCGGCGAAAGGAATGCGCAAATATTGTGCCTGTGATAATCGACAGTAATCAGCGTCACCGCCAGAATGAATACTATTCACAGATCTATAATGGAGCCTGGGCAAGGTGTCAATACTTGACCTCCCGCGTAAGGGCCCATGGCAACGTATCCATAAGCTGGCGGCATTTAGAAGGGTTGGGGAACGGAAGAGGTAAGGGAGTGCGTACCTCCCCCTGAATTAATTTTGGAGTCAGTATTTCTCTACAAATATACTTTCAGATTCAGGAGACGTGTCTTGGGAGCCGAGAACGATATCCCACTCCCAAAACATGATCAAAAGGGGGATAATGGATCAGAGAAGACAACTTACCAGCAAAACCAGGGTTAACGCCAGTACAAAATGCGGTATTGCCCTCTTCACAATTCAAGCAGCGGCCATCGGCGACATTGAATGGTAGGACCACCCTGTCGCCCTTCTTCAGCAAAGTTACACCGCTCCCAACTTCGGAAATGATGCCCATATTCTCATGCCCTACAAAAAGGAATCGCGCAGTTATCAGCCAATTGGATCGTATTGTGATCTCGGATATTGACCGGCTATAATACTTTGAGGAAGCCCATGATCTTACCGAAAATAAGGCCTGCCTCTGCAGCTGTTCGTCCTTGGTACATGTGCAGGTCCGAGCCGCAGATTGCTAACATAGGCGGTCAGGGCGATGTCTTGTTCCCTACAGCCAGTGTGGACTCGTACCAGCGGTAGTGACTTTAATGATTGCATCGTCCGGGTGCTGTATCTTAGGCAGCGGCACTTCTCGAACGCTGACTTGGAAAGGCTTTTCATAGTGAACCGCTTTCATGGTGGTCGCGGTGGAGGACATGTTGAGTTTTGGAACAATTGAGCAATTCTGGGGATGAGTAGTCGTCTGTAGAAATGTGAACAGAGCAAAAGATGATGCATCTGGTCGACTGCATGATGAAGGCTTTTCTATTTATCCCCACATTGCGGGGAGTTGGCGGGGTAGAAGGAGGTATAACGTAGATCCTTTTTATTCCGTAATTCCGGCATTTATTACAAAAAACGATATAATCCAAATTCTGCGGAGATATAAAGTACATATCATGAAAAACTTCACAGAACGATCAAAAGATAATGATTTGTTGATGCATGCTGGTCTTGCAGAAGACCAGACATACCTAGCGACTCTTACCGCTCAGATGGACTTATTAGAGTGAACGCCTTGGCGCAGCTGCTCATGCTTTACCATTATTCTAGTTGAGAATCCATGTTAGATGAGAACCAAATTGGTGTAAGAGCAAGCAATGATGCGCGAGATGGACATGAAGAAGGTAAAGGTAGGAAATGGCTTTCCTTGCCTTACTTTCATATCATCATTCAAAATTGGGGGCTTCTGAATCTTAGCGTGTTTCTTCGCTAGCGCGGTCCTCTCCAAATGCCCGCACCGGTTCGACGCGTGAGAGATGGAACACATAATTGAGTGTCAACCGAAACCCAATATACTTCTTCATGTCTTCTACCGCAGTTCACGATCCGGTGGCCAACGAAAAGTACATTCAAATGCAGTATCAGGCGTAATGTGATATTTTTCTCATTGAAGACGCGTTCTGTCATTGTTACTAGACTTTTTTCCACTCTATATCTTTCCGAAGAAGAAAAGAGAAAAGGGTTAGAGGCTTTCCAATAATAAGCATTAATGAATCTTGGAGACGGGACTAGCACCTATGTCTTCAACGATCCCTCTAGGCTTTCTAGAGATCAACTCTGCATTGAGCCGACTAAATGCCCAAGTCAATCTGATGGGCGTGGTTACGGACTTCCTCGCCCCTGTCAAGTCACGGGGCACCGATTTTGTGTTTTCATTCTCCATAGCAGACTCGTCTTACGGTGGCGCCTACGATGACGGTCTCAAGGTTCGTTTCTTCAAGCCATTGGCGAGCGAATTGCCTGCGATCAGGGGCATTGGCGATGTAGTCCTTCTACGAGGTATCAAGATCAAAGAGTGGAGCGGAGCGACTAATGGGCTGTCGACTCGGGGAACTTCTTGGGTCGTCTTTCCGGCCGGATCAATCCCAGAAAAAGCACCCTCATCCGCTGTACAGCTCAAGAACGTTAAAGATCCTCGTGGTCTTGCTCCTACCATTTCCGAAATGCATTACGCAATCAGTCTCTGCAATTCCCGCGACAGAAGTACATTCACTGCCCTGTCTTCTCCACCCGCAGGGTCAGTTGTAACCCCATCATGTGATGCTTCGTCAACCGTGCAGTGGCGGGACAAGTTCTCCTTAATCAAGGATGTGCAAGTTGATACGTTCTACAATCTCGTCGGACAGGTTGTTAAGCTGTATCCCAGCAATGGCAATGTCGAACTCTACATCACAGATTACACAGCGCACAACCTGCTCTGGAACTATCCGGAACCCGACGATGGAGACTGCTTCGGTCGGGAAGGGGACAGGTACGATTATACCGCAGGCATGTCAACGAAGAAGAAATGGAATGGTCCCTACGGGAAAATGACCCTAGCTGTGACTATGTGGGGGGGCAACAACGCCTATTTCTGCGAAAAACATGTCAAGGAGAACGACTTTGTTCACCTTCGAAATGTGCGCATCAAGTTCAGAGAACTCCGAGTCGAAGGGACCCTTTTCCCAGACAAGCGATGTCCCGACCGCATCGATGTGACCGTACTGGATAACAACGATGACGATGATCGCGTCAAAGATGTGCTTCGGCGCAAGCGGGACTACGGGAAAAAGTTCAACAACAAGGCCGAGAACGTTGCTCACCAGACCAAGGCACTCAAGCGGAAAGAAATGGAAGACGACAGATCCCTGTCAAGGAACCAGATCAGGAAGAAGCGGAAGCAGGAACGTAAGCAGCTCGGCAGCTCAAAAGAGCAGGGCGTAGAGGACGAAGGTGACAAAGAAAACGACGTAGGCGAGGACAGGGATCAGCATTCCAAAAAAAAGCAGACAACTGGCCACCGCTCGCCGCCCCCAAAGCAAGAGCTGAACAGCAATGGTAAGCGAGGATTGAGTGGGCGAAAAGATCCAGGCTGATCCATTCGCCCAACTAGTCAGATGCGCACACCACCTCATAGCCCCACGGCCCGTATCGTCCATCATCTCGCTCGACAAGCACGCCAACACCCCACCGAGCGGGGCACCGTACACCCTGCCCTTCCAGAACATCAACTCGCGCGCCACCGTCCGCGCCGTCGACTTCTTCCCGCCCAACCTGGCCGATTTCTCCGTCCGTCGCCCGAAAGCCTCGGAGTACGCCATCCTGTCCGGAGACGAAGGCAGCGACGGCGGCGGAAGCGACCAGCAACGCAACGACCACCCGGACGAGGGATCAGAAGCGGAGGACGCGCGGTGGGAATGGCGGTTCGGTCTCGTGCTGGAGGATGCCCTGGGCGCTGCTAGGCACGGGGGGAAATCTACCATTGAGGTCTACGTGACGGGCCAAGACGCAGAGGGTCTACTGAAGCTCGAAGCCGAGGAGTGAGTTCTCCTTGCTAGTCTCCCTTTTTTTTGAAAAAAACCGCCATGAGCTAAAATCCTCATCCTTACCCACTCTCAGCCTGCGCAAATCGCCCGTCGCTCTCGCTACCTTGCGCGAGAAACTGTTCCTCTTGTGGGGCGATCTCGAGGAGCGAAAGGCCCGCAGCGCGACAACCCTCGAGCCAGTCGATGGGAACGCGGCGTCGAGCCGGAAAGCGGAAACGTCGAGGATGAAACCGTTCCAGTGCTGCGTCAAAGAGTACGGCGTGAAGAAGAAGAGGATGCGACGGGTCGCAGACGGAAGCGGCAGTGAGGGCGGAGATGAAGGTGGGGGTGAACGTGAAGAAGATGGAGACGATTGGGTTTGGGAGAGGAGATGGAGGATGTTCGGGTGCACCATTTCCTGAGCTGGGTCTTGAGTGTAGAAGAGAAGATGGGGACTGTGCAATAAGCGCAGCGTTCAAAAGTGTCTCGGATGGATGGGTTGGCTATGAATCGTATTATATCCAATCTGTTGGGGCCGTTATTTTCCGCTATTAGAACCGCTCCGCCATAATGAAATAAACGATGTGCTAGAAAGGCATTTTGTCCCCCTTGGCCGATACATAATTAGGAAATGCTCTTCGCACGACCATGACTGTTCCCTTTACCGTGAGATATGAGCGTGCTAGAAGCGCACACTGTCTGTGATAGCCAATATCTGACTTGAGAACATGTGCTTGGGCATCACACAGCTTCAAGTCAAGATGACAGCCAGCTGACGGGATTCTACTTTCCTACTTTTAGAGTCTTGACAACGGCCCTATCGAGCCCGTGCAACTCCCTCTCGAAGCGACAATTCTCGCCCCAGCGACAATCCTTCTTCCCTTGATTTGGTGGCCACAAATCAGCGCGCGGACTTTGATGATTGGGGGAAAGTCCAAGAAAAGCGAGTTTGAGGCAGAAAGGAGACGTACCTTCGACATCGTTGGGGCACCGATGCCCGTATATGCACTTCAGATCATCACAGTCGCTACCGAATTTGCAGGGCGTCATACGGCTTACATACTTGAGTGTCGCCATTTCGTTCTTATTGGGTATGTAGAAATGATCGTGGGTACATGGGTCGTAAGGACAGTCACCTCGTAAAAAATCTAGAGGGTTACCGAGTCAGCGTTCCCCTTCGACACAGAGTGAAGTCCGAGATCGAACTGGAGCAAGTCGGAGGTAGAGGCATTCAACTGCCCCCCATCGCAATTATGCAATTTTTAGTTGTCTACTTACGGACGTTACACATTTTGAGCTTTTTGATACGCTTCACTTCGTTTGGATCGTAGGACACGATAGGGTCGATCCGCTGGCCGTAGCGATTGCGAAGCACTTGTTTAATGACATTTGCAGCTGGCTGAGGCGTTGGAGGAGGTGAAGCCATTTGGGAAGGCGGCGTCATTGCGGCAGTGGCCCATGTGGAAGCCGCTGGGTTCAGTGGCGCCGAAGGCGATGCTGATATTGTACGCGCAAGGCCCGGTTGATACGGTGACTGGTATGGGGGTAAACCCGTTGTTTGCTGCACTTGATGCGGTGGCAAGCCCGGTGGCAGAGCATACTGCTGACTGTAAATGTTGATTTTTGTAGAACGGAAAAGGCCTTCGAATCTAGTTGTTTGATAGCTTGATTTAAGCTGAAACAGCTCTCTTTCAAATGGGACACCCTCCAAAAGAGTGATGTTCTCGCGGATTGTTATATTAGCAACATCCTCCAGTAAACGAGCGTAGCCGTTATCGTGGGAACATCCAAACAGAATGCGCCGACAGTGAGGGTCGTAGAGATGAAGCTTGAAGATTTCTGAATGCTTGTGAGCCTTTCGAATTGACAATCCTTATTGGGGAGCATACCAGATATTTTGTCATCAGCACGGTCTTTACCTACAAGGTGTCTATATCAGCATCACATTTCGATGCTACTACTGATTTTTCTTAAAAACTGGGGAGCAAAACGCTCCGAAGGTAGGTATGGCAAAGCAGGTACAAGTCCGTGTATAGAAGGAGACAGCTCGAAAGTTTGGCTTACCAACACCGACATCCACAAAGTCGAATAATTGTCTGCTTCCGGTAAATCCTCGCGCAAAGTCTTCAATCATTGACGACGTGCTTAATATTCCTGATTTTCTGCAAGCATCGCCAAGGCCTTTTAGGTTCGCATATATTCTCGTGACAATCCTTACGTCGGAGGGGAGGTTTGTGTCAGTTTGAAAATGATCCATAACCGCGTTCCAGAGTAGGGCAGCGGCTTCTCGTCCCCCAGCCTCACCATTCTGAACAAGTCTATCATCAAAAATCATGCCATCGCCATCGATTAGCACCAGGATAAAAGCATCTCGGTCCTGTAGGTCGTCAGAGCCGCAGAGTAAACCTTTTTTGGTTTCTCCTCATGCTTTGTGCACCGGAAAAGGGCATTCGCGCTTACCATGAGAGTTTTGTATTTACGCAGCTCTTCACGCAATTGGATTTCTTGGAGCTGAACTTCACGGTTAAAGTGAGATTCCCGGGCATGGTCCAGCTTTTCCTGGTGGTAATCCTCGGTCAATGACTCCACACGGCGTAAAAGTTCTTCGATGAGAGCATTTTTATGATGTTCTGCGCCTTTCAATAGATCAAATCGTTGCCGAAGACCTGCATTCTCAGCGTTCTCCTCAGTAGCCATGTCGTGAAACCTTCACAAAGATGGGCGTAGTTCCCTTTGATGAATGGAAAGAGATGGATATGAAAGCCCCGAATTGATTGCGTTGAAAGATGGCAAACCTTGTAAATGGTTGAAGAAAGTGGTAGAAGCTAGGTGTGCATAAAGTGTTTCGGCGCGTACATAACGAGACGTGAATCTGATAGGGCTGGAGCTGACTTCGCTTATGTAATCAGCGAAATTGAATTTACGAACGCCAGCAACATAAGTTTTCCTTTTCTTCGAAACAGACAGTTGCAAAGACAGCTAGCTATTTGTTCCTCACCTATCGACATCATGAGATACGCTTCTCTGGTTACAGCTGCCTTGCTTGCGCTACGGTTCATCGGCGGCGTTGCACAAAATGTACGCTTCTCACCAGAAGCCACCTGGCAGCAAGCTGACTTTCTCGTACAGGCAGATGAAGAGGTTGAAACCCCTTCCAACTCCCCTAATATAGCCGTCAAGATCTCGACGTCGTTTCCCTCTTCGGAGATCTTCGGCATCAAGCTAGTGAACGGTCACCCGACCCAAGCCCTCCTCTCTTTTTCCAACGAAGAGCCGGAACCCGTCAGCGTCGCCTTCATCGGCGGCAGTCTCTGGACCGCTGCGTATCCCGACCAGGGCCCCCAAATCGTCCGGAACCTGACGACGACGAGGTACAATGTGGAGATTCCGGCTGGCCAGAGCGAGAGCATCAGCTACAACTTTGCGACGGAGCTCCAGCCGCAGGATCTGAAGCTCAATCTGGCGGCTGTGGTCACCGACAGCGAGGGGATCCCGTATACTTTGCCGGCGTTCAATGAGACCGTCAGCATTGTCGAGCCTGATACCAGCATCTTCGATCCGCAAATGTAAGCATCCCCGACCTGCTGTTCAACTACCTTGAAATGCTCACCAATGACGTCGTGTAGCGTCTTTCTCTACCTGTTCCTCGCTGCCGCCTTTGGAGGCACTTGCTATTTCATATACAGCACCTGGATCAGCACCCTCTTCCCACAGAAGCGTCGCGGAGGGAAAGGCGGCGAACGGGCCAAGAAGTCATCTGGCCAGTCGAAGAAAGTTGATCCCGCAGACCAGGTTTCTGTTGTGGGAGCCGACGGACCGGCAGTTACCTCTAGCGCAAAGGCGTATGATGAAAGCTGGATTCCCGCGCACCACATCAATAGGCCTCAGGCTCAGAGGATCAAGAGCAGCGGGAGACCCAAAAGCAAGAGCAAGCAGCCTGAATAGGATGGTTCTATATTGACCGGGCAACGACCTGGACTCTGCCCCTGGTATTGCGATGCTTGGAATGTTACATCCTAGATCGTCAATGTATAAAGTGGGAAATCGTTTGGCATGCTTTGTATGATATAAAAGTTCCATGATCTAAGCTGGATTGCAGCGGTAACAAGACATGTTACTGCGCCCATGCTAGAAATATTGTTTCTGACAGCCCAGCCTTAAGCAATACACACATGCGTGAGCCAGAAAATAAATTTCGCTTCCGCGCTAATTGGCGGTATGCTATTCCGTCTCTCTATTCTTTCTTCCATTCTTCAAATTCCTCATCAAGATGTTCCCTCAATCTGGAGAATTTATTCCCGAACAACTTGCCACATCTCCAACACTTCAAATCGCGTTCCAGGTAGCGCTCAATTCCGGGGTGTTTCCTGCCGTCCTGTCTATCTAACGGGAAATCTTCGACGTCGATCAAAAAGGGCGTTGAGAAGCTGTTGTAATGCTTCCTATGTTTCATGCACTCGCTATGTCTGTCAACGGATAGGATGTGGATGTGCAGGTGATTCATGCTAGGACCGGTGTGTATGCCGGAGATGACTGACTGTGTCCAATCTCGTCCGATGGGAAGATCTCGGGATCCGCTTTCGCTGTCTCCATCTAAAGCATCGATAGCTTTCTGGCGCCTCTGATCAAGAGCCGAGAACTTGCCGAAGCGTCGTTGCAACTCTTTCGCTGCCAGTTGTCGTAGCTTCTTCACCTCCGCTTGCACTTCTTTCAAAAAGTCCAGATCCTTGAAGGCTTCGAAGGGGTGTAGCAGCTGTTTTGAAGGGTCGCGTGGTAGGAGCAGAATGTGGACGGAAGACTTGGGAAAGAGATCGTTGATCACGACCCATTTCTCATCGTGGTAAATGACTCTTGAAGCAGGGAAGGAGGCAGGCGAGGCAATATAAGCACCTAGACCGTTGCGGCCAAGAAAAGTTGTTGTTCGCGCTGGATCGGATTGAGGAATGTCTGAGGGGGGGGCTTTCTTGGAAGGAGATGATTTTTTAGGAGACATGAGGTCGCTGACTGCACATATAGGTCAGCAGAAGGTATGGCAAACAAAGATTGAGGGGGGGGAGTACATGCGTTACGTTTTGGGGATGTGCCTTTTGATGGTGGTGGGGGGACGGTTGTGCTTGCGATTTCCTCTCCCGTAGTCGCATCTTGGCTGTGGCTCGGCTGTGTCATTTTTCTAGATGCCGTGGAGCTCATGCAGTGTTGATACGACTGAAATGGACGGACGCTACGTCGAGCGATGCAAAATAAACAAGAATGACTCATGAGAGCGAGTAGAATTAGTTGAAGCTTCCGATTCAAGGGAAGGACGGAAAGCTTTCCGTGAAGCACTTCTCGAATTGGATTAGCGAATGCGTCAGATTGACCAATAAACACGCCCAACTTTGAAATGCGGTAGTTCAACGCTCACAGGTCTCAAACCTTTTACCTTGACGTGTTCGGCCTCCTCCACCGCTGAATCACTCTGGACATTGAATACCCCGAGAGCTTTGCGATTTTCATTCCACCGTTCTACAGTCTGTGAAAAAGGGTCATTGCCGTCCCTGCCTTTTGAGGCATCGAGAGGGATGCGCGGGTTGGTGGGACGGCCTGTCGAGTCCTGAGTCAAAGTTTCTCGTATTCTCATGTGTGGCTGCTTTTGTCTTCCAGCGCAGTGACACTTGACCACTCCAGACCGAGTTTTATTACAGGGGGCTTAAGCTACTATGCACGAGCCTGCGTTTCACCAGTCTTTCCCCGGTCAACCGTGATCATAGTCCTGCAGGATGAGCTGCAGGCGGCCCGGCTCCTGCCATGGCCAGTCCCTCCTGAAAATCCGTAGAGAAAGGGCCGAATACACGTTGCAGAATGGATCACTTCAAATCTTGTGCTTCATTTTTTGCAGGACTTTTAGGTCTCAGAGCTCAGTTCTTAGCCCTTGGGATAGTTACATAGACCATCCAACTATCCTCACAGCGCGCTCCAAAGCACTTCCGTCTCGGTATAGTACATGAGGAGAGTAGCGTTGAAAGCAGCAATGTAATGTGTAGAATGAAATCGTCCGACGGGTTTGAGAACCCTCATTACCTGTCACACACAATAGAGCCGAGTCTGTCCCTCCACATATATGAAAGGGAAGCTCTATGAGATCGGCGCCATCACGGCTAAGAAAATGAAACGGGCGACGTTCCACCATTCTTCTTTCCACCATTTTTGATATCGTCTGCAATCTTCTCGGCCAGTGCATCTATGTCTCCTTGTCAGCAAACATGCACTCTTTGCGTACGATCACACGTGCAAGCAAACAGCAAGCATGTGTACTTACAGATTGTACTCATGGGATGCCCCGGCGGTAGAAAGGGGAAACTCGACGCATCCACCACCCTCAGTCTTTTTACCCCGTAAACGCGACACCTTGAATCTATAACCGCCATTGGATCTCCTTTCCTACCCATCTTATTTGTGGCTGCGGCATGATAAACAGTGTTGAAACTTAGTCTGATTGTATCCAGAATCTCTTCATCACTCTGCACCTGCATCCCCGGGTATATCTCCGGTCCAACGATGACCTTCTGCATGACGGGAGTCGAGAATACTTCACGTGCACGCTTATACGCTGCAACAGCCACCTGCTGGTCTGTGGGATGAGTGAGCCAATTCGGATTGATGAGAGGCTGGTCTACCGTATCAGGCGAGGAGATAGATATGTTTCCGCGGGACAGTGGCGCGACAATAGCAACTGCGAGGGTTCCGTATTGATTTGTATCATGCGGAGCGCCTGTGACATAGTTTTCTTGGAGACCAAAGTAGGCGCCTACGGACAGGTATTCGATTTCGGGCCAGTCAGATGGAAAGGTAGAGAGGTCGGCTATGGTACGCCGGCTGAATGACTTGCGGGAGGGAAGGGGCAGCTTTTCCCACGCTACGTTTGGGCCTTGAGTATGCAAGATTGCTGAGGAGTGTTTGTGGGATAAAGGATGACTTACCTAGAAAATCTGAGCCCGGGTTCGAGAGTAGTCCGCTTTGTTCGCTAGCGAACAATTGCATGGCTTCATTTAGATACGCCGGCTGGCCGAGCACGGAGTCAGTGATGAGGCTTGTGTTATATGTAGGTCCAAATAGAACGTGATCCTTATACGGGATCAGCGGCTGAATGATCGAAGGAACACTCTCACTCACCCACAGATTCTGTCCTACGCCGGGGCTTTCTTTAATGATGGGGATGTTGTGCTGTTCTAGAGTCACCTTTGGGCCGATCCCTGAAACCATGAGTAGTTGTGGCGATTGCAAAGCTCCCGCGGATAAAATGACCTCTCTCTTGGCAAGAATTGTCAAGATTTGGTCGCCAGTGTCAACTAGTACCCCAGTGGTTGTAGCGTTCTCGAAGAGAATCTTCTTCGCCAAGGTATGGGTATAGACGACTAAATTCGGCCTGCCCAAAGCAGGTTGTAGGAAAGCTGTCTCGGAAGATTCCCGCAAGCCCGTCGTTTGATTAATCGTGGCGATGTTGAAAGAAGAACCAAGGAGCTGCCCACTAGTGAAACCGTTTATAGGTTTTACTCCGATTACCTCAAGCCCTTTTTGAACCCAAGTGGAGAACGAAAGTGCGTAATTAGGGAAGGTAATATCCAACGGCTGACCTCCGGCGCCTAAATTTTGGGCATCATACTGAGGTGTTGCGTTGAGACCTCGCTTAGAATTATCTGGAGGTGTAAAATTTAAACTCTTTTCAAAGAAGGGCAGAAGCGCCTTGAATGTATAGCTTTGGTCGCCGACTTCGTCAGCCCATCTTTGATATGCCTCTATTGTACCTCTTTGGTAAGCCATATAGTTACGTGCCGTGCACCCGCCGAGGGTTTTGCCGCGAGCATAATGTATGACTTGGTCATTGGCGCCCTGAGTATTGTTAGTCCTTGATCCAAGCAACCCCGGAGTTCGAGCTTCACAGCTTGCGGAACGGTCTCGAAGCCCCAATCTACATTCGGGTTGACATCTGTCACACTTTTCCCAGCCCAGAGTATATCCTCGGCTGGAATAGATAGCTGGCTACCGTTTCCTACGGAATCCTCGTAGAAACCTCCGGCCTCTATAACCGCCACCCGGGTTGAAGGAGTCTCTGACAACCGGGCTGCGAGGGTCAATCCTGCATTACCTCCACCAACAATGATGTAGTCTTTGAAAATTAGCCATTGTACTCATCAATTAACCAATTTTCTTCCGTCGCCGACTCACCGTAGGTCGCGTTGGTCGAATTCAGACCTTGACTGGCACCCACTAAGTTCCGGGGTAAAGAGTGGGAGCGAGCCGAGGTGTAAGAAAAGGATGCTGTACAGACAAGTATGGGGAAGATGAAGCTTTTAGCTTGCAATGCAAGAAACATGGCGTTTACGAGTAAATGAGACAAGACAGGCTGCGACAATGGGAGTGGGATGGAGGGGGACAAGAGCGCTCAGGGCAAGAGTTGGGATGACAGCATCTACCTCTTGTAAAGGGGAGGGATTTACTGATGTTGCATCCATGATAATTGAAAGGGGGGGAGGAAGATAAAGAAAGAAGAACCATGTCATACGAATTAGCGAGCAACAGGCACTTGGACGCATTGATGCACTCTGGCGCGACGACGCTCATAGCTTAAGTATAAATGTGCGTAATGAGGCGCGTAATAACGAGAATCGACTGAAACAATTTTGAAATACATAGTAATTTATAAAACTTCATAATAATTCATTATTGAGTCTATCCATAAAGTAATCAAGTAAGATGTTGTGGGGGGCCGATCGGCCGCGTGATTGTTAGAGTACTAGATTGTGGAAAGCAAGAAGAACAACCTAGTTTGATATTGTTATCATTTTCGGGTATTCAGTGCCTACCAAGGATACTTTCACACTAAAGAGTAATGACTACCTATACCTTAACGAGTAAGGTGGTAAGCTAAAATTGAGGTCGGTCTGACTCTCGGCTGTGCCGTCTTTACATCGTAAGATTGGTACCTACCTGGGGTACTCAGGTACTACTACCCTAGCAATTCAAGTATTTTACCTAAAATAATGTTAAAATACCCTAGAAGATAAACAATGTACACAGCAAAATTCGACCACAGTCAATTGAATGGTGTAATGTCAGTACGAGGACTCATGAGGCACTTGTACTGGTATTTCAAGTCAGGTCTTCATCTGTATATCTCAAGACTTACTCGAAAATCCCCTACCGACCGAATAGCATCAGAGTATGAACGCCCCGGAAAGCCTGCTAGATCCCACTACCTACTATGCTCCATTTTACCTTCCATTCTCAAACCACGTGCAAGCCCGTTGTGCATGTATCATCGCGCAATGGAGATCATAGTTTGAGTACCAGGCTGAACCTCAACCGCCTAGATCTTGGTCGATCTGGTTGATCCAAGTGATCAATACTACTGCTACTGCATAATCCCATTCGGGATGCATGCTAATTCCGCCACCGAGCAGCTAAATGTACGCAAGTAGCCTCGGATGGGATTATGTGCCCAAACTCTAGCTCTGGCAGAAGACTATCGCCTATATTGCTACCTAACTTGAATGATGGTCGTAAGATGGAAACCCCGAAAGACTGGGTCCGGACGCTGTTGTCTTCTTTTCTCATGTCTGCGGTATTGCGATTTACAAAACAACCGTTCAGATCATCATAATCATGCTAGATATATTTCCTACGACTTCTACTCTGTCGAAACCGGCCGTGTGTAGCCTCGCTTTCATTTTCTTTCTCGCGTGGTACGCGAGCCATCTTGTTTATAATGTCTATTTCCATCCACTTTCCAAATTTCCAGGGCCGAGGCTAGCTGCGGCGAGCAGGTGGTACGAGGCCTATTTCGATAATCTGGTCGGCCATGGCGGACAATACATGTATGAGATTGATCGCATACATCGAGATTACGGTTGTTTGCACTCGCTCTCCTTGCACACCAGTTGATGCCTGGTCCCTTCACTGCCTTCGGCTCACCCACCGCACAGGGCCCATTGTCCGCATCGCCCCCAACGAATTGCACATCAAGGATGTCGAGTATCATGATACCCTGTACGCACTGGGTGTGAAGAGAAACAAGGTGCCCTACATGATTGATATCTTTGGCACACCACTTGCCAGTCTGTCCATTCCAGCGTATACATTCAAGAAGCTGTCTCATAAGGACCTGCAGTCTTCGGAACCGAGCAACATGAGCTTCACAAATCGAGAAGGATGGCCCTCAACCCATTCTTCTCCAAGCGATCAGTCACTCGCCTTGAGTCGCTCATCCAGGGCAAGATTCGTCACATGTGCGACAACATCAGTGCTTGCAAAGACCGTGGTCAAGACATCCAATTACGCCATGCCTTGACAGCGGCTATAGTCGACATCACGTCAGAGTACTGTACGTCTCCATTCAAGCCGACTTCGCCAGTACAAATGACCCCTGTATTTTCTCCACAGAACACAAGACTTACCCTTCCACCTCAGCCTTCGCTCGGTGCGCCAACACGCTCGACCAACCCGACTTCTCGCCCGAATGGGATCAGATGATGAGAGGCGTTTCCGAGATAGTCCCACTCGCCCGGCAGTTCCCAGGCATTGTCCAGATTGCGCAAGCGTTACCAATCCGTCTAGTCAAAGCTTTGAACCCACTCATGGCCAAATTCTCCGAATTTGAAAGAGTAAGTTCCTCCGTGAAAGTGTCAAATCCTAGAGTACATAAAATTGGCATATGCCACTTTTTTCAAAGAAGAGTCAGGACGGAGCGGAGCGCGCCACACTAATCACATTCACTTGCCAGCTCGTCCGTCTCCAAGTCTCCGACATTTTCACCCGCTACTCTTCCTCCAAAGACGAGTTCAGCGCCGGCAAGAGCGAAAAACCCACTTATGCCCAGTCCATCTTCCACGAGATCCTCAACTCCAACTCCCCCGAACACGAAAAGACGGTGGATCGCATGACCCAGGAAGCTCTCAGCGTCATCTCCGCGGCCAGCGAGACCACGTCCTCGGTGCTGGCCACGACGGTCTTCCACGTGCTGTCCAATCCGGATGTACGCGGTCTGTTAAGATCGGAGTTGAAAGGTACGATGGAAAGTCCGGAGTCGTTGATCGAGTGGAAGAAGCTGGAGCAGTTACCGTATCTGGCCAGTCTACCCTCGCCCCTTTTTGCCCCCTTCGCCATCTACTGACGTCCCAATGCACAGACCGCAACAGTAAAAGAAGGCCTCCGCATCACTGTCGCCATCTGCGGCCGCCTCCCACTCGTTTCCCCTGATCCACTCCAGTACAAAGAATGGACGATACCAGCAGGTGCAAGTCCTCCCCTTCCTCCCCTTCCTTCCTCCTTCCCCCNCCCCCCCCCCCCCCCCCCCCCCCAAAACTGCAAGCCGCATCGTCCAGAACTGACCCTCTCCGCCCCACCGCAGACCTACATCGGCATGTCGCCCCGCGACGCCCTGCACGACCCTAGCATCTTCCCCTCCCCCCTGACCTTCCGTCCCTCGCGCTGGCTCACCGCGGACGCCCGGGAGCGGAAACGGATGGAGATGGCTTTCCTCCCTTTCAACAAAGGGCCGAGAATGTGCATCGGGATCCAGTAAGCGGACACAAGCTTCCTCCATCGTAGCATTTCAACTTTCTCTCCTTCTTCCCACCTCCCCCCNCCCCCCCCCTTTCCCCAGCCTTTTACCCCCATCCCCACATCCAATCCACATCCCCAATCATCAACCCCCCGGTCCAAGATTCTAACCATCCTCGACGCTTACCAGTCTCGCGTACGCAAACATCTACCACGTGCTCGCGGCGCTCTTCCGCCGGTTCGACCTGGAGCTGGTGGACACGGTTCGCGAGCGGGACGTGGACATCGCGAGGGATCAGTTCGTGTCGAAGCCGGCGAGGGGAAGCAAGGGGGTTTCTGTGCGGGTGGTTGGAGAAGCTGTGGGATGAATGAGGTGATGGATGGATGGATGGATTTATCGGATGGGCACAAGTCTTTGTGTTGGGGGTCACGTGGGGGGACGGGAACGAGCCAGGAAGAGTCGGAGGAGAGAGATGTTGATTGGAGGGTACGAGAGAGCAGGGAACAAGTCAAAGTAGGTATCCATGCATCAATATCTTTTCATCTATAATGTCCTTCCTCGTCTGGGTAATGAATGCCTAGGCTCCAACTCCACACGAACATCACCATCTCTCCCTGATATCTTCAAGTTCTCTTCCCAGCAATGATATCGGCCATCTGTTCCGCGAGCGCGTATACCACGACCATGTAATGCGCGCTGATGGGCGTCGGCACAACACTGGCGTCCACAATCCGCAACCCCGCCACCCCTTTCATTCGGCATTCCGCATCCACCACCCGGCCCATGCTCGCCGTCCCGGACGAATGGTAGAATGTGCCCGCGCTCCTCCGCACCCGCGCATCCAATTCCGCGTCCGTGCTCTTCGAAGTCAACGATGGGAAGCCCGCGGGTGGAACCTCCTCCACGACGACGGCTTGGCCTTCCGACGTCTCGAACGCGGACATGTTCCGGCGCATGGCGGCGCGCATGATGGTGCGATCGGTGTGGGACGCGTAGTAGTTTGGATCGATGAGGGGGTCTGCGGCTGGGTCGGTGGAGGCGAGGACGACGCTGCCGCGGGAAGTCGGAAGCAGGTTTATGATGCCGATGCTGATGATGGAGCCATCCATGGGGATGTTCATATTCGTCAGGGGCACCTCGGTGGGTGCGTACATTGGTAGGATTTCATAGTGGGAGCGGGGTGGGCAGAGGTGGGGATGACTGTCCGTGACGGAGTGTTCCGGGAAGTCGATTTCGAGGGCGGGTTTGATGACGTGATCAGGTACTGACTCCGTGATTATGTAGTCTGTGGGGAAACCCTCGAGGTAGGAAGGGTGGTTGAAACCGGGGGACGGAGCGCAAAGGCCCTTTTCTGGATTGTGGATGCGGTAGAATTGCGTGACGGCGCCGTGGTCACAGAGATTTTTACCTACGTCGGGCGACTCGACGAGGAGAGGTATACCATGCTTCTCAAGCTCGTCGGCGGGACCGATGCCAGAGAGCATGAGGAGTTGTGGGGTTCGGAATGCGCCGCAACAGACGATGACTTCTTTGTTGGCTTTCAGAATTTGGCCTGAGGCCAATTCGACACCCGTAGCTTTTTTCGAGCTCCCAGGGCCGTCTTGGAGCAAAATCCTTTTGGCGGTTGTATTGGTCAAGACCTCGACGTCTTTGAGTCCATACGCTTTTCCAGCGGGTTGGCGCTTGCCGTTGTGCCAGTTCTCGATGTGAGGTGCCATGCCTTTGTTGTCTCCGCCGTTGTGATCGGATATAGGCTTTACGCCAATCTTCAGATAGGCTTCTTTCAATTGCTTGGTGAGTGGGTAAGTACGGCCCAGGGCTGGGGTCGAGTGTATGGGACCATGGAAGCCGTGTTGATGGGGATCGGCCTGTGGGTCATGGTGGTTCTCAGTCTTACGGAAGTAGGGGAGGAGACCGTCGTAGCTCCAGCGTTTGTCGTCGACCATCTTGCCCCATAGGTCGTAGTCTGCTCGATCACCTCTCGTCCAAGCTGCGTAGTTACTAGCAGACTTATATTAGAGCATCGTCACTGGGACTGGTGAGTAGCAGGAGCATTTACACCGCACTCGAGCCAGACAGCAGCTTTCCTCCTGCTTGGAAGACCTCTCTGCCATCGTAATGCTTTTGAGGGAGAGTCTTAAGATTATACTCGAAAGGGCTGTTGTGAAGTTGCATGGTACCCATCGGCTCGGTAATAAGAGGATGGTCATGCTCATTGGGGCCGGTCTCGACCACGGTGATATTGAGAGACGCATCGTATTCTTTGAGACGAGATGCCAGGACACAGCCTGCGAGTCCGCCTCCGAGGATAAGGTAGTCGGTCATGATTTATGGGCCTTGAGCTTCTTCAATATCGATATATATAAAACGAGGTTTTGATATATCTATATGTGTGTATATATGTATATATAAATCAATACTTTCTAAGTAATACTTACCCATTTTTTAAGAAAAGCATTCGATGTGGATGGAATGGGGAAGGGAAAAGAGGGAGCGATACGGAGATTCGGGTTTCCTAACTTAACCCCGAACCTCACTTAGGCAGGTACTGTACCAAGGTACTTTACAGCAGACAGAACCTTACCTTAGCGCCGTGTACCTCCGACCTCGTGCCTTTTAGAGTTAAAGTTTAAGATAAATTATCCCGCACCCATGCAAACCTTAAATAAAGAGGATGATCAGATGTCAGATGAAACCCCAGAGTCCGGATGGTAAACTCACTTGCTCATTTCTGCCACTGGCTCGACTGAGGATCACATATTATCGTGTTACAATCATAATTACCTGTTCTATAATTATGATTATAATCACAATTATAATCTGGTGAGATACAGGCGACAGGAGTAAGGTAGGCAACTGTGGAACTAGGACCGAGGTTAAGTACTAGTTCTCACTCCGGAATGGAATCATGGGAAGCAGTGTGGCGGCCCGGCATTCGAAAAGAACTGACTAGGTATATACTAGTTCTTTAGTTCTCACTCATGTCTCAATGATGACCATCGTGCCGTATTATTAATCTTATCGGCTTTACTGTTATCATTGATGGTGCGTGCTGTTCATTTGGTCCACACACCCACACACCCACAGAGAGAGAGAGAGAGACCGAGAGAAAGAGAGATACACACATATGCACATCTGGGAGCAGATTCTATTTGATGCATGAAGTACAGTACAGTATGAATGAGACTACCTATGTAAGATAGGTATCATTGAGTTTCTGAAAATAAGAACTTCGGGTACGGGAATACCATGGCACGGGGGCACACGGAAAAGCGTTTTCTGGCTCCCTGCGCGCGATCCGAACCAAAGAAGCTTGTACATTACTATCTAAAGTACATTTCATGCAGAATTGAGGAACCATCTTTCTGTTCGGCGTTTCAAACGTACAAAGGTCATAATGATGTTGCAATATAAGGATGCAAATGAAAGTCCTTGAAGCGGATCTGTGTATGTATCCAGTATCGTTTCGCTGCAGGGGAAATGGGATGGGATGGGATGGGATGGGATGCGAAGCTAATGCAAGGATTTCGGATGGAACATTATTATTGTTGACAAGGAAAGTCGAAGAGGAAGGAGTCTGGCTGATTGTTGCGCATAAGTACAGGACTTAGCGCATAGCGTGCTGATGGTGTGAGGTACTTATTACCAGGCGAATCAAAAGCCGTCTTGACACCATTTAATACTTTTCCAAAACTGCCACTCTCCTGCTCGCCCGAGGTAACCCCCCCCTTGGCCCCCCCTCATCATCCATCATTTCGTGGCCATGGATTCACCGTGCCTTACCGAAGGAATCGATCTAGGTAGTAAGTACAGTAGTGGACAATTAGCGGTAGCAGCTGTCTTTTATGGCTGAGGAAAAAAGTCAAAACATCAACCTATCTGTCGCTGATCTAATATGCCTAGTTATATATACCCCGGAGCGAGCATAATGACTTTATATGGCACCATAATTCGGATTCCCCCATTAGCGTCAACACCTTTCTCCGATCATCGTGCTGCACTTGCGGGCTTGAAGATTCTCCATGCGCCTCATCCAGCGAGACTATGTCGCACTCGACACAACCGGATCCAGGGCCATTGTCGTCGTGTCTTGGGTATTCCCTATCCTTGCCACGCTCGCCGTCGCCGGAAGATTTTCTGCCAGGAGACTGAGGAAGAGCGAACTCGGTTGGGATGATTGGCTCATCTTGTTGGCCTTGGTATGTAAACTCGACAGTGAGCATCAAAAGGCTCTTGGCAAATATGTCATATAGGTGCCAGTATGGGGTCATACTGCCATCATCTTGGCGTGTAAGCTCCGGCCATGCCATCACTGACACTACAACGTCTCACTAATGACTGCTAGCTGTCTACCTGGGAGGTATCGGTCACCATGAGAGCCAACTGGGGCCCCAGAACGCAGTGGCGCTGTATCAAGTAAGACGGCAGGAATCATAAAGCCAGAGACGCCAAAGCAACAGAATTGACAGTTGAACAGACACTTACAGCGCTCCAATTTTCTTTCGGCGTTTCCCTTGGCTTGATAAAGAGCTCTATTGTATTACTCTTGATGCGGATATTCTTTACTAGACGTTTCAAGATGGCAGGTATCTTTGGCCCCGTCCGACGTCTTACCCTTGCAACATGTAGTCTCCGTATGAAAGCTGACCGGCATCCTCAACAGCCAGACTGGTACTGATATACTGTCTCTGCTGGATGCTCATGACCGTCCTTATCGGTGCCTGCATGTGCCGGCCGTTCGCGCTGAATTGGAATCCAACGCTTAAAGGCCACTGCGGAGACCGAATCCCGGCGTATATCTCCATCGCCGCACTCGACATCTTCGGCGATATGTTGATACTGTCGCTCCCAATGCCGATGATCTGGAACCTGCATTCGAGCACGGCGAGCAAAATCGGTCTGAGCGCTGTCTTTGCTCTCGGTTTCCTGTAAGTCCACGTTGCTCGTTTGAACCGCATTTGGACAATGAAAGACCGTTATAAGCTTATCAATCGGCTTCGTGCAGTGATATAATCGTTGGAATCCTCCGCATCGTCTACCTCGTTGCTCTCAACACAGCCAAAGACTACACCTGGATCGCGGTGAACTGTTGGATATGGTCTGTATTCGAGCCTAGTCTCGCCGTCGTGGTCGCTTGTGGCCCGACGCTAGGGCCATTGATCGTTGCTCTGCTCGGCCGCGTTTCCACAAAGAAAGCATCTTCGGATAGCTACCCTTCATACCCCGAGCGTCACCAGCAATTCAGCAATATAAGCGACAGCGAGTATCCCCTACAGCCGATGTACGGGAACTATGCCAAGGCAGATTCGAAGAAGGGTAATTCGGCTTCGGCATTCAAGGGGACTTCGCAGACGGAATATGGGGATCCGGATTTGGAGTTTCGAGATCTGGATAGACAGGTCCGACCACCAGGTATCAAGGTGGAACGAGACGTGAGGGTGATGAGGTCAGCACCGGAGCCGTCGCCCCGGTGAAATCTGAACGGTCTCGGGCAATCGAGGGTTTCAGCCTCTCGTGTCGATCAATGGGAGGAGGGATGAAAGATAATCAAAGCAAGGCTGGTTGGTCGCTGACCGGCGAGATGACAGTCAATACCCCTGGATACTCCCTTACAAATGACATGCTTTACAACTTGCTTGTACATAACCCGATGTAATGTTTAGGACGAAAGCGTGGTCTTTCAGATGTACGTACCAGATTCGGCGTGAACGGACCTCTATAATCCCAGATCGCTCGCCATCCCGTGCGTACAGGATGTTTCCCGATCGACGTTGGCTCTTTTCTTCTTGTTTGAGCTAAAGTCTGATGCGCAGTAACGGGGTGACATGGATTTTCATACCGTCGGTTTTAAACATGACGGAGAACCTTGCCCCAACAAAGACGCCCGAACCGCAAAGATTCCCAAAGCCCCAACGTTCAGCTTGCTCGCACCGACAAGCCACATGTCGGCTATCCTTGGCTTTCAGTGTTTCTATCTCCCCAGCGTGTTGTCGGAATCGACTGCCCCCGTCGAGTAGAGTAGTCACCTTACCTCCCCGGCCGCACCTCTTTCCCATGCCCAAGCATGACACGTCCGACAGCGTGACCTGCACTCAAGATGACCGTGTCGCAGCCGGCAGTACGAATCATGGTTTTGCGTGGGTTCCCTGTTGCTGATGTGACGCTGCAGCAGAAATTATTTGCAGGACGTAGCTTGAATCTTAGACCAAGGGGGCTGGTTTGGGATGCAGGAACCGCACTACACGTGGTCCGGCGACGGCGAGGGCGAGGGCATTTCGGGAGACCGGCCGCGGCTCAAGGCATCATCATGCAGCAGCAGAGCAGTAGAGAATCGAGGGATGGACAACGGTGCAGGTGATAGACTTTCTGGACACGTGCGAAATACTGAATTGATGGAATGGTCCCAATCTGACGGTGCGACTGCTGCCCACAGAGGCTGACACCGGAGCGGTGACGAGTTCGAATCCATGCTGGCAAACGCATGCGCTGAGGATGTTGGGGCTTTGGTACCACAGACGTTGGATGATCAGGGTTCCAAGAGGTCGGAGCTGGGCCAATGCTTGACTGCATTTCGAACGCGTGTCCTGGGCGTGGAATGGACGTACGTACCGTAGGTTTTGTCTTCAGGTGCAAGCCTTGTTGAAGTTTTGCGGTTTATCACAAGGTGTGCAATTGTGGCTGCGTCACTCGATGTTTCACAATTGGGCACTCTGGAGGTTTTTCTGACCTTGGAGTCGAACCAGAAGCATTGTTCGGCAAGTGTTGTCCCAACGATGGGTGTGTGCCTTTTTTGTAGTGACATATGAATATGATCCACACGCATGTACAGTCTAACATATTATGTACACAGCCGAGTACGAATGATGAAAATGCAAATGCGACGAGCGTCCGGTGCCATGAGGATGTCTCGAGATTCTCTTCCTATTGAGTGGATGAATCCGGGCCTGGATCGTTGTAACCCATGTAACAATGCTTAAGCCCAGCCTTGTAATAGCTGTATCCTTGCCCAATCCCTCGCTCAAGAACATAGGGTGCTAAATCCTGATAGCATTGAGTGCTGTTCTCACTACTCGGTGGCCCTTTGAACCACCCTCTACCGCCACAGACATTGCCATTCCAACTGGTGGAAAAGGTCCCGCACCCGTATTCATTGAGACAAGTAGTCAAGTCGGCCTGAGTGAGCGCCGGGCCACCGGTTGAGTAGTCTTCGGCTACAGAGTTTTGGTTGTAAAGGATGACGCTAGGGTCTGTGTAGGGGTTGCAGCCGGGAGCAGTGTTCAGCAGGGCGTCGCGCCGTTCGGGACTTTGTTGGGGAAGGGCGATGCCCATGGACGTCGCAGCAAGTGCAAGCAGGATCAAGAGCGTCTGATGCATGACGTATGTTCTAGGACAAGGTTAAACGTCAATCGAGGGCTTTTCAGCTACTGGAATGAGAGGAATTTACGAACCTGTCTTTCTATGTTGTAACTCACGAGCAGGATAGAGAAATAGCCCTGTCGCCTTCGTCAGCGCCTTTTCTGCGGTTTTGCACGACCTTCCATGCTGGATATCTAGGCGGGGTTTACAGACTTAAACCAACTCTTTGTAGGGCTGAGACTGGAACAGGACAATGGACATAGGCTCAACATTGTGTATGTATACTTAGGCAATTTGGCGAATTTGTTATGAGACTTTTCGTACCCGAACCGGGAACAATTGAGTATCCACAAAAGCCACTTGAGCAGGCACTTGAGTGGGGATTTGAATTATTGCAACGTCCTATGACTGGTCTCCATTGGATTCTTCGCGGCTGAGTGCGCCGAGTATGTAGTGCAGACGACTCGTGGGATTTAATTTCCGGCTTGCTGGCGCGCATAAGCTTTCTCATGTATGCCCCACCGAGTGAGTAGTATGTAGCATGTAGTCACTAGTAGGTAATTGAGCTTCATCCACTCTATTGTTTGAGAGAAGCTCCACTCATCAAACTTTGCTGCTATGGTTCTTTTTATCACGCGACCAAACATGAATGCTTGGTTCTAGCCGCATGGCGCTTGTATGCCGGCAACACAGTCTGCGCGTATCGGCTACTCAAGTGATGTCTAACCATACTGCAATACAACACCAGAAAATCCAGAGCCGTCATGGTGGAACTCTTCGAAAACAAGGACATCTACAATATAGATGTTATTGCCATTCAGGAACCATGGCGGAATCCCGAAAAGACCTCTTATCACCCCCTCAAAGACAGATTTGATATTGTTTACCCCTACTACGAAAACACCAGGATATGCTTTTACATCAATAAGAAGATACCGCCGGGAAGTTGGTATCCCAAATATCACTCGCCGGATCTGTGCACCCTAAACATCAAGTCAGCCAACGGAAGGACACTTCGGATCCATAACGTGTACAACCCAGGCGCCCAGGAAGAAAGCGAACTTCCCCGGCTACATGAGGCACTCAAGAACCATAGAAACAGCGAACAGATCATGCTGGGCGACTTTAACCTCCACCACGCGTTATGGGGCGGTCCAGGAGTGAGACAAGACGATGGGGCAGACGATCTTATCATGATGGCTGAGGAATTTGCAATGGAACAAGTACTACCGGTAGGGACAGTCACATACGAAGAAAACTGTCAAACTACGATAGATCTGATATTCGTCACTCCGGAACTAACAAATGGAGTCATCAAATGCAATACCGAGGAAGCTTTCGAGAGTGGGTCAGACCACTTGCCTGTTCTCACGTCCCTGGAGCTGGCCATGATAGAATTTGCACCGGAACCAAGGCGAAATTTCAACCGAATAGACTCCGAANCTGTCAATACGGTCACATGTCGATATCATGTCCCACGAAAGGAAAACCAGTGTGCAGTAGATGCAGTGGAGAACATAATCATCGGGAGTGTACAGCGAGACTCCCCAAATGTGCAGTATGCAAGGGTCAACATGAAGCATGGAATAAGGTGTGCGAGGCAAAGAAGAAGGACATCGAAAGAATGCTACAAGCGAGAATATGGACCCCAGCTAGATTCGCATGCTCTAAAGATCAAGAGGGACTCGGACGTCAAGCAATTAGCCAAACAACAGGCTATTTCCAGAATGTTACTAATCAGTTGAGGAAGGATATATCCTTCCCAAGACTCCAGACTGGACGAGGAGGCCCAGCCTTAAGAGGAAGAATGACGAGCACACCGAATCTAAGGAGGACCGTGACTCCGAATATTCAGGGAGGAAGGACATCCACAGCAACATCGCCAACAAGGGCCTCGACGAGGAATAGATCANACACCAGAAAATCCAGAGCCGTCATGGTGGAACTCTTCGAAAACAAGGACATCTACAATATAGATGTTATTGCCATTCAGGAACCATGGCGGAANTAGCCAAACAACAGGCTATTTCCAGAATGTTACTAATCAGTTGAGGAAGGATATATCCTTCCCAAGACTCCAGACTGGACGAGGAGGCCCAGCCTTAAGAGGAAGAATGACGAGCACACCGAATCTAAGGAGGACCGTGACTCCGAATATTCAGGGAGGAAGGACATCCACAGCAACATCGCCAACAAGGGCCTCGACGAGGAATAGATCACGCTCTGAAGCAGTGAAAGAGGCCGAGGCATACGAAAAAGGTATAGCGTCAGGGGAGATCAACGATATCAATGAGGGGAGAAGACCACTGAGTCAGCTAAATAACAATGAAAGAATCGCGGTACCAGCCTCCCAAAACAAGGCAAAGAGACATATTCAGTCTCTACAGGACGCAGAAAACACCCCGGAAAGGTTTGATTGGGCCGAAGATGTGGAAAACAACGCAAACGAGGAAAGTCAATGGTAGCACACCGCGACCAATTAACCATACTGCAATACAACACCAGAAAATCCAGAGCCGTCATGGTGGAACTCTTCGAAAACAAGGACATCTACAATATAGATGTTATTGCCATTCAGGAACCATGGTGGAATCCCGAAAAGACCTCTTATCACCCCCTCAAAGACAGATTTGATATTGTTTACCCCTACTACGAAAACACCAGGATATGCTTTTACATCAATAAGAAGATACCGCCGGGAAGTTGGTATCCCAAATATCACTCGCCGGATCTGTGCACCCTAAACATCAAGTCAGCCAACGGAAGGACACTTCGGATCCATAANTGAAAGAGGCCGAGGCATACGAAAAAGGTATAGCGTCAGGGGAGATCAACGATATCAATGAGGGGAGAAGACCACTGAGTCAGCTAAATAACAATGAAAGAATCGCGGTACCAGCCTCCCAAAACAAGGCAAAGAGACATATTCAGTCTCTACAGGACGCAGAAAACACCCCGGAAAGGTTTGATTGGGCCGAAGATGTGGAAAACAACGCAAACGAGGAAAGTCAATGGTAGCACACCGCGACCAACTAACCATACTGCAATACAACACCAGAAAATCCAGAGCCGTCATGGTGGAACTCTTCGAAAACAAGGACATCTACAATATAGATGTTATTGCCATTCAGGAACCATGGCGGAATCCCGAAAAGACCTCTTATCATCCCCTCAAAGACAGATTTGATATTGTTTACCCCTACTACGAAAACACCAGGATATGCTTTTACATCAATAAGAAGATACCGCCGGGAAGTTGGTATCCCAAATATCACTCGCCGGATCTGTGCACCCTAAACATCAAGTCAGCCAACGGAAGGACACCTCGGATCCATAACGTGTACAACCCAGGCGCCCAGGAAGAAAGCGAACTTCCCCGGCTACATGAGGCACTCAAGAACCATAGAAACAGCGAACAGATCATGCTGGGCGACTTTAACCTCCACCACGCGTTATGGGGCGGTCCAGGAGTGAGACAAGACGATGGGGCAGACGATCTTATCATGATGGCTGAGGAATTTGCAATGGAACAAGTACTACCGGTAGGGACAGTCACATACGAAGAAAACTGTCAAACTACGATAGATCTGATATTCGTCACTCCGGAACTAACAAATGGAGTCATCAAATGCAATACCGAGGAAGCTTTCGAGAGGGGGTCAGACCACTTGCCTGTTCTCACGTCCCTGGAGCTGGCCATGATAGAATTTGCACCGGAACCAAGGCGAAATTTCAACCGAATAGACTCCGAAAGGCTGAGAGAGGTAGTGAAGAACTCCATGGACTCCGAAGAATGTCTTAGTCAGCAGGCGGAGAGGCGCACTTGGTCAAATAGTGAAATCGACTCCCAAGTAGTAGCCATGATAAATGCCCTCCAAACGGCCATAACTCAGTCCATACCTCTCAGTAGGATGTCACCACGATCCAAACCAGGCTTCACACCTGAATGCAAAGAAGCTCAACGAAGATCTAACCGCCTGAAGAGAAGGTGGAGAACTCAACTAACGGAGGAGGCCTGGAACGAGTATCGGACGGCCAGAAACTTCAAAAACAACCTCATCAAAAGGACTGCAAAGAAAGCCTTCAGGGAGTTCGTTGCTGAAGCATGCGAGTCGCCGGAGGCCATGTGGAAGAAGACCAAATGGGCTCGCAAACAGCTAACAAAACAGGCCTGTCTTCCCCCACTAAGCGACGAAAATGNGCGAATGTGGGCGGGCTAGACAGACCGCCCGCCACCTACTACACGAATGTAGGCTGTATGCAAAGCAGAGGAGTAGGCTTTGGGCAGCGGAAAGGAGGAAGGTGCAAGGGGGGGTGATAACTCACGAAGATATGCTGACAACACCTCGCTACGCCTCCATGGCGGCGAATTTTATATGGAATACTGGGCTCATTGGGCAATTTCGAGCCCTCGATGAAGAACAAGAAGAAGGATTCGTAGAGGCATGATATCAACAAGCAGGACGCGGCCACGATGTGGGGGGCCCCAGCGTAGTAGGGTACCCCCCCACAAGGATGCATGCAATGAGGCAGCAAGTGGATCCACACCGATTTGTATAGCCTCACTTTTGCTAGTGGGGCAATATGATTGGCTGGATTGGCTGGTAGATGGATTATGTAATCTCGCATAGTTGGCCCACTAAGGGACTAACTTCAGGGTAGTATGACATAATCAATCAATCAATCAGGTCCGAATGAATTCGTAGACTACGATTCATGGTGGACGGCCATCTAATCTGATTTCAAGCTGTCCACCAACCATCCTCAAGCTCTTTCATCCGCGCGTCGAGCTAATCAATCTCGACGTGTCTGGGAGCGAGTGATGCAGAAGAATTGTTTATGCGACTTGTCTAACCAGGTACCACTATCAAAGCATCGACCTCCCATGCCCTTTTTGACTCCTGGCTTTGTGATCTCGCACGCAGAGGCAGAGTCATTCCACAGGCACACATTTCTTCTCCGCATGTTCACTTTACTTGATGCACCCCTATTTTCTAGGATAGCTATAGGGACATCAAATCATTAGAATCAATGTTTGACTACTCTCAGCCAGTGTATTACCATGAAGTGCTCCGCACTCCCCGCGTGTGCGTTCTGGGACGATGCTAATTGATTGCTTAGAGGTGATCTCGCATTCCTCTGCCTCCGCTTTATGACCCCAAAGTAATCCATCTCATTGTGACTGGGTTAAATCGAACACGGGCATCCACATCTTTGATCTGAACTATCAATAGAAGAACTCGACGACCATGGCCACCATCCCAAAGCAGTAAGGTATGCGTAGTCTCGCACTCGCTCCCCAACCTGCGTCGCGTCACGCGGTCAGCACGTGACTCACAGCCACATTGGTAACCCACAAATTCACCCATCTCTTCTCCCCCCCCACGACTATGCCTAATCAGCAATTTGTAGACTACAGATCCTACCATCCTCAAGCAAGATGAACTCCAGCCCCTGAGCTAAGTCACTCTCAGGGTACAGTTGCACGAGGGATGCAGAATAACTCTAAGAGACCAGCAGCTCAGACGTTCGCCGCTGGTGCGACGCGTTGCCTGTGGATTGCACGGTCAGCTTTCACTTCTCTCTGTGGACTGCTGGCGTCGATCCGGGATAGGGTCATACAGTTCATTCCATTGGTTTTCATTATATCTCATTTGGTTTTCATACCGCAAACACAACCTCGGGGGATCTGAAGGGTTCACACATACTTCTCGGATGAGATGGACACAGGAAATATATACACACATGAACAACCCTACCCCGGTCCCCATTCCGCTTTGCCATGTCCATGTCCATCTACTCTCACCTTTCCATTCATTTCCCATTCCTCCTTTCCATTACTTCCCCTTCCTCCCTTCCCTTCCCTTCCCCTTCCCTTCCCAGCCCCCAGTCACAACCTCCCCAACAACGCCCATCTATCTCCATGGTCTGTCCGATCCCATGCGGGCGCGTCCATCTGCTCTGCTAAAGAAATCAAAGGCCTTGCGAATAACCTTGTGGGTCTTCGCCGAGGGAACGAGGGGGGAAAAGCCGCGTCCCGCGGGGTGGAGGGAGGGAGGGAGGGAGGGATGAAGGAAGATACAGCGCGGGGAGAGAGGAAGGGAGAGGATCTGGCACTATGGGATTGTCTTGCTTGATGGGGCGAAAGAATAGATGGGTGGATTGTATGGATCGATGGATGTATAAGTGTATAGATGGATGGATGGGTGAACGAGTACATGGATGGATGGATGGATGGGTGAATAAATGTATAGATGAATAGATGGATAGATAGATGGATGGATGCATACGGAAGAAAGTTCCCGCAGACAACGGCAGCAGCGTTGAGTCTATCGCTACTATCTCAAGAGGCGTGTCGGGGAGTGAATACAGATCGAACACGGGGCCACTTGTGTGCTGTTCTTCGCCGTTGCCTCGTTGGTGAATGCCGGCACGTCCGTTTGTATGGCGTGCTGGAGCTCATTGTCGTGGGCAGACGTGGAGATTTTACTTGGCTGGGATATGTAGTGCGCTAGATAAATAAAGCATGTGTGGAGATGTCACTTGGCTGAAATGGGTGGTGCGCTAGATGAATATAGCAGATGTGGATCACGGTATTGAACCTTACGTTCAGCCTATTTTTCGTATTGTGCTTCAATCTCAGTCTGCCACTTCCCAGCAAATGGAGCCATCGCTATGCTGCCACTCTATTTCTTCTTGCCTTTCGTCTTATCCAGGACTTCGATCCAGTGCCTATCTACTCCCCTCTTCTCCAATGCCTTCGCCACGGCATCCTTCTGCGGGCCCTGAACCATGATCTCCTGTACGGGGTTCTTCGGGCTGCTGCCCATCAATTGGCCAACGCTCGTGGAGCTCGCGCAGGCTTTCTGCAACTCCTCTGCCAGAGGTTGGGGGTTGATGTGGAAAACCTCTACTCCAGATAGCTTGGTGACGGTCTTGTTACCAGAGCGCGTCTCAAGTGTGATTTGGATCTTGGGAGCCTTCCCCGACTTGGCTTTGACCGTCTCTCTCGTTTCATCGTTTCTGAGGATTGCCCAGAAGGGTGAGCAGGCCTGTAAGATACGGTCGATGAGAGCGTCTCGCGGTACGCTTCCTTTGGCAATGACTTCGCGGTCTAGGGAGGAGTTGCCGTCGAAGACTGCGTTTGCTAGGATCGGGTTGAGATTGACTAGACGCTTGTTCTTATTTGATGAGAGATTCTCAGATTCGATATAGGATGAGATGATTGGGCGTATTTCTGTGGGAAGGTAGAGGGCTTTGACGCTGGCATTTGATGCTTCGAAAAGTGGCGAGAGTGCTTCCTTGGGCCTGAACAGATTGATCTTTTGGAGCTTTTGCCCAATAGAGTCGGCACTCGGAGAGCCGCCTGCTGCAATAGCTTTGCCTCCACCACTTCCGCCAGACTCCGCACTTTGCGTTTCCTTCTTCGGCAGCTTATATGGCTTGAAACTAGTAAAGGTCTCGTCATCAAAGTCAATATCGAGAATAACACACTCTCCACCGTCGCGGTCTTTAGACTTGAGGAGTTTCTGTTTGTCTAGGGTTTTGATGAATTTTTTCGCGTTCTTCCAGCTTGTCTTCTTGATTTGCAGGGACGCCGCCTGGGCAGGTGTGTAGACTGGTAAGTATGGCAGGACGAAGTTAGAGATGACCAGCGATTGGTTGATTGGGAAGTTCAAGCCTTGACGCGGATCACCCTTGTGGTTATTTCGATGGTGGTGGACACCGTATATGAAGGCCTTCCAGAATGCGTCGTCAATATCTGGAATATATAAGCATTCACAGCCGTAAGGCTCGATGATATCGTAGGGTACCTTTGGTTGATAGCTCCTTTTCCTCCTCTCCCACTACCTCATATGATCTAGCGTCTTCACCTTCGACAAACTCATTCCGTGGTTCGAATTTCTTATGTTGCTCAGGTTCTTGGCTGAGAGATACCCCTCCTTCCTCAGCATCATCATCGTCCTCTTCAATAATCAAGTTCTCCACGCCTTCTCTCAAGCTTGCATCTGTAGTATCCACATCCCACCCTTCTATATGTTCCGGGGCGCTTCCTCCAGGTTTGCCTGCTGCGCTCCATGCCCAGATCTCATCCCCATCCCAGTGTTCACCTCGCACTGCGTGCCCCTTGGCGCCTTGCACCTGCTGTAGAGAGGCAACGTCGATCTCGCAGATTCCAACCACCATGGGCACACTTGGCTTATCGAGGCTGGCGATGGCGACAATGGAGTCCTTTATTGCTTTTGCCGGGAACGGTGGTCCGCGAGCCAAGCCTGGAGTCATAAGAGGCGCACTACCGCGTAACTTTTTCAATACGATTTCAGGCGTGTAGAGGAGAGGTACTAATTGTGGATGCCGCCAAAGCGTGTAGACTGCACATAGACCATTAGCCTTGTTTCGAGGTCGACGACTAACATGCTTACCAGTCGGTATGAGTCTTTCTTCAATTTTGAACCACAGTATCCGCTGCTCCTCTCCTGGATGCGCCCCAGCATAGATCGTCCCAGAGACCTGCTTCAAATCAGGCCCCGCTGTCGTATTGAACCTTGCCGAAAGGGCGTTCTCCGGCATTAAAGAATTGCGTATGCCACCTAAGCTCAAGGCGGATGACGCCTCGTTATCCTTGTTTCCTTGCTCTTCAACATTTCCGGGCACCTCTACGCCGAAGTCTTTGATTATCTGGTCTGCTATCTTGCGTCTGTCCGAGGATCGAAGAGGCGCAAGGGCCTTGATCTGTACGAGGGCTTAGCAGCGGCACGTGGGAGATCCATGACTACGCATACATTCGGCTTCTTCTTGAACATGTTGGAGTATGTGAGCAGCTGGCTGGATGTATGTTGTGGTTGGCACATTGGGAACAGCAATATTTGGATGATGTTAAGCTCACCGCTGGGTAGCTGAGGTGAAAAGCACTCGAACATTCTACAAGCGCTTCCTCCTCCCTTTCCTACTTGCTTTCCTTGGATTTGACAACCTGGACCATGTATGAGTAGGACCGGCTGGTTGGCTCTTCCATACTTCCTTGCTTCATCATCAATTGTTGTTGTCAAACGATGAGGTATGAGTTCTAAGTAAATTCCTTGCGCTCAATGGAAGACTTCCACGAGATGTGGCTTCCATCTTTAGGTTAGTCTGCGTAAAGTACCATCGCGATCGAAGAAAACAAGATCGATACATGATTTGTTCCTAGTATGCTGATGTCGTTAATTCTATACACTACTAGATTAGCTCTTTTTCATGTGTTTCTTCTTGGCGCAGACAACATACGATCAGCGCAACGGCCAAGCTGCGTCCTTCGCCGTACTGCCACTTATTGTGGCACTACGATTACGAGTTTTGGCATCTTGAGTGACCTCACCTCCCTACTTCGACGTTATATACGTTGATGCTTTTATTGCTGATTCAGACTGCGTTGGCAATTTGAAGAATCAGTAGTCTTCCCAATCTCCTAGAAGCAGGCCACGTCTCGGGGTTATGGTTATGTAAATGACGACCAGAACAGATCAGGGGCTGTGTATTTTGCAAATCACCAAAAACCAATTTTCCAGATGCGTTCTCAATCCTATGTCCTCGCAACATGAGAGTACAATCGACGAGAGAGTACTAGTCTATCGAGTCTGTTAGCGGACCACTGTTCAAAGGTTTTCCGAGCAAGCTGCCGTCTGATTCATTTGAAAAATCTGATGACATCCTCATCACCGCGAGCCAGGAGACCGCCGTGACATGTCGCATGGTAAGAATTCTCCTGCGGGCTCCGCCTTGTCCCGTGTGCTCCGCTTATATCCTTCACACACTTGGGAAAATCTGGGCTCGATCATGTTCAGCAGTGGTTTCTTGGGAAAGAGGTGTGTACATGAGAATATGACATACTTCGCCCCGCTTCTTCCGTTCCGCCACACAATCTGGAGAATTAGGGCGATCCGAGCGTTCGAAGACTGTGCATCTTGCATTTTCGAAGCAGACGGAACCGATTGGGATTGGGAGAGCTCCGCTGCGATTTTCTTTCTCTGTTGAAGAGATTGGACAAGTAGATTTGGCGAAGTATTTCCATTTTGTATATCTTCCATTGTAGTAGATTTCTTTAATGGCCTTGGATTTGCTGTGTCTTTGCTTCTCGTAGTCTAGAGATACACGGCCGGAGCCGTCTACATCGCAAACTGTGCCAATAGGCGTAGGTAGAATGGTGCAGCGTGGGATGGCTTGCGAACATTGCTCACTAGACTTGCATTCAAAAATTCGGCTTGGTACCTACCCACTGTTGCATTCATCGTCGATGCATATTGGGCCAGGGCCGCCGATAATTTCTTTTGTCTTTGGGTTGGCTCTTGTTGAGTGTGCCCTATCGCAAACGGGTCAATGGACCCAGAAAATTTATCAGATAGCGACGAAAAGATCGACTATCTCCGCTTACCTCGCTACGTTTCCCCAAATCTATCCGAGAAAGGTTACAGGTGTTGGAGTGCTCGAGACGTGAAGTGGTAATACGTTGCCCCTCGTGAGGTCCGCTGGTCGAGCACTCGGAACCGATAGGGCTACCATCGCGGACTACGCAGGTTATGGCAGAGGTGATTGATGCGGACGATGTGGAGTTCGGCGCCAGGATGCTAGGGTCGACAGTGATTGGACTGCAATTTCCATCAACTCCACAATCAGTCAAAGTACCCTCGCCGCATTTCTCCTGCGCTAGAGCTGCCGGTGGGGCATCTGGACATCTGCAAATGTTTGGGTATCTGGGACATTCGAAGGAGGCACGTTGTCCTGCGTGGGGTCTGCTCTCGAAACATTCTGTGTCGAGGTGCACTGCTCCCAGATAAATTGTACAAGTCGTGGCAGATGGAGATGATGCAGATGACTTTGATGTCGGCATTGGATTGGAAGAGTCAAGGGTCAATTGACCATAGTCCTGCCGAGTGGACACGGTAATAGGTTTGTAGCTGGGAGGAGATCGGTTGTCCCGCTGCTACGGGCGAGATAGTGTATTATGGTAAATTGGCTTTTTCCGGCTGTGATGTACATCATTGCTTCGAAGGGAGGGTTGGAAGAGGCGTTCTGCAAGAGTTGGTAGAAGAGTTGAGAGAATGTGGCCGGGAGGTCGCCTTTTTTGCAAATGGTGATGTTCGTCTCCTAAGTTGGCTTTCGTACCGGTTTCGATACAATCAATATTCGCTTGAAGCACGAGAGATAGCTTGGTGTTGTCCCGGATGCGATTTGAAGGATATCCTATCACCATCTGTCTATCACGAACTACAAGAGTGCTCAAGCATGGTTTGAAATTCACACGCAATTCGCTTTACTTTCGATGTAACGCTATATTGATCTCAACTAGGCATTTATGAATGCACCTTCGCCAGCCAGACAACATACGTGACACTAAGTACATACTATATGCCGCGCTTACTTGATATCGTCCACCTTCAAGGCAGGGTCAAGCACGCACAGCACGGATCGGTAATAGAAGGCGTTGTTGCTCGAACCCTGCTCCTGACCAGGGACTGGATGCTGACCTTCGAGAAAGTCGTAGTTGGTCGACGCTTTGAGAACCTTGTCTACGCTCCAGGTCTCTGCGTAGGTCTTTCGGTTGTTACCGGAATTGCGATCGTACCACCTCCCCACGTTGTCAACATGGTCAAAAGTGAGGTTTGTGGAATTCTTGCCCTCAAACGGAATATCGTAGTAGGTCGTTAGCTCGTACACCTGCTCGTTGGTCTTCGGATCCTTCAGGAAGAGCTGGATCACGTAGCCAATGCCATTGTATTCGTGGGAGCTCACGACGCTGATATCACCATAGGTAAGGTGGGGGGTTCCTTGGACGCCAGGGATGACACCTTTTGCGCTTGCCCCGAGAATCCTTTCGGGCACAATTTTGTTGCCTTTGTAGGTTCCCGGCCCCTTGATAATTTTGCCCTCATTGATGCCGGCCTGAGTATCGATGTGGTAACTCCAGTCCATGTTGTACTTGGTGATGTTCCAAATGCGAAGATCATGATATGAGTTATGCAAGATATACGCGATCGCAATGAAGACCAAGGCGATGACGATTACAGCTCCTATGAAGATGGCGCCCGCAGCGATGGCACTTCCTTCGACAGCACCTTCTCCTACTGCTACTCCTTCCCCAATAAGCGCGTTCTCTCCTGCCTCAGCAGCATCGACGGCAGCAGCTTCTGCCGCCGCACCGCCTTCTGCCACGAGGCCCCAGATAGCCTGCACGCCACGCGCGATGGCCCTGCCGAGTACTTTTAAGGCCCGCCAGACGTAAGGCAGGAGCTTAATGGCAACACCGCCGGGTCCAACCAAGTATCCGATTGTCCGGCTGGATTTTGAAAACTCAAAGTTGGAGTAGCCCACGGTATGAGTGGCCATTGCCATTGACTCATATTCAACACCGTTGACAGGGAACTTGCTACCTTGGCCTACTACATTTCCTTGGTCGTCAATCCGGAGTCCTTCGACTGCAAGTTTCATGTAGCAGGCCTCTCCTTTGCTGTCCAGGATTGAGATAGTATGGACTGGATTACCATCAAGATCTTTGCCTTCAACCCAGGCAGCATCACCTTTTGTTGCGAGCTCCTTATACAGCTGCCTAACGACCTGGTACTGCTCGAAATACTGAGCCGTGCTGTCTCCGCCTCTGGAAGCGTTCAAAATGTTTCTAATCATAGCATCCGTTGTCAAGAGCGATCCGGTCGGCTTGAGAGGAGTCGAAGTCTCGGTCTTTCCAAAGGCGACGTCTGGAGCTGCTGCGTTGGACATGTTGCGGAGAGTTGGGACGTAACCACGTTTTGGTAAAACTTGCAGACTTTGTTGTGATCAAATGCGAGATTATTGAGCGGTGGTGGTAGAAAAAGGCGCTGTGTCTTGAGGGAAGGATACTCGACTCAAGAACGACCTTTTACAACTTGTGATCGTACGATCAATACGCCGCATACCGACTCCTTGCATGGGACGAGCGCCCAGGATTGTCGTGGGGGATCCTCGCGCATGTTGACCTCTCTGAGGCAGCAGCTGCGTCTTGCGACACTTCACAGAGTGGGGACCCAGCTATTGATAGTCAGCCTCCACCACCAGTATGTAGAGATCTGCAGAATGACAATGGAACAACGCTGGGCATCCAAAAGATGGCGCAGGCAATTCGTCCAACGAAAGCTCTCTCTGTCCAGTGAGTGGTTGAGGCAGCGCATGACCAAGTATTGAAATCCTCTGTCCACTATTGCTCTGTGCTCCACCCTCCTAGATTGGATGTGGGGGTGGCCATTAGTAGAGTAGTGCATGGGGTCGTTTTCTGTTCCGTTTTAGCTCTTACTCGTATTCACCCCCTAGAGTACTCGATGTCACCTACTAAATACAACACACCCGCTAATGCAATAGCCTTAAAATCCAAAATCTTCATAATTCGCCGTTCCACAATAGTATTTAGAAATAAGTGAAAATAGAGATTGTAGAACGTAAAATCTAGATCTTGAAACCTCAAAAACCTTTCGAATCGGAGTTATATTGATAAAAGCATATGATTGATATAACAAAGTCTGTTCAAATCCTTCGGGCCCACAGCTTCGGGCCAGCATGGGTTTAGAGAAGTTATCAGATTTTAGATTATTGCATTAGTAGGTGTGTTGCATTAGTTAGGGTGTGATTACGTGTAATGTGTGCATGAAGCGGACATCACTATCACTGCAATGCCCAGGCTGATATCGCAATCCGCGTTCCCATCACGTTTTGGCATTTCGAGAACTTCTGTCGAGCACTACTGTTTTTCATGAAGGCAAAATCCATCGCCCGTACATCTTGTTCAGCTCGAGACCGCGTGAGCAACACTGCTGTCGCAAGTCAAATATCGTGTGCGAATGGCAAGGATACCAAATTTCCTTCCTACTGCTCCAGTGATCAAAGCGTTGCGAGTCCTACCTTTAGCGTTACGCCTGGCTTCTACTTCGAGACGATGTTTAAGAGTGCTTTTGGCGCTCCAGCACTAACGCAGGCCAATGCCCAGAGTCCACCTACCCGCGCTCAGTCATCGCCTAGGCCAGCTACTATGCCTTGCGAGAGCTATGCGGAGGAAAGGCTGCGCTCTGGGCTGGGTAAATTCAACGCAGACCGCATCATCTCTTTCGTCCGGGAAATCAGCCACGCCTGACGGTGATGACGACGAGAGTGCCTTGTCCATCAATCCTAGATATGCCGGCTTCGGCTGCTATTGGACGTGTGGCGGGTGTCACATGATGACTCTCATGTTTTCTTTGCCTTTCTTTTCCCTCTCAGCTCTTCCGCCTTTGAATGGTAAGCAGGATTCCTATAGAGACGCCAGAAGAGATTGAATGAGCCTGCGTTTCGAATTTATGTCATTGGCCTCTCTTTCATGGTACATTTCATTGATTGAACAAACATGTACTGGAGATGGTATACTTACTCCTCGAGATTACCCTATCGATAGACATTCAGTTTTGGGTAAAAAAAATTATTTATGTCTGGATGATTTCACCGTATTCTATTGCTTTATAGTGCTGTAACGTTATTGCTCGTAGAACCCTCAACGGTCAATATGGATAAACGAACATAGACTATCACGTTCCATTGGAAAGAGCTTTGAGCTTTTTATTAGTTACATGATGGGGCTGCATAGCGCTGCTCTGGGATTGGGTTGGGTTGGGCAGACGTTCCGCTGTGGACAGTCGGTAAAGATAAGAATGACCTGCATCCCGCTTTGCCAGGGCGTTTCGACTTGATACCGGCTCAAGGCACCCGATGTGCCAGAGCTGACTGCATGGCTATGCGGGGGTGGGTGTGTGGGTCGTACGCTGAAGCGGATCTAGTGGGGGTCTGTTTGGGTTTCACGCGGGCTCTAGCTTTGCGGGGTTTTGTCGGGTCGTGGGGGGGAGGGGGGGAACTAGTCGTGTTTGTGATTGTCTTGTAAAAGGAAGGGATGTATGCGAATGGAAAAGGGGGTCGAGGTAGTCAAACGCTAAGGCGCGAGAACGATTTGGTTTGTCACATATTATGTCGTCTGCTTTTATATAGCTAGTATTCAGGGAGCGACTTTACTGCTGTTGGTGCTTTTGAATCTAGTTAAGGATCTTTTTCCCGTTTGTCAGATTCTCGATCTCGCGCTTCAGCTCCTCGCGCTTCTTCCTCGTGGAGACGTCTTCCCCGGCGATGCGCGCCAACTGGTCTTCGTTCAGTCCACTCACAAACTCTGGAGAGAAAAGCTTGACGGGCGCTGCAGGTCCAGTGACGAGGAAGTGGTCCACTACTTGCATGGTGACGACGTCTACAAAGCGCTTGCGAGCGACTTTGTAATAGGACTTGAGGATGTCATGGAGGTCACGGATGGTGTGATCGGCGTTACTTGCGGTCGTGGTTTGCAGGATGTCGTCAAGCGAGACTACCTCGCCATACCCTTGCACGTCGAACTTTAATTCTTCCATATTCGCCTTCACGCGTTGCTGCCGGCTTTAAACGGTCAGAGCAGGTGCGTGAGTGTTTAGCGCTCAGTACTTACTATTTTTCAAGGTTGTCGGCGAAGTAGTGATTTGCTGTCAACGGAGTGCCAGTCCTCTCCACAGATAGAACGAATTTTGCATGATCGATGCCCATTTTGTAGCGCTCTATGAAACCATCCATGAGTATTGACATGAGTGCCGCACGAACGCGGTCATCCTCGCAGATGGCTGACATTAGAGTGACGGTGAAGCCGTGGACAAGGGAGACGATGTCACTGACGTAGCCCAGTGCGAGATCATCCCAGTTGGCGGACTGCTTCTTCCAAATATTTGGAAGAAGTGACGCATCGAAAGTTCCTAGTTCGAATCCCCGAGAGCTTTTGTATTCTTTCTCGAGCCATAGCATAATACCTGCTTTTGGGATAGGCACACTGCAATCATCGTGCAAGATGCCCTCAAGTTCAGGCTCAGCCGCTCTGTGACAGACTGAGTAGTATCGGCCTCCAGAGTCGTCCACTTCAGCCGCACAAATAGAAACTTCGTCGTATTCATTCTCGTGCTCGGAAACTTTAGACCCTTGCCTGAATGTCATGGTGTGGCCTATCTTCCAAACACGATCCGCGAAGACTGCGTTGCGATCAACCACAGCTGTGGCCAGTTTCAAGCCAGGAGTGGCGTCAAAGATGTCGTCGGCTCCGTAGCGTGCTGTCAACGCAAGAAAGGTTGTGTTTTGGAATCGGGTCGCCAGCTTGAGCAAATACTGGCACTGTTGCTCTCGATGTTCCCGGCAAGGCCCTAGCCATTCCAACTGCTTCTTGCGCTCGTTCAATCTTCTGTTGATATCCGATTTCACCTAGTACATTAGATGCGAAACTCTACGTCTTCGGAGACCGCGTGCTTACATGAGGAAACTCCTTTTTTACCATCTCCGTCAGTACATCGCGGAGCTGCTCTTGAAGAGACTCAACGCCAACGCGGTCCTTCTGCAGTCTGGCCCAAGGTTCTTCGCTCTTGAAGAAACTTTTCTCCGAGGCGTGTCTATCGAATGTGGGTTTCTCCAGGTCCTGTTGGCCGGGGTTCTTGACCATAGACCAGCCGAGCTTGAGTTTGTAACTCCTACCTGTTGAAGGTTAGAATCATGTGTATCTTCTCTGTAAGGCGGTGTGATGGGTGGCTTGCCTTCCACAAGATCAACGACACGATTTTCGGCCCCTCTATCAACAAGATCTGGCTTGGTCAGGACCCCCAAGGTCCTCTGGCCCTCTTTGTCGCACTTTTCTGCCATTTTCAAAATTTCTTGCGTGGCAACGTCGACGTTTGCTGGAACGACCGCAAGAAGGATGGACCTTGGGTTTTTCATGTAGTGGTTGACCATGTTTCTGACAATCTCCATGTCTGCGTCCGTGGTCACGCCTTCGGTCGTATTTCTGAAGATGCCTGGTACGTCAATGACGCTCAAGTGCTGTTGTTTCGGGCCGTATATCTCGATTTTCAGCACATCATCGGAGAAGGTATCAGCCGCTTCATCAGGAGTTCCAGACCCCTTCAGGCCCATGAGCAGGTGTACCTTTTACAGATTAGCAGATGAGCCAAAAGCGAGTATCGTCGCTATGGTCTGATCACCTCTTCCAAATTATCTCTGAATGTTGACTGGTCCAGATTGTCGAGGGTTTTCTCGTACGTCTTGAGTTTCTTTACGTGGTCAGGGCGCGCGTTTGCTGTGGGGAGAATCGACACAGAGACTCCAGGCCTTGCGCTCCTTCTGAATGTGATGTGAGTGGCAAATCGAGTGCACAGTCCACTGTCACGAGGGAATGGTAGGTCTGTCAAGCCTTCAAGGACCGAGCTCTTTCCACTGCACGGATCATCAGCGGCTGAATGGCTGCTTCACGCCGCTTGACCTACCTTGATTGGTCACCCACTACCAGCAGCTGCAGCAGTGTCAGTTGGTCACTTATCCCTCGATATACTTAAAGGCCTAACTGGGGAAGAGAGACATATTCGCCAATGTTATGCTGGAACAACTTGTCTATCGTTTCCAAGAGGGCAGGATCAGCCAGACCCTTTGCTGATGAATCGTCCGTCATTGTGGCCACAATCTGTGTCAAAAAGCGCGTAGGTAAACCAGTTATGTTCTTTGGAAGGTCGAGAAACCTTGGGCCTTTATTTGATGGGGGCAAAGGGGGGGTGGTTGGGGCAGAGGAGAGGGGAAGAAAGGGAAAATGGATGGAGGAGGTGAAGAAAGATTGTTTGCTAGTGGACAAAGAAAGGACCAAATGATTCGGGCTCACGGGTAGATGCAGGTCATAGACCAAAAGGCGGCTGCCCGTGTCAGGTAGCTCCAAGGACTGACATCAGTGAGATGATGTATCGCAAATTGTCGCGTCTTGTCACATAGGTCTGCGTATTGCCGGTTTACATGTTCATCATGGACTAGTATTTGATCGGCATCTTCGAAGTCCCTGATCTCAATAGAGCCACTGTTGCCAAACAGCGGTGGGCCTTTCTTGCAGAAAGCTCTGGTAATCACAAGACTCCTATAACTTAACGTTTTCTCTCCCTCTAAGCCCGGTTCCTTGACTATGCAGCTCTCGCAGAATATCACAAGTAGAATAGGTGAGAACGCCAACTCAAGAGCATGTATCGTAACGCCTGATGTTGTAAGTATTTTGTTCATAGTCGGTAGAGTAAACGCGATGAAGACAAACAACAAAGCTTTGATGAAATGTGCACGGTCAAAGCAATGAGGACCCCAGCTCTTGTGAGCATGCAGGAAGGCATGGCTAGATGAGTATGACATGTCATGGAGTGGGACAGAAAGATCATGAAGACCATGTCACTGAATGTCTGAGCCCTTGAGTGAGGTTGGCACTTCCCCTATTGACACTCTCCTCGTCGTGTAGTGACCTCATAGAAAGACCGAGCCATTGCTGGCTCTCTTTATCATCTATTAACGTTGTGATGATTCAATGCCAGAAAGAAAGAGTGGCCTTGAGACTGGCTGCGAGGTTGCCTCCACCAATCGATCAAGTGACAGAGACCGGCCGTTATATTACATACGCGCTAGCGGGTAACAGGCTTGGCGTCACAGCGGGAGCCATACGCTGTCTCGCGGCGAATTACCTGCCCTAATTACCTTAAACAAAAAGTTGGATGAGACTCCTAAGTCATTTCCTGCGCGAGCTAACCTCCGGCCGCCACATCACGAGCATCTTTTAAGTGGCTAGTGGGCCAGTCTGGAACCTTTGTAGCTTGTATCCTTCCTTACTTGAAATATTATTGTTTGCGTCATGGCGTCCCTATCCTCACCTCGTCGTCCTTCCACCAACACTCGGCATCCCACCGCCCCATCTATCATGTCGGTCAACGGCCACTTTGCCAACATGGGCGAGAAGCCCACAAAGGAGCAGTACGAGCGTGGTATACAGGTTATTAATGAGAATCAGGAGTTCAAGTAAGCGTCCGCATCCGCCCGTGGGCTCTGGAAGAGACTGACCACGCCCAGTCCTACCCTTCCCAACTACCTATCCTTCGAGAAGATCTCTCCAGCGGGCTTCAACTACCACCTAATATCTGTCTTTGGATCCCAGTCGACCGGAAAATCTACGCTGCTGAATTACCTGTTTGGGACTGAGTTCGGTGTCATGGCCGAGGACGATAGGAGGCAGACTACAAAGGGGATCTGGATGTCGAAGAACAAGAAGTCCCATGCAGTGACAGACTCGCAGAAAATGGCAGACAATATCCTGGTCATGGACGTCGAGGGCACAGATGGCAGGGAACGAGGCGAGGACCAGGATTTCGAACGCAAGAGTGCCTTGTTCGCGCTGGCGACGAGCGAGGTCCTGATAGTCAATATTTGGGAACACCAAGTGGGACTGTATCAGGGTGCAAACATGGGCTTGCTGAAGGTGGTCTTCGAGGTCAATCTGGAATTGTTCTTGAAGGACAAAAAGTATGGACGCCAGGCTTGGGGTGCTGGTTCGGATGCTAACCGCCAACAGGTCGAATCCGCGGTCCTTACTCTTCTTCGTCATACGTGACCATCTAGGCACAACGCCACTCGCAAACCTTCGGAACACGCTCATGCAAGATCTCTCGCGCATATGGTCAGGTCTGAACAAACCACCAGGCCTAGAAAAATCTAAGATTGGGGATTACTTCGACTTTGCTTTTGCAGCGCTGCCCCATAAGATACTCCAACCAGACCGGTTTGTCTCGGAGGTGGAGAAGTTGGGCACAAGATTCAGGGAAGGTTTTCGAGATTCAAGACGGGATCCTTTCAAGAGTGATCAAGAGTCTGATGGTGTCTTCCTGTCAGAGTACCATCGACGGATTCCCGCCGACGGATTTTCGATATACGCCCAGCAGATCTGGGACCAAATTGTGAACAACAAAGACTTGGACTTACCTACACAGCAAGAGTTGATGGCACAGTTCCGGTGTGACGAAATATCGCGGGAGGTCCTAGAAGGATTCGATGAGACGATCATACCATTCGAGAACAAGCAGGCTGAAGGTGCTCGATTGGGCCAACCAGAGGTCCTCGGAGGCTTGGGAGCTGCAATGCGGACAGCTAGGATGAAGACAGTCAAAGCCTTCGAGACGGAGGCAAGTCGATATCATAAGGGTGTCTATGCACGGAAGAAGGGAGAGTTGGAAAACAAGATTGACGGGCGTCTCAAAGTGCTGTTCCAAGGCCAGCTGTTGGCCGCACACAAGTCCGGGGTCAAAGATTTCAGCGAGGCAGTGAGCGCGGCTGTGAAAATCGGGCAGAAAAAAGGTGCAAGCTACGACTTTGCTGAAATCGTGGATCGGGAGAAGAAGAGTGCTCTATCGAAATATGACAAAGAAGCTAGGGGCGTTCTGGTCGAAGGTGCGCCATGGAGCAACTACAAGCAGGAGATGTCCCTTTACCAGAAAGACCTGAATGAGGTCAGTGGGCGACTGAGACGAGAAGAAATGCGTCGATTGGCAACGCGTGTTGAGCGCTGGGTACGATCACGACTAGGCGAGTCAGTAGGCTTAGAGTTCAACGCGCTCGGGTCTGGACGAGGTGGCTCCGGTGCGCCAGAGACAGGTGAAAGAGGTGTTGAGACGGAGATTTGGGATCGGATATGGAGCGTCTTTGTCAAAACCGTGCAAGAAGCCGAGCGCAGGTTCACGGATCGCGCCAAGAGCTTCGACGCAAGTTCTGGCGAGGTGGATGTGGGTTTATGGAGATTAAGACGGAAATCATGGGGTGTGCTTCGTGCCAAAATCGAAGAGGAAATGATGGAAGGCAACTTGCTATTGAAGCTTCGGGAGAATTTTGAGGACAAATTCCGCTACGACGAAGCTGGTGTGCCTAGAATATGGCGGCCCACGGATGATATTGAAGGTATCTACACCAAAGCACGAGAGTCGACACTCACATTGATACCCTTGTTGTCGCGATTTCAGTCCTCTCACACATCGACACCTCCACCATTGGATGACTGGATTGGCAATGCGCCACCTGACCTCAGTCCAGCCGACGAAGAAGATCTCGCGCCAATAGGCGGTGTGGATGAGGAAGAAGGCAGAAGCTTGGAGGAAGAAATGTTGATATTGAGTGATGCCAAAAGACAGGATGTGACGACTCGGTTCAAGAAGACGGCTGATGGGGTGTATGTTGAGGCGAAGAGAAGTGCTATTGGAGGCATGACTCAGGTGCCCTTGTACTTCTATGGATTGCTCTTGGCGCTGGGATGGAATGAAATCGTTGCTGGTAAGAGAAACCTCTCCTGCTTCTTACTAAAATCCGCCGCAGAATACTCACGCGCTCACAGTGCTTCGAAATCCCGTATATTTCATCTTCCTGATCCTTGCGGGGGTCGGCGCCTACGTCACTTATACCCTGAACCTCTGGGGTCCTATGTACCAGATGGCGAACGCAGCTTCCGCTCAAGCATTGGAAGAGGGCAAGAAGCGCCTGAGGGAGTTTCTGGAGGAGAGTAACGCGGGACGGCAGGCTATGGCTATGGGTGGTGAGGAAGAGATACCGATGCGGAAACTGAATGGGCATGGAAAGAAGGCTGTAGAGGAGGAGGATGATGAGATATGAGAGGTCAGGCTAGAGAAGTTGTATGTTGGCATAGCAGAACATACTACTCTACATGTTAATAAGCTATCACTGCCAGCAACATTGTGTGATCCCTGGATCAGCCAGCCTACCAATTTCATCTCCGTACTATTCCGTAATGAGAATAGATCGATTGGCGTCAGGCTTTCGGCAACCAAGTTCCCGTACCCGCGTAGCAGCTCGGCGCTAAAGTGGGGCTCATGATAAGGGATACTTAAGGGAGGGATAATGGATAAGAGGACGGGAATGAGAGAGGATGTTCGCATCATAGAATCATCTGTCTTGTCAATTGGAGCCGGCAGATAATCTGAGCTTTGCATTCCCAGGGTATAGGGTCTCCTGTACAGACCCTCTAGAGTATTCATGACGACGTCAATATGCAGCCTGCGAGATATCTAAAATATTTGAGTTTTCTAAGTATACACTCGTCGCCCCTGCATCATGTCTGCTTTCCAATTACACCACCTCCCGCTTCAAACTTCACGTTCCTCCTCACCTCTGTCTTTACCGCGTCGTCCGGACGAGAGAGCAAGTCACGAAACCCTCGCTTCAAGTCATGGCGCCAACCTTGTCCGGTCTGCGCAATAAGCTCGGCTTCGCAGGCAAAGCTGGCGCCTGGAAGTTCCTCGCTATCATCTTCGCACTTCTGAACCTCAAGAGCTTACCATTTGTCTGGCACGTAAGACCTCCCCCCCTCCCCCGGCCTCCTTACCTTTTCGTTTTTCACTCCCTACATTCACTCTTCCAATTCTAGCCTTTTCAACCCACTGACATCCGGCTCCTCAGATTCGTCTCATAAAAGGCCTCTTCGCCCACATCCACACATCGCGCCTTCGCCTGACCACCGCCCCCGGCCCCTCTACCCTCTTCAAACCCCTGATAACATCCTCCCGCTCCGGTTTCCTTGAATGTGACTATAATCTACACAAATCTAACTCGACCTACTTCTCCGATTTCGACGTCGGCCGACTCGAACTCCTCGTCTCCCTTGGCACACATGGGATCGAGGAGACGAGAAAGGAGCTTGCACTGGAAGAGAAGGAAGGGAGAGGGGATGGAGCGATGGGAAAGGGAAGGTTTGAGGTCCGGCTGGGCGGTGTGAGCTGTCAGTTCAGGAAGGAGATCAAACCGTATGAAAAATTCGAGGTGTGGACGCGGGTGCTGTGTTGGGATCGGAAATGGATATATGTGATCTGCCACTTCGTCAAACCTGGTGTCGTGAGGCCAAAGAGTTATATCCTGCAGCCTTGGCGGAGGGGGAGACGGCAGAAAGATCCCGGCGCGGAGAATAATGGAAATGCCAATGGAAATGCCACTGCGAATCCAGCACCATCGCCACATCGCGCCATCTTCGCCACCGGCATCTCCAAATACGTCTTCAAAAAAGGTCGCCTGACCATCCCGCCCGAACGCGTCTTACAAGCCTCCAAACTCCTCCCCCCCAAACCAGCCGACCACGAGACCCCCGGCGCCACGTCCACGCCGACCCCGGAGTCGACGTCGAACACCGCCGCGGCGATATCCGTCGTCGATCAGATCACGCCGGGCAACGCAGAGGACGTCGTGGCCGCGAGCTTCAATGCCGCCGTCGAAGACGAGAACGCGGAGTGGACGTGGGAGCGGGTGGAGGAGAAGAGGAAGAGGGGCTTGAGGATCGCGGACATGTGGGGCGCGTTGGAGGGGTTGAATGATGAGTTTGTGGGGGACGGGGAGGTGGTTTTGGGGTCGTACTGAGGGCGGGATATGTGGGGATAGATTCAACATCAAGGTGACTGGTTCAACTTGGGATCCTGTTTTTTTTTTTCTTTTCAAAAAAGAGAAACTAAACGTTGACATAAATTGAGAATTTAATTATCATATAGGAAATGTAATAAATATACAGAAGATTCACTCCCCCCTTTTTCACCTTTCGACCCCGTTGCTTCTAACCCTTTTTCCACCATCGTCCTTTCTTCCTTTCTTCCCCTTTTCATCAACTCACAACCCATCTCAACCTCCCCTCCCGCACTCCGCTCCTCGGTCCACCACCAGCAAGCAAGATCTCCCCAGCGCGGACATTACAAGGGGGGGTTTGCGGAGCGGGAGGAGGAGAGGGTGGTTTATCGCTGTTTTACCCCGTCGTTGTCCGCGCGGTAAGTAGGGTCCGAGGGCGGGATGTGCCGGCGTCTCGAACGAACTTTTTCGAGTCTGGGAGATGGGGAGATGGATGGAGGGATGGATGGATAAGTAGATGGATGGCATGACCTGTTTCAGTTCAGGGGTCAGGGGTATGCAGAAGCTGATCTGACCCGACCCGGCCCGGTTGAGTTTGTGTGCGGATGTGGCGGATTAGTAGAGTGAGGGGGGAGGGAAGAGGAGGGAAGGGAGGGGGGGGGAAAGGAGAGGGAAGGAAGGGAGGGGAAGGGTTGAGAGGGGGAAAGGGAAGGGGGGAAGGGAGGAAGGGAGGAAGGGAGGAAGGGAGGAAGGGAGGAAGGGAGGAAGGGAGGAAGGGAGGAAGGGAGGAAGGGAGGAAGGGAGGAAGGGAGGAAGGGGAGGGCAGGAAGGGTTGAGAAGGGGGAGAAGGGGAGAGAGGGAAGGGTTGAGAGAAGGAGGAGAGAGGTCGTGGGCTGGGATGCGTGTACACTGTACGTCCCCCCGGATTCACATCTTCGTAATATCAAAATGGATAAAAGGTCCGGCGCGGTTTTGATCGTTACTATGCACACCCTCCCCCTCCTCCCCCCTCCCCCTCTCCCAAACCTTCCCCACACCTCCCTCCCCGTCGTTTTTTCCCCTTCTTTCACAAGGCAGATCTCACGAGCGGGATGCGTTGGTGTGCCGTCGCGAGCGCTCGAAGGCGTCGTGGTCTGACGGCTGATTCACAGAGTATGGGGGTCGGGGATGGGGGGAGTTGGGAGTTTCTGAGGGTGGTTTTACGCTGCGGGTGTATGGGGTTTTGTTGCGGTGCGATGCGATGCGGATGCGATGGGATGAGGTTGGGGGAAGACGGAGTCGGGGACTAGGCTGGGGGGAGGGGGATGGGGGAAAAGGGGGGGAAGGAAGGATAGAGAAAGGGTGGCCAAAGAGGGGAGGGGGGTTGAAAGGAGGGGAAAGGGTTGTACCTGCATCGCTTCCCCTCCCTCAACCCACCAACAGTGAACCCCTTTCCTTTCCCTTCCATTCTCTATCCTCCTCCGGCACTGATCTCGTCCCAGCACCCGACCCGCCCTCAGCACACCCGCTCCGTGACCAGACACTTCCTGCTACCTACCGTACGCGTCGGCTGCCCAAGCCCCTCAGCTCAGTATCAATATCTATGTGAAGCAGTCCATGCCTCTTTCAGACCCCCCAGCGATGTGAAGCTTTTTGCTCCCGTGTTCGGGAAGAGGCGACGCTTGGACCGTAATGCGGTGCTGGGACGCCGTGTTGTTGGCCAATCAGGTGGCTTCGAGGGAGCGGCTAGCTCATGGAGGGGGCGGACTTCGTTCGCCACAAGGAGGGGGATGTCGCCACTTGCGCGGGGGGTTTCGGTAAGGGTTGAGGGAGGGGAGCTAAAGGGGAGGGTGTCACCCTTTGTTTCTGAGTTTAAGAGGGGAGCTAAGGGGAGGGTGTCACCCTTTTTCTGGGGTTTGGGGGGGCTTGTCGTGAGGCTTGGGTTGGAGTGGTGGAGGGACAAAGGGTTTGTGGACTGGTTGATTGGAGGAGATTTGGTGGGTACTGACGATGGAGAGGTGGTTGGGGGAGGTGGTGGCGGGGTTGGAGTGTTGTGGGGTAGTGTTGTGCTGATGTGGTTTTGCAGATTTGTGAGCTGGTGGTGGGTGTTGTTGCTGTTGATGACACTGGGTTTCCCAAGATCGATTTGCATATTCGACCCCTTCTCAACGTTCGATGCTTAATACATGGCGGCTTGTGCTGACTCGTGGGGGAGGTGGTGGCGGGATTGGATTGTTGTGGGGTAGTGTTGTGCTGATGTGGTTTTACAGAAGTGGAGCTGGTGATGGGTGTTGTTGCTGTGGATAACACTTGGATCTTTCAAGACTGATCTGCCCATTTGTGCCTTCAGCATTCAGCGCTCAACACAATGACCGCTTGTGCTAACTCGTCGGTGTTTTGCCTCTAGGGCTGTGAATCTGCTGATGTCTAGGGAGGTGTGTGTCTGTTCACAGATCGTCGATCTTTTCGGCTCTCAAAGCAGCAGACGACGGTGAAACACTGGATACGGGAACGTGTTAAAACCGAGATCGACACTCCTTGGGTTTGGCGGCAGGAAACCGTGAGAGAATCCTGTTTTAAAAAGGCCCTGCAACCCCTTTCTTTCCTTCATCATTCTCGATACACAGACTCTTCAAGACCATGTATCCATCTGCCTCCACCGTCATGTACCGCATGCTCCTAGTATGCAGCATGTGCGTGGCGACTGCTTCGGCAGCCATCCAGTCCCTCAACCCAGCCGTGCAGCAGAACCTCACGGCACCCGACATCTCCGGAATTTCGTCCTCGCCTGACCTGATCGTTGATCTGGGTTACGAACAATACCAAGGCGTCGCTGATAACTCTAGTGGTTTGGATATCTGGTTGGGGTCCGTGTTCTTTCAATCGATTTCTGCGTCAATCAATGTAGCTGACATGATCAAACAGAATCCGATATGCGGCCCCGCCGACAGGGTCTTCGCGTTGGCAAAAGCCTCAAGCACCGGTTTCGAACCGTGGTGAAGTCTTGCCCGCTGATAAACTGGGCCCAAACTGCGCCCAGGCTCCCATATCTCCACTGTGAGTCTTAACTAAGATATCCTTATCTATCCCGTGCTTACCTGCATCTACAGTGACCGTCCATTAAATGAGGGAGTCAACATAACTGGCGACGAAGATTGTCTCTTCCTCAGTGTCTATGCTCCGCCGAATGCCAAGGATCTCCCGGTTTTCGTGTGGATCCATGGTGGCGGATATGGCGTTGGTTCAGGGAACGCGGATTTCAGGCCGATGATCAATGCCAATAATGATAGCTTCATTGGCGTTGCTATCCAGTACCGCGTGAGTCTCCCTTAATTCAACGAAAATCAAAGATGGAATGATGATTTGAGACTGACATGATAACTAGCTGGGTGCCTTTGGATTCTTGTCTTCAGATGAGGTCATGCAAAACGGGGTCGTCAATGCCGGAATACTTGATCAGGCGTTCGCTCTGCAGTGGGTTCAGAAATACATTGGTCTCTTTGGCGGAGATTCTTCCAAAGTCACGATCGGCGGAGAGAGCGCAGGAGGTAAGATGTTCCAACAGGATAACAGGAGCGAAGTTCTGACTGCGTCGTCTTCATAGGTGGATCGGTCATGCTCCTAACGATGGCGTATGGTGGCTCGCTCGGAGATTCGCTTTTTAGCAATGTCAGTCTACCTTTTCTCTCTTAGATTCTGGAGAGATCTAACAGCTTCTCAAGGTCATCGCTGCGTCGCCGTATCTGCCTCAGCAACAGAATTACAATGACACCATACCCACACAGTACTATCAAGACTTTGCTTCCGCCGCCGGGTGCTCCGAACCAACCGCTCTTCCGCAAGACGATACCGACGACTCACTCTTCGGCTGCCTCGTCGGCAAAGACACAGAAACGTTGCAGAACGCCAGTGCCTCCGTTTCAGGCTCCGCTCGCTTCGGCACCTGGGCTTTTGCGCTGGTCACGGACGGTACGCTCGTACAAGACCTACCGAGCAGGCAGCTTTCCAAGATGCAAGTTAACGGTAACCGGATGCTCGCTGCTGTATGAGGCTACCCTGTGATGCAATGATCGTGGCTTGGCTAACGAATGACAGAATAATGCCAACGAAGGAGCATATTACTTCGTACCGCTCAACATCGAGACCGAAGACGATTTCCTCGCTTACGTTCGCGGCCTCTTGCCTCGCTTCACCGAAGACGATATCGAGGAGCTCTTGCTTCATTACCCTTCGACCAACGCCTCGGTTTCCCCGAATGCCGTTGACTTTGCGACATCCGGTCTTAGCGCTCCTACAGCACTGAACGAGAGTACTTTTGCTAGTGGACAACAGCAGCGAGCCAACGTACGATTGCCTTCCCTTTCCTCCCTCGCTAACCCATCCCCACCTTGATATCGTGATCGCTGACTTCACACCACACAGAACCTCTACGCCGAATCAACCTTCATCTGCCCCTCCTACTGGCTCGCCGACGCCTTCACATCCACCCCCCGCTCCGCCCACCACTACCAATACTCCGTCATCGGCGCCGAGCACGGCTCCGACGTCCCCGCCTACTTCGGTCCCCCGTCCCCGACCCAGTCCCCCGCCTTCGCCAAGGCCTTCATGGCCATCTTCGGCAATTTCGTCACCGCCGGCGACCCGTCGATCGCGGCATCAGGCGCGAGCGACTGGCCCGCTTGGACGCTGGGGGATCGGGCGCAGCTGAATCTGAACGAGACGGGCGGGACGGCGGAGAGCGTGGTTAGTTTTGAAGGGTTGTATGAGGGTATCGAGGTCTTTGTGGAGCCGGGGTTGGAGAATGCGTTTGGGGTTGTGGATGCGTTTGCTTGGGAGGGGGGGAGGGGGGGAAGGTGTGATTTTTGGAAGAGTGTCGGGGGGAGCGTGCCGGAGTGAGGGGTGGGATGCTGGGCGAAGGGGGAGAGGTGGGTTCGGTTTTGATTGTGGCTTGCTTTGGGATGTTGAGGATGAAGTTGGTGCTTTCAGGTTTGATGGGTCTCATGCGAAAGCTGGGTTTTGATATGGTGCAGCTTCAAGTACTTTGCTAAATGGTAGGGATTGAGGGCGCACGGTTCATATCCCAGTGATTGTCTCCGTGTGTTTTTCAATCGAGGGATAAGTTGTTGAACCTACCCAGGCTACAAGTAGTTAACTCGTTCCGTTCACCAGACATTCCGATTTTTCAACTCACACGGACTAAAAATGGTATCCTTCAGAAGGTGGGTGAATCAGCTGGCTATTTCCTAACAGGCGCCCACTCGCGCTGAATAGCCTTGCAACACATCACGCTAGAGTCTTTTTTCAGAATAAGCACAGGGCGTGGGGTTAGGGGATGGCGGGGGTTAGAACAGTGTATGACTATCCTATCTGCGGCCTGAGCTTTGAGACACATGCAATCACCGGATTTTGAGAGCCTTTTTTTTCGTGTCATAGCTGTAAAGGGCTCATCATTCTTGCCGCCTCTTCTTAGCCGGGGATGTTAATCGTCTCCACTCTGCGGTGCGTCGGTGCCTGAGGGTCTGTCCTAGGTTGGGGTGATGAACACCTGGGGGGAAGGCATGGACGTTGATGAACGGACTGGAGGGTATTACAGATCTAGTTGAAAGCTAGCGAGCACTAGAACACGCCCTTCACAGTTTTCTTCTTCTTTGTACGACTGTGAGAAGTGGACTAAAGGGACAGATAATGGGACAAGTAACCACGAGAACCCCCGACGCTAAGCCATCCGTACAAACAAAAAGACAAACATTCACACATCCAAGCCTATCTATTATATACAGACCAACCACCCCCACTCCCAATCACAAAACCCCTCCCACTCCCACTCCCCCTCCCACCTCATGCACCTCCCCATCCCCCAACTCCGGTATCCGCCCCTCCCCGCCCCCAGCCTCATGCCGCACCCCCCCACCCCCACCCACCCCGTACGCCCACCCGCCCGCCTTCTTCTCATCCCCCCCCGACCGTCCCGCCAAGACCGCATCCCTCCTCCGCCGCCTCCGCTCCGTCCACGCCGCGAAAACAAGACTCAGCAGCAGCAGCACGCCGAGCGGGACCCCGACGCCGACCCCGACTTTCGTCGCGTCGGAACCGGAACGGCCGGTCGGTGGCGCGGTCTCGGTAGAGTTTGTGGTGGTGTCGTTGGGGGTTGTTGTAGCGGCGGCTAGCGTCGTGGGCGCGAAGGGCTTGCCGAATACGTTGCCGAAGGTCGCGTTGCAGCAGCTCGTCGTCGCGTGCAGCGAGCAGCAGAACAGGCCGTTGAAGTTGCCGGAGTCGCCGCAGGGTACGGCGGAGACGGTGCGGGAAGTGGCTACTGGGGTTGGGGAAAAACGGACCGTCAGCGGGAAGTTGTTCGTATCCCAGCATGTGAAGTTCTACCAACCGTCCACCCTTAATGGGAAGAGGGTTAGGGGATGTCACTCACCGTCTAGGCATTGACTGGCGCAGTTTATCGAGTCCCACGACTTGTCCGTGCAGGCGCCGCGGTAGGGATAGTACAGACTGCCGAGGCAGTACCCGCCCGTGGTGCACACGTCGCCGTAGGCGCAGCAGGCGCTGCCGGCGCTGTTGGGACCGCTCGCGAGGGTTGAGTTGCAGAGCGTGAAGCCGGTCGCGATGCTTTTGTCCGGGTAGTAGCATTTTGCTTGTGAGGTCATGATGGGGGGGGGTTTTTTTGAGACCGTTGATGGTGTTCTTCGTTTTTGCAGGAGAAATTTTGGGGAAACGCCCTGCTTTTGGGGGGTTGGGGAGGTTGTATTTCACTGCGCTGGTGGGTTTGTAGGATTTCTGGCTAGGAATAGCGCGGCATCCTTCGTTGGGTAGTGTTGGATAGTGCGTTTCCGATTTGGGGCTGTGAGGCTGAGGGATGGCCCCGCTGCGGTACCCGGTACAAAAATAGTCCTTGGCGTTGGCAGGAGGGTTTTTGGACGAGAAGAACGTGATGTTAAATGCATCAAATACAGAAATGAGAGCGTTGTTGGACGAAGGGATTGGCGATGAAGCTGCCAGTCGACATATCCTCCAGTATGTGGTCCTCTTGGCTACCAACACGGAATGAAAGCATCAAATCGGCCCCACTGAAAAGATATTTTGAGCTCCATATCAAAACTTTCTTGTTTGAAAACGACTCGATATATATGAAGAGAACAAAATGTGTCTTCCTAGCATGTTCTTCCTCTTGTATAGACAACCCGTCTTCTCGTTGCCAATCCCGAATCCTCCTCTTGTCGCATCCGGCATCTTCCTTCACGGACTTTGAAAGGAAGTTCGAGCCCTGAGAGCTTGCTCTGACTATAAAATTGGCGTAGCCAAGAGAAGGAAAACCATTCATAGTCAGGCAGCCCATCTCGCCAAATCTACTGCGCCAATTGCGCACACGCTTGCGCGATGTTGTCAGCCAGCAGCTTGAAATCGAAAGGTTCAAAGAAGGCTTGCAATAATTGATACGTAGGCGAGACGAGATTTCAACGTCTAACGCGTGGGATCGTTGGAGGGAGGGTGCTGGAAACGTCTGCGAGGGGCTATAAGGGGCTTCTGTTTTGATATGGAGGCGGGGGTTCATGCTCTGTTGTTGCCGCCTTGCTTTCGAAGCCTTTATTCAGGCATGGAATAGGGCTGATGGATTGGATATCGTGAAGTGTATTGCAATGGTGTAAGGCAATCGCGTGAGTGCAGTTAGATCAATGGGTTAGCCTTAGAGACAATCAGTCGGTGGGATACACACTGACAGATCCTATAGCGTGTTGGACTGCTGTAGGTGATTGGTGAGCCCATCTTGATTACGTCAAGTGCAGCTAGGAGTATACTGGAGTTGAGCGTGCTTGAACCTTGAAACAGGACTATGTAGTGACTGTAGAACAGTTTTCGTGATGTTGAGTTCCCGAAACGCATAGTAGTACTTCTAATATAGTTATTGGTGTCACGCAGAGAAACGGTCCCTGCTACCCTATTCCTGGCGTTTTATACCACGAGCGACGTGATGCGTACAGAAAAGGCAAGTTGAGGCTTCGCATCTCACACGTTGTTGCAATTTTTGTAGTAGGATAACGAACGGTTTTGATGGGTTCTGGGTGATCATTATTTACCTTTGCACAGCGTTATATCTGTCAGACAAACGAGCCAAGTCGTTTACGGCACACCTGGGATCATCACGTGATGTCGATCCCGCCTTGGCTCTAAGGGTACCTCATAAGCGTACTCTACGATTGGTAAGAAACTGACACAGCGGCAGTTGAACGTCGCTGAACCCTGCCCAGTGATCCGTGATTCATGCTTTGAATGCTGATCACATGTTTTCCGTGCTCATGCAAGAGAGAAAGGTGGAAGCAATGCTCTGCTTCATACTTCATTGATCAGGAAATACTGTAAGCCTAATTAGGTTCAATCAGTCGTGGATCTCGGTACGGAGCTGATGGACTACTCACCACCACAAGGATCGACTGAAGTTTGCAACTTGGCGTTACTTCAAAGCTGCTGTGGGAGATCTGTGGTTTGCCGAGGCTCATTCTCATAGAGCTCTAGAAGGGAGGAGTATCCGCCTGTCTATGTTAAGCGGCTTGCATGAATGATCCTTGGGCCGAATGGAAGAGTGGTCCCTAAACTTACTTGAGAAACTAGCTCTTGAAGACGATGCTAGCGCACGATTTCCGAGAATTCGCAACTGATCACTAGCGTCTGAGGCAAGTTGAGGTTTGACTCTGTCTGCTATGATATGCTGCCAATAGCCCAGGTCCCAGATGAAATGTTTCCAGTCAGGGGACTCATCATGACGATGGCAGATATATGTGACACCTAAGAGTATGTGGACAAAGGCGTAAACTTCCTCTAGACTTAATAACAATTTCTCGTCGATCAAACTGTCCAAAAAAAAGATCCCTTTCTCGAATACCATACTGGGACTAGCCTTGCAACACATCTCTAGAAGTTCGCGATCCGTTGCATGTCTGCTCAGCCATTGACGACACCCGACTGGGTTGATTTTCTGTAGCTCTGCGAATTGCTTTTGCATGCTTTTTGTATTTTCGCTAGTTTGAGACAAAGTGTGCATGAGAGGATAGGTGGCGGGGCTGATCGAGGAATCTGCGGCCCGTGAGCTTACAGGATGGCGACTGGACGCTTCTAGCTCTTGGCGGTCAACTCCACCTGCTTCTGGGAAGTACCACCGAGGATCATTTGCGGGCATTTCGGCCACGTACGCTTCCAGCTCAGGGGCGGAACCCAATCCTCTCGTCCATCGACTTCGCTCATTCGGAGAGACATCGACCTCAGAGGGTAAATGCATTGAAAGAGTGATCCATGGCATCAAGCGATGCGCTAAGTCTCTGAAGATCGGCAATTTCCGCTTTAGTGGTAGTAGAAGCAACTCACGCCTCGGTCGCCTGTTATCTCCATGTCCAGAGATCGCAAATATATTTTCAGGCTGGGAACAGAAAGGGCACCAATACCACCCGTCGCCGATCCATGGACACCGAAAGACGTGATTTAACGTTGTAGGTATGTCATTGAATCGGCAACGACAGCACATCAATGGACAAATCAATTGCTCCATGGGTGATACATCTGGAGAACCGATGCGCACAAATGCGACCCAATGTTGAAAGGAATGCTGACATGCGAGCTTGACGGACTCCACAGGAATCCTTGTGGCTTTTGCGGGCTGAATGTAAGATCTGAGACTGAACCGAAGATCAGCAACTATCCTGCTCTTATTCGAGCATTGGCAAGCTCACGCGCATGGTGTTTCACCATTCGAGGAGTTCTCGGCGCTCTTGGACATGGCGCTCGACTTAGCAACAACCCACAACCGAAAGTGCGTACGGCCTGAAGCAGAAAAGAATCAATGCCCTTGAATAACGATGCGACCCTTTTTCCTTGGGTTTGAACAGTGGTGATCTTGCTAATCCTACCAACTTCTCGCCCGGGTGTCTGTAGAGTCCGTTCAAAGCGATGCTTCATAAATCCGAGTACTTTGGAGGGGTGAACAAAGGTAATCTGGCTTGTAAAGGCGGCTGGCTTTCCAAGGCAGCCACCTCAGGATCACGTGAGATGTAAGATCTTACCTCGTGCATGAGCGGGCATTACTTCCACCAATCGTGGACCTGGGTCGCCGTCAATGCCGACGCTAACGTCAATTTTCGCACTCGTATCACCTGGTCAAGTTTTGTTATTTCGATGACTTTTGTCGAATACTGGTGTGCTTCATGCAGGCAAAATCCATCGCCCATAGATTTTCTTTTGGATCTTAGCTTAGGACTGCGTGAGCCACTGCTGTAACAAGTCAAATATTGTGCGCGAGGGCAAGGATACTGAAAGTTCTTTGTACTGATCCAATGTCAAAGCGTTACGGCCGCCCTAGAGTTGATGAGTTTATCAAGCGACGTTCTGGTGCTGCTACGGATCTCGGCGCTACAGCGGGCTATGGTTCTGACTAAGGTCAAAGGCAAGCCGGAAGTTCCCCAACAAACATTTTATCAAACACTACCAGCACCAAAAGCCCGCAATCACAGAAAGTCGACATCTCGCGAGACTCCACTTCGACCCTGCGAACCATACCCATGGCGCAGAGCTGAGGATTCGATAGCCATGGGCTGCGACCCGGAACGTCATTGGTTGACAAGTCTGGGCGAGATCAAAGGAGCGGCCCACGAGTCTTACGTAGCTTGTACTCTGTTACACCTCGTCCAGTAAGGAGCTCTTCCAGGAACTCAGATTGACGTATGTAGATCTGAAAAGTTAATGTGCCCGGCTTGATTCATCGAAAGAAGGCGCAAAGCGTCCGTTTCGTTCAGGTAAGCAAGCCATCGCAAGTTCGGAAAACGATAATAAAAGAGACATTGCTTGTGTAGAAGGATCAAGTTGAGCTGCGCATTGAAGTTCCCATGAATAATCGCAAGGTGCCCGTTAAGGCTCTTGAAAATCAAATACAACCACCTGTACCAAACGTGATACCTAGGCCCTCTCATGGGTGAACATATAATGATGCACCTCTTCCACCATCCAGAGGATTCAAATGAAAGGTCCATAAGTCGCCTCCAAGCGCCGAAAAAAGCGTGGAGTATGATGGGGAACCCACCTCGTCGAACGTCGGGTCGTAGCGAGAATCTGGCCTCTCCTTCTGATACTGTTTTTTGGTCTTAACATCGACGTACGCCGGGCTGTACTTCGACCCAATTGTTGGAGTGCTTTTGGCGCTTCGATGTACACATTGGCTCTCGTATTTCTTTGCCTCCCTTTTCTCTCTGCCTTTCCGCCTTTGAATCTGGGTCCTCATCATTGCTGTGCTCGATGGTGTTCCAGAGGTGAGCTAATACATATTGGTTCATCGTGCGCAGTGGAATATTTGGGTATTGCAGACTGGTGCTATGGAAGCTCGTTGGCTATTTACATCCTTGAGTCTAACGCCAGCCTGAATAACGCGTTCTTCGGACGTGTCGCTGTGTGTCCCTTGTTGAAGAGGTACAAATACGACTCAAGTTCTCACAGGCCCCGTCACATTGGTGGCTTTGAGGACGTTCAACCTTGCCTCTTGCACAAAGAGGTGGTCATGGGCTGCAAATTCCACGGATGCGATGTTAGAGAAGTCGGTTGACGTAGAGTTAGAGGCTGCCCGATGGTGTGTGACCAAGCTCAGTCAAAGCGACGACTTACCCCCAATTCTAACGACAATTCTAGAGACTCAAAGCGACTCCTTGAGTATCGAAAGCTTTGACAGCATCAGCAAAGATACGGCCTGCCGCCCTGGAAGGTGTACGCACGTTGATATCCGTCAGCAGTGGAAGCTGTTTGTTCTTAGCCTCCAGCAAGTTGCGTATTACTTCCCGGATTCGCTCTAGATGTGTAGACGCCGCTGAAATAGATAGGAAAGGCTTAGCTGAACACCTTAGACTGATGGTCCGGATTGACGCTGGTAGCATCTCGAAGAAGCTTTTACTGGAAACGGACTTGTCTAAGAGTGAAGGCAGCACGGCGTCGATTTCTTGCAGCACTTCGAAGTCGCGAAGACTACAGCTTTGAAAATGCATAATGTCTCGGGATGGTAGGATCAGCTTCTCAAGGCTGTGTTTAGCGTAGCGCGATAGGCTGACATCAAGCCAGTACCAGTGCTAGCTAGAGCCAGGAGGCACGTTGGTACAGGCAAAAGATCTGAGACGTTTGATATTGCGCAAAATCTCAAGATATGTCCTTTCGCCAAGACTACAGCGAGTGAAGGCGAGGTCAGCGAGATTTGTTTCACGAGGGCGCAGGTGCTTCTCGAAATCATGGTCCTCATCGCCGATTCCTAGACCCTGTATATGATAGGAAGCCAGGGAGGGCAATGACATGAAAGACATGAGGAACCTCATCATATCAGGCTTCTCCCAATCCAGGTCGAAATTGATGGAGATATTCTTCAAATGCGAGAGGTGTTTACCTGCAGGTGTATTTTTGACTTTGAACCGTCTTTGAAAGACATTTTATAGGAGTATTCATTATTACTATCCCGAGACTGTACAAGTATGGCAGATGAAGTAGAAGTAAAGCAAGGATTGGATCCTCGGTACCGTCTTGACTCGCCTATAGCCACTCATCGGCCTCGTCGGCGCGAACAAGCTCCGAGGTTTGGACTGCGGTACCGAGAAGCTGCGGATCTTTCATCCCGTCCCGAAGCGTCGTGGACTGGAACTCGTCAACGGGCTTCCACCAATATCCCAGAGAAAGACTGCGCTTACATAATGGGCAGCGCGGGGATCGGCGAGGATACTGATTAGTAACCGATCTAATGGATGATGGATGATGTTGATGTTAGAGTATTGGGCCTGTAGTCTTCTATGTTCCTTAAGGATAGGCGCCGCTAAGAGTGCGACGGACATCGTGATGGTACATGCTGAAACGAGGTCATTTAGGGGGACATGTTGTAAGACCTCCAAGACGAGTTCGTTTGAAAGATCAGAGAAGCCTGCCATCCTTTCGTTGGGTGGGTGCAGGAGAAGTCGAGGTAGAAATCGACGAGGCGGTTATAAAGCGCGGATTGCAGTGGTACACAGCAGACGAGGAATACTCTAGCGGTAGTATTGAGTTCTATCGAGGACTCGACGAATATATCAGAGGAAGTTACGACGAGGACTTGGGATGCCACGATATATATCTCGAATCTGAAATGGAATTTCCCGAGCGAGACGCTCGATTGATTCAGATGAATTGGATACGTCTTTACCAAGCCTCATAACTTGACATAGCGTCTCGACGAATCCACCATAACTACGTCCACACTCATGGCCGGCAATCCACTTGCTACGCACTCAACGCTTCTGTCAAGACTAATGCTATCAGAGAAATGCAATGTTGTCTAGGTCGTCATGTTGCCCGACATCTGGAAGATCTTGCTTGTCTGGCACCTTTCTCTTAATCCTGATACAGCACAGTGCCTTCTTTTTATCAACCTTGTAGCTCTATTCTTGTCCGTCAGATTCGTCCTCAGAATCCGCGCCAATGTCAGAGATCCTGATTCCAGAATTCTGCGCATCCATACGAATCTTGATGTCCTTCTCGCATCTAGGGCCATGGACAGTTAACCCCCAACAGTGGATCTCGTTGAGCCAGTCGATCAGGTCCCGCACGCTGGACTTGTTCACGCAGTCTCCGTGATATACCTCTGTCATTGTGCAACCTGCCCATTCATACTCCGGGGTCAGAACAGGTACAATGCACCAAACATCGAATTCCGATCCGGTCCAGGTAATGCCATAGTGTCGAAGGGTCTTAACAAGCGACTTGGTCCAACTCCTTCCGAGCTTTTCAATGGTTTTCTTCCGCAAGAAGAAGCGATTGTAGAGGGCTAAAGCCGCAGCGCCGGCGACCTGATTGAGCGCTGCCTGCTCCAGGGCGTCGTCTTTCTTGAATTCAATTGTAAGGTACGGGCAGGTCATCCGCTTCTTGATGACGGAGACCATGCGTTGAAGCTGAGTTACATACTCTTGATTGAAGGCTTGAAGGGATAACCAGAAAGCGCAATCGGGACGGAGGTCGAACTCGTACTCTGGAGAAGGATCGGGAGTGTTGTTGGATATAATTGGTGGCGGCAACCAATTCGAGATCGGTTTGAATACAGGTTTTGCGACGAGTTGGACAGTCCTCTCAGTTCTCCAGCAACGCTTCAATGCCAAGTCCACGTTACGGGGTTCCGCCTTCAATATCGTTCCAGCTGCGTAGAACGCGAACTCAGCCTCGCAAAAGCTACTTTGGACCATGCAGACGTATTCAGCGACAATCTTGTCAACAAAATTCCCGTCATCCTCTAACCATAGTGTTGCATCTTTGGCTCCCCTTTCCTTCGTGTAATATTCAAAGCGATTTCCAGTCGGCTCTTTCACCCCGAAGTGCACGTAAGCCTTCACGGAGATCCCGGATTCAATTGCGATGCAGCGAGGACTTAGGACCCGGGTATCAAAGTCTTTGTCGTAAGGCGACGGCCTTTTTGGCTTCTTACTGGAAGTCGTTGATGCAGTTTGAGAGGCCGTTTTCGAACGTAAGGTGCGCTCGCTACCTGCCGTGCTGACCCTGTCCCACAGAGTTGTAATACTATCTGAGTCGATGTCCGTGAGGAAAGAAGGCTCTGGTTTGAACGCTTTTGCGTCCTTTGCTGACCAATCTCTGTAATAAATATCTTTCCCCCGATCAAGGCTTGATGTGCGGTAGGTTACCGCATTGCGTCGTCTCTGGATACGATGGGACTCTAGCCGAGGATTCCCTGAACGAGGGCTTGGTGTAAAGAAGGTGGATTGCAAACAGTCCGAAATTTTGAACGGTTTGCAGATATGTTCAATGCAGTGTGTTCTGCTCTCCAAAGGTGTTGAAAGGCGCTCTAAATCTAGACTTGGGTCCCATGAGGGGCTCTGCACGCTTAGTGCGAGCTTTGCGAAAATGAAAATTACAAAGTACTGCGGTGGACTTGAACGCGCGCCAGCTCACTGATAATGCAACGTACTGCAGCGGTGTACTGCAGAGAAAACAAAGAAGGGAGGATGATGTCAAAAATGCTTTGGAAGAGTCGCGTCTGTTTGGATCGTTGCCCGGCCAGAGTGCCAAGGAAAACACGCAACCGAAGTTTTACCCGAAGCGCAGCTTTAGGATTCAACAAATATATTCATTTCATAGTACTGCCAACCCGTAAACGTCAATCTGTTGGAATATGGTTATGTAGGATTGCTCTGTTTTCTATGGAGTGAGGTGAAGGCTACTCATGCCTGACAAGCACGCTAGTCTGCCACATGAGGGGTTACAACACAGGAATGCTGCATCATTTCCAACACAATCGATCACTGTTGTGTAAGCTTCGAGTATCGCCTGGGTACACGTCAGTTCAGAACCACTGATAAATACTTGTTGGTGGTACGCTGCCAGCGGGAGCTGTCATGGACAAGGAAGTGGTGAGCTTGGTGTTCATTGCGACTACCTGTGTTTCTACTCGTAACTTGTGGCGAGATGCAGTGATTACTATCTTAGAGACCTATTCATCAGACTAACAACTGCATGGTTGACTGCTTCTAGTGCTTGTGGGGTTTTCCCCTTTTTTCTACGAGTACATTAAATTCTCGGATATGGCATACACCATTTCAGTAGAATAAAAAAGACTTCGTTAAGAAAAAAATTCTCGGAACAGTGAAAGCACTAGAAGCGAGTGGTATTCCTTTCTTGCTATGGTTGCTTATGTTTCGCTTTGTTCATTTCTCGCGATGCGCGAATTGCTGCCCGGAAAAATCCTAGGGTGACTTCGACGAAGACAAAGAATCCTCCTAGAACCAAAGTCCTTTCCCTCCTGACTGGAAATGAAAATGGAAAGTACCTCGGATGACCACCTCAATTCCTTCGCCACCTCTCAATCCCAACAATCAATTCCCCTCAAAATCACAATCATGTGCTACATGAACCAATCCATCTGCATCGGCTGCTCCCACACGATCTCCACCCCGGTCCGCCGCCTCTCCGCCCGCACGCCCGACCTCCTGCACAAAGTCTGCTCCGGCAGGAACGACGTTGTCTGCCACACCCGCCACCACAGCATCGAGTTCTGCCTCTTCTGCTACAGCAACAAACTCAAGGCCATCGAAGCGCAGTTCGTGTTCAAGGAGAGGGTCGAGTTCCAGAAGGGGAGACTGCTCGGGTTTGGACAGGGGCAGCTGGAGGAGGTCAGGAGGACGTTGGGGAGGGAGTGGAGGAGGGAGGTCAGGAGGTTGAATGTTGAGTGGGAGGGTATGTGGGGCGTTTAGGCGCCGAGGGTGGTTGGAGGAGAAAGGGGTGGCTGGGGTTGTGAGACTGTATGTAATGAGACTGTATGTGATAACTCAGCTCCTTTGTCGGCTGCGTTTTCATAAATTGAAAAATGCGAAAAGCGAGACCGACACTGCTTGCTAATTCCTGTCTACAGCCGCGATCTCAAGCCCGAATGATTCTGCCTTGGGCGTTGCTTTCCGAGATGGCTGTGTCTAAAGACACCGTTGGATGTTGTGGGGTATCAAGCTACCCTGCCTCGTCTATGGCGATGACCGGGCACACGAGGCCAGGCAGGAGCCCTCAATACACCTGTCCTGCACCAGCACACGGCTCTTCATTCGACATTCTCTCTTTCAGCGTCATAGCACATCTTTGTCCCGCTCGCCCGCGCCTGCACTCAGCCATCATCAATCCAGGTCTCTACCGCAGAGGTATGGGAAATTATCTAGCGATGGGGCACGAGGTAGATGATCCTGGCGGAGGGGAACCGCCCAATCATCTCCGAACACCATGTGTGATTTTGTTGTGCTTGCTAGGTCTGGGAACGAGGTTATTGACGGGAGATTGCGGAAACGTTCGTCATTCCAATGAATCTTTCCAACCGCTTTCCCGTGCGCCAATGACATCGGCATGTCTGGTTGGCATAATAGATAATCGGCCAACTCCGTGATGGTCTAGTTTATGGATATCTTTATAATATGCACGGTTGCTAGTCAGAAGCTGTCGTAGCATTGGTGTCCTTTGGGTGTGGAAGGCGGCTGGGATGGAACGGCTGGGGTCGATGTATAAAGGGTTTCTTGTGTGAAGAGATTGCGAGAGAGAGGCATTCTACCCATCGTTGAATCGGTCGCATCAACTTGGTCCTGAGGAACAGCGTCAAATTCAAGAACTCTCGCGCCTGTAAGATCCCACATTTGAACCGACTCATATCGTCCCAAGTGATCCTTGCCAACTACAGTTTCCATAATCTTCTAGCCAGAAACTTTGCTCATAAACACCCTCGCCGTAGAAACGATTAGACCTTGCGCATACCACAGCCGTGCTGATGGAGGGTACCACCAGCACAATCTCGCGTCAGGGAGGCATTTACACTGGCTGATATAGATCTGCGGATCGGAAACTACGCTGAAAGCGCTGTAGAGGAATTGTAGCTGCTCTGTTCCTTAGCCTAAAAGTCTTCGTGGTGCCATTCAGCAACGCCGCCGCGTCTTGGTGACGAGCCTTCTTAACTGTAGTTGAAGCTGCCATCAAATTGCTGCGTGCTGATATCCTTGCCAGGGATGCAAATTCGTTGAGTGCTCTCTCAATGGCAGAAATCTCCGAATCTGAATTTCGGAAGAGCTGAGCTCAATCCCGTACTCGTACGAAGACGAGAAGGAACCTATCTGCTTCTCAGAATGTAATTTGTCAATTCCCGTGTTGGTACTTAGGCAAGGCCGTAGTCTTCGGTCCAGTGCTCTTACCCAGATACTCTAGAATAAGTATAGCGTAGTGGCTTTCTTAAAGGAGAGTCTTCAACCGCTTAGGCCCTCTAGACTTTGTTGTCTTCTTGGACTAGTCAGGATTGGTCTCGCAAAACAGCCAAGGGAGCTAGAATCTCTGACCACAATGCCCTTGTTCCCTTGCTATCCGGCCTTCCTCTCCCCGGTCGTGGAGCTCTTTTCGGTATCGAAGTAGCTTGCTAGCATCTCTGACCACGATGCCCTTTTTCCTGGCTATCCGGCCTGCCTTTCCCTGGTCGTGGAGCTCTTTTCGGTATTGAAGTAGCTTGGGGACATCTGCGTCGACCACGTCTCCGATCTCACAAACCCGTTGACGATACTCAATGGGGTAAACGATCCGTAGATCAAGTCGGGTCCATGATTCTGCAATTCCGAGACCGGGCCTCGTTCGGACTCTTAACGGGTCTCTCGTCATATGTGTTTCTTCTGGAAGCTTGGTGAGAACTTCACTCGTAGGTTGAAGCATGACATGATCATTTTGGAAAAGTGCGGATTTTCCTGCTACTCCCCTTTTACCGTACGTTCTTATGCAGCTTTGTGGGACGTTAGCACTTGGCCAAGATTGAAAGAACAGCCGACTTACCAGCATAGGCAGTGATTTCGGCCAAAGACCTCGTCTACGACCACGTATGTGTAGAATTTCGAATAGGCAACTTCATCGTAAAGCGTTTTATGATGGTGACGCGCATTAGAAGCTGTTATTGGTCTCCCACAAGCCTTCTCAATCTTTAGAATGGAGAAAATCTTCGTACAGGAAATTAATAACATGCTATATTTTCGTGGACAGCCGATGGCAGACCTTTCCTACGGAAAAGAAATTCCAAGGCTTTCCCGGAAGTTTATAATACTCTGCCAGCCAACGACTTTATCAGCAAGTGGGGACTCCTGTAAGCATGGATAGGACAACAGAACACGTACTGAGATACTCTTCCTTCGTCATGGGAGTGCCTTCATCCCTCCGATTGGATGTACAGATTGATGAGCCATCGACGTTCCGACGAGGGTTTCCATAGTGAGGATACAATTTCAAGGAAATCTGCGCTCTACGAGTACAATTGGGCTTGGATATTGCTGAGAAGCCAAAGAAGCATATTGACGCTAGCCGGTTGATTCGGCAAAATGTGTTGCTAGCAAAGCCCATGCTACATATTTCGAGCGCAAATAGTCAACAGGATGATGCTTGGCTGGGCCAAAATAGATTTACCTACGTCGTAAGAAAGGACAATAAGGTCGCTGCCCGGCAAGGCTTCGTACTCCGGTCGAGTAGCAATGATTAGAATTTTTGCACAAACAAGCAAATCACACTCTGAGGACTGATCATCGCTGTTGTTATACTAATTGCTATAGAAGAACGAGACGTTAGTCCTTACTTTACTTTAATGAAAGGGAGCCGGCGCCTAAAGGTCGGACAGTCGGACCCCACGACTAAGCGGCGCTAGTATCAGCCCTATGATTTTTACGGAGGACGGCTTAGAGAACTAAATTGTTTCTTTGAGGTTGTATTTGCGCCATTTATAGTATCTACAACCATTGCTGCAATCGTCCTCCCAACAAGAATCCCTCCGTCTCGCAATGCAGTCGCCACGCCACGCTTAAAATGCATCTCGTATGGCGTCTCCCTGATTCGCGGATGGTGCAAACATCGGGATTCTAGGTTGCTTTCTGACTGCAACAACCTCGCCTTTATGCATCGATCTGTAACCAGTCGTCCTTGAGTGACGCTACCCATGTCCGCCGACCGCTCTAGATTGCGCCGATGAAGTAAGTTGCTTTCTGGCTAGCTAGCTTACCTCGTCTCAGGTGCCTAGAAAGAAGCAGGTAGTTCAAGATGACAAGTGATGGTGTCCAAGCAATCCGGCATAAAAGTGGGCTGTAGGCACGGATGGTTGCGCACCTTTGCTTCACCTCGAGGTCGAGATATTGGTGCTGCGGCATCTGCAAAGGGTTTGATCGTGAGGATTTCGCGAATATGGGTGCAGCGTCTGCCTTCTACGGTGGAAGATACGGCAAACCCATCACTGACGACGATGCACGGTAGGGGTTTTCGTATGTTCGATATAGATTGTTATCTCCTTTTCGTCGACTCGTGGCGGGTTATTTTTGACAATGATGCTGGGCTCGGTATGTGGAGCTGTGCCGCCGACTGCGTGATCAGCTCCACTGCTTAAAGTGATGGCGTGGTTAGCGATTGAGTCATAAGTATATATTCCAATAGAGACGAAGGATGATATTGTGAGATTGTCAATTTGAGAGTCTGTCAATAGTTCGTAGACATTGAAATAGAAGCACAGGAAATAGACGTCAGATCGAGGCATAACATTTCAGCTCTATAGCTTTAGAGGTAGAACGTAGAAAGGCGTAACAATGAGGGCTGGAGGAGAAGTAGAGAAGCGTCCATTCCAGGGGGGTGTCATCATTTTAAAGGGATTCAGCCGCGATAATGAGCAGGGATATTAACGACATTGGTGCAGTGGAGGTAGAAAGAGGGTGCATGACTATCTCAGTCTCGCCTCGTCGGAGGAGAAAGGGTCTTTTCGGCGCCCGCATGTTATTCCTCATAGATCAAGCGATGTTTTAGAATTTCAGGACCTTTTGTCACATGAACGAACTCAACTCTACCTAGGCTTTGAGTGAAGGGTGCCTCTTTGTCAAACACGAGTTTTCGGGATACAGCTCGCTGAAAGTGAAGACACACTCTGGCCTCCCTCCCATTCCGCTAAGTTGAAGCAGTGTTGCGCTTCTAGACAGCGGCGAACCAATTTTGATCATAGTACACAACTTGATTGTGAAATACGCTTGGAAATCGAACGCATTTGACGGTTTGGCCGGGAGACAATTTGATTCGCAAATAAGAAAAACTGAAAACATGCGGAATACCATGAGCTAAGCGATTGACAGTCGTGAACAAGGAGTGGGCTTCGGAACCTCCCAACATTAAGGAAGTCCTCTGAGTCTTGGGGGATCGTCCAATGGCCTATGCACAAATGAACTAGCAGTAATAGACCCATAATAATTAATTCGTCATGCTGAGATAGACCTCGGCGTTTGGGTTGACTCAACTTCTATATGGAATACGTTGAACGATGCTGTATTCCTGGACGGAAAGTCAAGCGACTTTGTAATTATGGCACGAAATTAGTCTTCTTGATTACTGCAGGAGTACTTTTTGAAGGTCTAAGCGTCCGCTCTTTAGGGTAGCTCATGTTGCTCTGATTTATCTTAGCGAATCTCACAGAAGCGATTTGGGTGTCCGGAGACACCCTAGTCTTCCGACAGAAGTCTTTTGGCATAAGGATAGCAGTCACTAACGATGAAAAGCGAGGTCACAAACCATGATAGGATGCCGAGCAGCGCTATCAAATCAAACATGTTTATAGTGTTTAAGATAGACTTACATGGATGCTCACACTGTTTCATTATCAGTGCTTGACCAATAATCGATCAAGCAATATGAATTGGTCGAAGAATGAGTAATATATTTGTAGAATGAGAATGTAAATAAAGTACCCCTCGTACCTAAATATAGAGGGCGGCTAAAAGCGCGCTAGGTATGAGCCTAAAAGGTCTAGCGTGTTTTGCGGAGTATGCATCTAGCACACATGCTCATGCTTCACCTTCTGCCAAAGACACTCGCACAAGACCCAGAGAAAAGTTGGTCTGTCGAGGACAGCTCGTCAAGATGGTAACCACAGTAGTCGGCTCGCACTCAACTCGAAGAGCTTCCACCACATTCCCACTTGGCCATCTCCCCAACGAAATCATACACATGGTCTTCGAGCAATTGGCGTGTAGCTGGGAACAGCGAGACATCGCCCACCTCCGCCTTGTCTGCAAACGCTTTGCTGATATCGGCAACTACTATCTCCTCTCCGAGGCCCATCTCTTCATTAGCTCCAGCCAATTCGAACAGCTCCGACAGATCTCCGAACACCCCACCATCAGCAAGAAAGTCGACACCATCTTCTACGAAGCCGACACTTTGGAAGACTATGGCTCAATACAGAACTGGAAAGAGCGTATTTGTGTTCCGGGTTGGATAAAAAACCTGCCACCAGAGGGTCGCCAGCCTCCTCCACCTACGGCTAGTGAGAGGGAGCTGCGCGCTTACACGCGCGACTTGAACAAGACGATGCATGGGCCTGGGTACACGCACTCGGATACCTTGCTGAGAAGAGCATATGATACCTACACAGGCTACCTAGCGGATCAAAAGAGCATGCAGGAGCAAGACTACAATACGGAGATGCTGAAGGATGCCTTGAGCAAAATGCCCAACCTGAAGACCATCGAGATGTCCACAGAGTGTTGTCTCAACAATGGCCGTAGCACGAGGATGGAGCAAAGCTTCAAGGAGTGCCTTGCATCGCCATACGGAGACAGGCAAACAGAAGAAGGATGCGGAGTAGGACAATTACGCTCACTACTTCTCGCCGCAGATGCGGTTGGCCTGAAGCTTGAAATGCTCGCTGCTGGCAACGTGGGCTGGCGCTTCTTCATGGAGACCAGCAAGCAGAACATCGATGTCATGCGGAAGATGCAAAGGGCTCTGCGGTCTCTACGAACCCTTAAACTCTACATCTCGACCAGCAGCGAGTACGACGATGACATGTATTTCGAAGACCTTAGTCATACTATGATACCAGACTGTGCCACTTATCTTGGTGAAACTACCCACTTCAAGGACTTCATCACGGCAACTCCGGATCTGGAGCGCTTGGACTTGAATTTCGACTGTGACGATCCTTACCCTCCGGCCGCCCTCTGCGATAGCGTCGGAACATTCACCTGGCATTCGCTGCGCGTTGCGTCCTTCGCTTATGTTGGTGCCGACGAAGACTGCATGGTCCACTTCTTCACCAGACACGCTAGCACCCTGCGAAAGCTCCGCCTAGAGACAATCACCCTGGCTGAGGGATCATGGCCTTCCCTCCTGCAACGTACACGCAAAACCCTCAAGCTAGAACAGGCGTCCCTCTCCGGTAAATTGGCGAGCAACGATCCGGAAGAGACGTATTATTTCGACATCCCGGCTGGCCTCAACGGGGGGAAGAAGGCAATGATTGAGGTTGTGGTTGAGGAATACTTGCTCAAAGGCGGTGATGGCCCTCTGCTTGATTTGTTTGCTCTCATGGAGGAGCATGATCAAAGTTATGAATACCCGGACGAAGACACCTGGGGATTTGTCGACACAGAGTCGGATGAGGCTATTATGGACAGATTTTGACGGGAACACCGGCTCGCAGATACGCCTTTCGACGTACGCTCCGAGACAGACTGCGAGAAGGAAAACACTGGCTTGTTTTTGAAGACGCTAGATCTGAAGAAGAAGACAACACCGACTGGCTGACTGGCTGTATGAATGAATGGAAGACGCATGCCCTGGTACGATGGAAGAGTGGTTTCTGATTCACCCGCTTTTTTTTTCGACATTCAACGAAGGAGGAGATTTTCAGTGGCTGGCTCACGCTTGTGTTTCACGGAACTTGTATCGAGGAATCTTTTCCAGCACAACGTTGCACGTTGCTCCGTCTTCTGTTCTTGTACCACCCTTCTATTTTAATTTAGCTATACGTTGTTAGGCGAACAGCGCTGTTCTTGTACGCTAGACTAGATATCCTCCTTGCCTTGCTAGAAGCGTCGTGGCTTACAGTAGCATACATCTACGCTGGCTCCCTGATCATTGTAAGATTCTAAGGAATGGCAGAAGCATAGAATACTCCGTGCTCCATTCACTTGATATAACACCCCCCCCCCCCCCCCCCCCCCCCCGCCCCTGGGCCCTCTCCCACGCGCCGTTAGCCGCACAGCACATACACATACGTGCTTATGACTCGACTCCGCTCAGCTCAGCTCAACTAAGCTAATCCAGCGCCCTCTCTCCTCTCCCCCTTCGCCCTCCCGGGCATCCCAAACAGTCATAGCCCCCCTTCTCCAAACACCCCACCCCTTCTCCTTCCCCCAAAGCCTTCTCTAGCTCCAGCTCGTACCACAACCACCATTCAGGACCTCATGAGATCATCGCATACTTAGCATAAGAGGTCGGAGAGCCTTGTATCTCTCCCTCTCTTCGGTGCCAGAGAGATAGGATAACAGGAAGATAGATAGGATGCCAGGAAGATGAGATACCGAGGAGATAGATAGGATGCCAGGAAGATGGGATACCGAGAAGATAGGATAGGATGCCGAGAAGATAGATAGGATGCCAGAAAGATAGAGATGCGAGACGGGGGTTTCTGTCGGGCTCTGTGGAGGGGTATGTGCTTGGGTTGAGTTGGTTTTGATGGGATTGGATTGGGTTGGGTTGGGTTGGGTTGGGTTGGGCTGGGTTGGGTGAGTGAGTGTGTGTGAGAGTGTGTGAGAGAGGGAAGGGGGGGGAGGAAGATGGGAGTAAACACACTTCATTGAAACTGACTGCTGTAGATGGACAAGCAAAGTCGAAATTGCAGATATTGACAAAGAAGATGGTATACGCGAGTTGACGTCCTAACTACCCGGCACAATCAAAGGCGGCTCCGTCCCATTGACCAACAGCCCCTGGATCGTGTCCAGCGCCGCCATCTGCTGCCCCAACCCCTGGCTGCCGTCCCAGCCACCCACATACCACTTCGTCCCGCACACGCTCCCGCCCATCCCCGAACAGGACAGCGCAGCGCCCTGCGCCGACGGCGTGACGAGGCCCAAGACCTGCGCCTTCAGGCCCGGCAGCATCTGCGTCGCGGCGACCATCCAGCGCGACAGGTACGCTTTGAAGCTGAACTGGTCGTTGTCGCACGTGGCGGCTTCCTCGCACTTGGATTCGTACATGACGTTCGTGGCGTTCGGGAAGGGGGAGAAGAAGATCCCCTGCGCGGCTGTGAGGAGGCCTTGGGCTCGTGTTGTCCAGACGGGGGCGCTGTCGGAGGAGGAGATGTTGGCGAGGACGGCGGTGCCGAGGAGCATGGTTGCGGCGTTGTAGGACCATTGGTCGTGATCGATGCCCGTGCAGTTGATCGTATCGTCCGCGCCGTCGTAGACGTAGTAGTTGCTGCTGTCCAGTAAGCCGATCCTCGCCATCCAGTCGTACGTCTTCTCGGCCCAGTCGCTGTAGGTGCCGTTGCCCGTGTACCGCGCGAGTCGGGCGGCGAGTTGGAAGAAGCCGCCGTTGGCGATGGAGGATTTGTAGTAGAACCCGGCGTTGTTGGGGTTGAATTGCCACTGCAGCCCGCCGTTGCAGGTGGAGGTGTTCCAGCGCGGGCCGGCCATGTCGTTGAAGACGCCTTCGGCGAGCTCGATGTAGGTGACGTTGGCGGTGGATGGGAGGGGGAAGGAGCGCTCGGCGGCGGTCATAGCGGTGAGGCCCCAGAAGGCTTGGTCGTCGTTGCCCTGTGTTTGTCCGACATGAGCGCTGTTTTCTTGTGCTCAATCTTTCTTACGTCACTCGGTAAACGGGTGTACGCACGAGTTGACCCGCCTCTTCCGGCATCATAAAATCGATCGTCGGACTTGCTTGCGCCAGGATAGCTTGCGAGACCACATCGTTGTAGCTAGTATCGCCGGTGTAGTGCCAGTATTCTACCATACCGCCCCACATTGCGCCAGCTTCCCACCAGTAGTATGGAGGAGACAAGAGACCAGGTTCTTTCCCGGTTTGGTTGCCAGTATAGTAGGTCATCATGCCATAAGCGACGGTGGAGGCGGCGTTGCGAATGGAGTCTAGAGAGGTCATATTAGTGAGTTGCTTTGAGAGTTGATAAATGGTAAGGAGTACCATCGTCGGTGACATCCAGAAGGATAGCATGAACAATTGTCGCTCCTGCTATGGCGAAGCAAAGGCTCGCTCTGTTGGTAAAGAACAGCATGGTGAGGTACTTGTGGTGTTCTCGAAGTGCATGCTGCACAGGTCAAACGTGGAGGCTGCCGCTGCCATGTTTATAAGAAGCATCTTATTGTCTGCTGATCCCATGAGGAGAGCCCCGTGCGCATTCACTGGCGGCGGAGGAGTGGAAGTTGGTAATCCCTCGTCCGTTGAACTAACTGGCTTATGAGAGGTCATGTCGACGGTCAGCATGTTCCTAGCGGAGATTTAATTAATTGCTGATTGGCCACCTTCCCTAAGCGCGCTAGTGGCCGTTGATCAACGAGAGACGCTCTGCTTCGCCTTCCTTTCCTGCTTCATTCACTCTTCCCCTCTACAGCACTCAACTTCTCCGAAGCCGAGGGCATATTATCGTTGCATTAATTGTCCGTTGAACCTTGACCATTCTTATGCCTTTCAGATTCGAAGCCTGCTTCAGGTCGTAAGTCTGAAGAGCTAGTTACTGTAGTCTCAGGCTTCTTTGCGCCCAGTCCAAGGTCTCCTGACGTGAAGCATAAGCAATGTGAGGAGATGCTCGGTTCTCGTTTCATCCTTGCTTACATGGGTACTTGTCCCTAAGTCTATTGCTCCCTCGGTGGGTTTCATCCTTCCCCGAGCCATTCCAGCACCTCAATTGTCGGCCGAATTCGTATCATTTCAGCATAGCCTTTCAGATGCCCATCTTGCACTGTTCATGCAGTCTCCCAGTTACGATGGTTCGTATTTACATATCTACGAGCGCCTACCCGGTTCGGCTCTAGATCCAAGTCGTCGCCTACTTATCCCAGGCCTACATATTGAGGGGTGATGGTCGAGCGTTTCATTATTGATGCATGTCGGATCACTTCTAGCGCAGGTGTTTAGATCGATGCGTACATGCTTGACTCATAATGCTTCCCTTGACCTCTGCTGTGGCTGCATTTTACCGCGATAAGGCTGTTCATTCCAAACTTTTCCTTCTCCTCTTTATCCTCGCGGTATACTATCCAAGCTTCCAGCTCTGCTCTGTCCAAGCGCCTCTCGCCTTCGCTTTCGGTGGTTTGCCCGCTCAGCTTATGCGATTGCGGGAATGGTCCGCATGGATTGTTACCGATTCATAGCAGGGAATCTAGAGCGAGGCCGTGGGTATGTTGTAGAGCATGAGAGTATGGGATGGGGATGGCAGAATTATAGATTGCGGTTGCCGCGGTATGAAGTGGGGTGACTTGGGGAATGACTATGCGGGTTTTGATGTGCTCCTAAAAACTCCTTTTAGAACGCTAAGTATTTGTTAGCGGAGGGAGATTTGCAGCGGTTGCGTGGCGCGTAGGAGTCCTTGATAAGAGTACCGCTACAAAGGCTAGCATATATATCTTGAGTCGAATTGCGAAAACATAATCAGACGAAATCTCGTCTCACAGCTTCCCTAACAATCCCCCACACAAAACCAAAACCCCCTTCATTCCTTCCATCCTCCATAGTCAGACCCCAAGACTCCCCCCTCAACCTAGAACCCCCCCGAAAAGCCACGCCTAACCGCCGGCGCCCACAACTCCCCACCCACATCCGACGCCCACGCGTCACTGGGGACATAATCCGACATACGAGCGCTGCCTCCCGAGCCGGCACTCTCGCTGGGAGTGGGAGCTGTGGTGCTGGGTGACGCGGTCGATGACGCCGATGCTACGACGACGTGTCGGGGGTGGATGTTACTAGTGTTAGTAGCTTCGCGTCTGGCAGGCGCAATGGTCGCGCGCTTCTCGCTCGGGGGCACGACGACTAGGATCGCGGCGAAGGAGAAGCGGTAGTTTAGGGATGCTTCGTTGCCGTACTGCGTTTTGTGGTTGCTGGTAAGCGGCTGTCTTGTTGAGGAAGAAAGAGAGTTGGGCGGGGAAGGGTTATCTTCGACTAGGTCAGGGAGGGGGGGAGGTAGACTCACCGCTAAGCCGGCGTGAGCGAAGTCCTTGTGCGTGGGTTTGTTCAGCCATACGATCTGGGGCACTTTCTGGTGGGGCCATGCGGAGCTGACGGGCTTGTGTTTGCAGAGAGGGGCGTGTTAGCAGAACGTGCAGCATGAGGTGGGGAGGCGAGGGGGTCTATGCTGGCTGGATTGGCTCACCTCCTCGGACTCCTCTTCGTAGTCGTCATCAAAAGTGGGGCCGTGCAGCTTTGTGCCGACAATGGTGGTACATTCTTCTCGCTCGTCGCTGGAATAGCGGAGGTCGGCATCTTCATGAATCCATGGAGGGCGTTCTGGTTCCCCCGAGAGGTTCTCAAGGCAGTTCTCGACGAAATCCCCCTCTCGGGGCACGGTCGGACCCTGCATCAATTCCTCGGCGGACAGGCCTCCCATGTCTTTGGATTTGTTCCTGATTATAGGATGAACGCCGACTTTGAGGCCGAGGGCGTGAAATGCGGAAAATATGGCGAGGTCGACGCCTTTGAAGGCGCCGGGGATGGATTTCCGGCCACTTTCTTGAGAGTGCGCGTATTGGTGGTGGCAGAAGAAACCTAGAATACCACCTAGGAGATCAAGTCAGCATCGGGTTTCGTTCAGCGGGATCCGAGTATAGTTCACCTCGTCTCATAAAGTCCGGTTGGAGGAGCATCTCGCGTGCGATGTCAAAAAGGGGCAAGTGGTGAGGGTCGGATACCGGTTGAGCGAGATTCCCAATGGATGAGTAGTAGAGGTTGTACGTCAACGTGACCCGGTGACCATTCGTCACCTCGAGGACTTCATGTTCACAGTCTCCGTAGAAAGCTGCCCACTGGACAGACTGCTGGCTGGTGTGGCCCCATGCGAAGTCAACTTTTTCGCCACGGTGCTTGACACGTAGCACACCACCTGGTTTGAAGATATTAGCGTTTCGTGGTGACGACTGAAGAGCTTGGACTAATAGTCTAGGTCACGAACCTTCGTGCTGGCAAGGTAAGCATACCACGAGGGAGCCAAATTGCATGACTCCGCGTGGCGTATCCACATGAGACAGAAATTTTCCAGAGGGTGCGGAATAGATCTGTAGGTTTGCATTAAGATCGATTTCAACCACGCAGTGACCCTGCTTGGATGTACATACATTGAGCTTGTAGAGCTCCGCCCGAACGCCTTGAGGACCAATGCCGACACCTTGTCCGCCCCTGATGGTGCTTGGGAGAAGTATTTGCTGGACAGAATCCAAGATTCCGCAATCGTGCGGATGGAAGTTAGTGGAGAATTCCGATGGGTCTAATTTCGCTGCTTTCCGGTAATTCTCGTCCAGAACATCATGGCCACCAACGCCGAACGTCGCCGGCTGGCAAAGACGGATGAGATTGCTGAGCATTCGGCGCGAGCTATCCTCGTGGTGTGGAAGAGGAAAGACAATCTTTGGTTGCTTTGTGTACGGGTCACTTACATCCCATCGGAGAGTGACAGAAGGAAACAGGTTCTGCGAATTTAGATCTGAGAGAGGCACGGAGCCACCGCAGGCGAAAGTGGCAGTGGCCGCATGCCCGTTCACCGCAGACGCGAGCTTTTGCAGTAAAGTTGTGTTGCTGTTTCGCGCTTCACGGTCGCCCTGATTGTCAGCCATATTTAGTATGATGCGTGCAATGAACGCGACGAAAATGCGAAGTCAGGTGCTTTTAAGTTGACGGGAGAGCAAGGGGATTGATAGGCAGCAAGCCCAGGAGCTGTGTGCGCATTAGGCAACCGAGTACTTACACTGCAGATTTCTAGCCCCTTGCATGTGTAACACAGCTACATGGGGATTGGTACTCGCCCGCCTAGTGATGACAGCCTTTCCTCTTAACCTTTCGGAGAGCGGTGAATCGGTATTTAAATGATCAGGAAGATTTTCGATGTGTTGTCATTTGATGACGCAACGAAGACTGTTGCCAGCAGAATGTGTGTTTGTTCAAACATGAGGACTATATTTGAGTATATAGCCATGACTCACTCAATGATACTGTAATTTCTTCTGCATCTATGCCCTCGACTTTCATACAATGCTCAAACCATGGCAATTTCGAGGGGAGCTTGGGACCGTCGAATGGCCAGACGATTTGCTAGGTCCAAATTTCTGGATACCTCAATCCAGCCTTATATGGGACCTGCCAAAGGAGCTGAAGGAATATGTAGGACGAGTCACCGACTCGGGTAAACGTTTCTACCAGAAAGTCAAACGCAAACCAGCACCAATGATTGTTGGTGACAAAGATGTTGACCCGGATGCTGCTCATGCCCTCCTATTTGCGATAGATCGTCAAGACGAGCTTGAAAATGCGATCAAAGCGGCCAAGGAACATTTGACAGATCCACTCATGCTGTGGCTACAAGAGCGCAAAAGATCGCTTGTTAAGTCAATGCAAGCTGTTGTCGTCGCTGAACAGGGCGAGTTGTATGATGCGGCGAATAAAGAACCTTGGCAAGTGAAACTCTCGAAGATGACGAATGAACACATTGACCACCTAAGTTTCATCTTCCGTACCGTAATGGCGAGAATTGATGCCGTCGCTACGAAAGCAGACGATGTCGAAATAATCCGGCCAACCTACAAAGAGGCCATTGTGAGGCCTGAGGAGCGTGATGACAAAGTCATTTTCCCAAATGCACCTTCTGTTTCATTTCTCAAGATTGACGATTCACTGAAGAAAGATGCGCCGAAGAAGATGTGTCAAGCATTGTTGGCATTGCATCATCAAGGCCGGGTCTTGAGTACAGCTTGGGCCAATCTGCCGCCCAAAGAAGACCCGAATTGGGGGTCTGTGTGGAACGTCGTCGCAGCGGCTTTGACCCTCACTTATCGTCTGATTGATCTGGTGTGGATTGAGAGACAAAAGAATTTGCCTAAAGAAGAAGAAGCAAGTCTTGTCGCCTGGCTTCAGGAAAAGAAAGAAGTCGTGTCCGAACTGCAACTTGCGATATTAAAGTCTCTCATCTTGCCAACATTGGATGAACGTACTATTAAGATTGATAATTCCGGAAACTTGTTCGAGTTGATCAAAGGCAAATTTGTGAGACTCTAACTCACTTAGGCTCCCGGGCACATCGAGAGGAACGAGTTGTTGTTAGAGTAAAACAAAGATCGGGGCATGAGAGCAAGCAAAGTCAAATGGAGTCAATAGTGCATCGAAGGGAAACACCCTTCAGCGATATGCAAGTCTGCTCATTTCCCCGTACTCCAAAATCTCTCCAAGTCCCCTTGCCTGACTTCATATGCCCAATGATGACAGGTCTGATGCATGACCGGACTGACATCTCTCCCCTCCTCGTCTTCTCCATCATCGAAAACCTCCTTGATACCCATACCCATATACTTCTTCAATAGCATTCTTCTCCATCGCCCCGTCTCCCCTACACACTTCCTCCATCGACTGATCTGCCTCTCATCATCTTCACACCGCCGTCCCATGTAGAAACGGCAATACCATTGAAACCAGCCCCTTACATCATATGTATGATTGATCCACCCGGCAGCTTCCCAGTCTTCGATGCTTTGGCCGGAAGAGACTTTGTATTTGTTGATCTCGGGATCGTAGGTGGGGGACGTGAGGAACCGGGATACGTCGAGGCCGGCATACCACGTGGATGGTAGTTCTGTGTAGTCATCTGTAATCGTAGTGCCGAGTCTTCGCGAGTACAGTGGGCGAAAATAGGAGCCTCCGAAACAGCCCTCACGAATCATCTCTTCCGGTGACTTATTTGGCGTAAAGGACGGCTGATCTTCAAAATGGAAAGTGGACTCCTGGTCTCGTGTTGGAGGGGATGCCGCGGGCTCCCATGCTGTCCAGCCGGCGCGTATGCTTTCTATGTCCTTGGCCGGTACGATGGCCACCGCTTCTTGTTTGATCATGGGCTCCTTCGCCTTCGCCTTCGCAGGGGCCACCCGCGGACCCTTCTTACGCGGTTGTCTCTTATCTCCGTCTTCATCCTCTGAGATGTACGAAGGTCTAGCGGGGGTTGAGGCTATGCGCGCGGAGGATCGAGAGGGTGGAAGGGGATTGTCAAGCTTTCGCTTCCTTGACGGCGGTTTCTTGGTGACATCACGAGAAGTGGCAGATGGAGTGAGGTAAATGCCCAGTTGCTTCAATTGTTCTTGATTCCGTTTGATGTTCTCTTCTCTTTGTGACTCGATATCATCCATCTTTCTTTCCTATTGGAAGACATCTCTCATCAAATACTCACCAGCAATAGAGTACCGCGGCTCGATTTACGCGTAGACCCAGAAAGGAAGGTGTAGCGAACACATAGGTTTCTTGGCGTCAAGGCTCCTCTTCCCCTCGTTCAAACTTAGTCGTTCATTGTGTTGCTTCTTTTCATCCTTTATGCCTACAACCATCAGCTATACACGTACTACTGTCAGATAGATGATATCGATTCGAAATTATACGAGCATCTCACAGGGATATCTCCGCTTTTCATAACTCAAGTGGCTGGGTCGAGACGTTCCAATGTTTTCGGCACCTTTCAATCCATATATGTAACTACTGTAGTCACATAATTGATGGTATTATCTATCCTGTATTCTGACATGATCTTAACAGAAGCTTGACGAGATAAAGAGTATTCCAAAGAGGAAACCAAAGTCCGCGAATCGTTCACATACTCGCCCAATGATGTTTCATTCAAGCAGCCTTGCGGCTTGTGTGGGCAACAGTAATCTTCGTTGGCCTTTTCCTCAGCTGTAGCCTGTTTATATTTCGCAGATGTCTAGTCAAAGATGGCCATAAAACCTTTTACCCCCTTACCCAGCAATCTCTGCACCGTCCAACGGGCGAAGAAAACGAAGAAGTAATTTGATTCATCTAACCGGTACCCATCGGCGCGGGTTTGTCAGGGACTGTACTTCGCTCCCCGTTTAGTTCAACTCGCCTTCCAGCGAGTATCCTGGGAGGACGCCTCTCTCTGTGCTAAAGAAACCCGTCCCGACGAAGATTTGGAACAAGACGCGTGCAATCGCGTCAACTGTCCCGCTCTCCCACGGCAATGCAAGAGATGATTTGGTGGCTACGAAATACGTGATCACCGTTGGAAACCCGAGATTGACCACCATGTATCAAAATTTGGCTCACTTACGCCGGTGACAGGTTGACTGCGATCTCGAAGTCGGCAAAGAAGTTGGCCCAACTGACGCGAGATAGATCGCTCGTATCTGGCGATGGTGCTTCAGTGAGATGATCCTCCACAAGATGTGGGCCATCGAGTGACGAAAGCAGCCGGAAACTGAGGCCAGAGTCGCTCGGGCGCTCACTTGGTTAGGGTTTCAGTCGTAGGCGGAGTTCCGCAAAGTATTGCGCACAACGCCCTAGGTGACCTGCTGCAAGCAAAATCAAGGCTGGTATTATAATCAGGCTACGAGGAAAAGCACGAAGATGGCTACTGCAATGCCTCGATCCCCATGCGCTCATTAAGGAGGTGATGGGTCCACAAGTCTGGTTCTCTTGCGATGTCTGTGGAAGTCGTACTTTCATGAGTTACATAACAAACGAGACTTGACCAGTCACCCCGTGTCTGGTAAAGGGTTTCCACATTCAGCGAGAAGCGAGCTGCAGCAGACAGAGGTCAGAGCTGTATATACTTCGTTGTAGACCCTTGGAAGAGAATGGGCCATGCGAGGCGTGAACCTACTCGCAAGACCAACCCAGTCTTTGACCTCTGACAAGTCCGCGTCAGAATGACCTAGATTGTCGCCCTGCCATCTTTATATATGTCCACATATGTGACCTTACTCCCTCGTCGTAGTCCATCCAGCATCGTACTTCAGACGAAGGATTCGCTTGCAGTGTCGACACTGTGGCCCCATCAGGTCTCTAGGGTCTAGAGGCTGCCATGCACGACTCGAATTATCGCCGACGTTACATCTCCAGCATGGCTTTCTCCTCGGTAATTAAGATTTACCGAAAACATCTTTATGATACACATGAAATCCAGCCCTAGATTTTTAGGTCGTGGTACATACCCACAATTCGTCATACTACCATTCCGTTCATGCATTTGCGGTTTACACGCGACCTATGCTCCCCCTACAGCGGTCGTGTGGTGGTGTGCGCAAGAAACGCCAGGGCTCTCGCCGAGACTGCGCGTCGAAGCGTGGAGACGAGGCACCTCGGTCTGGTCCTTCTACATGAAACACACACATGCGCGCCTGTAGGGAAGGCCGGACGAGCAGACTTTGGTCTACTGCCCTCTGTCTCCTCTTTGAAAGCAGCACGTGTCAGAGGTTGTGGTTCGACAGGACGGAGTATAAGGCACGAGTGATGCCGGTACCGGGGTGGAGCTTTTACGAAGAAGATCCAGGCTTGTCGCCTGTTGCTGCAGGTGAGATTAGGCAGATTTTCCACCCTTTTGGTTTTTCCGTTGGTCAATGGTGACAGCATGGGAGCAACCAAGAAAAGTTTCCCATAGCCCTCAAACGACCTCGGTTCGGACGTTGCCGAAACCTTCGTGTGTATGTTGTGCCAAAGACGAGGCTTTGAGGGTTGTGTTGACTCACCACACAGCCTTTGGATGTAAGACGGCCCCATTTTACCTACCGAGGCCCGATACGCGTACCCTGAATTTTGTCAATCAAGAGTCAATGGTCTCAACGTCTCCCCCTTTCTTCTTTTCTTTTTCATTCTGTCAAATGATTTTCAATCATCAAGACATCCAACATTTGTTGTCGTTCATCGCCAAACAAGAAGTCCTGAAAGCGAAGATACGTGTCAGGTCTTCGGGTTGCATACGGGTAACGGTGCACCACACTTCACAGGAGTTACATAGCCACGGTCAGTATTACAAGGCTGCTCCTGAGGCTGGGGACACGGCTTTTCTCACGTCTTCCAATTGCCGATCGAGATTCCCTTATGAGGTACATGAGGATTTTTGGCGGCATCCTTCGCGAAGCTCTTCATTGAGGCCCAATCACAAGCATATCACCTAAGCGGTCCATCTCACGACTCCGCAGCTTACACTATCGCTAGCTCAACTAGGAAACTATGTCCCATTATGTACTCATGGATTTATGGGTCACCGAGATTATTAGTAATCGAGAGTTTCTCTATTTTTTCTTCTTTTTTTTTCTGCATTAAGGGGCGAGGCGGTCAGCAATCTCCACTCTTCGCACAGTCATCATATCCGCAGTCGCTTCCCTTCATGCGGTCACAGCGTTGTATCCGTAGACCTTATATCCCTTCTCCGTTCAGCTGCTGAACTTCAGCTGCTCTTTCAAAGCCTTCACCCACATACGTGTAACTTCAGTTCCACTGGTCTCGCGGTTTTGCTAAATTCATAGGATGCCGTCAACGTCTCTTAAATCCGCTGTTGAATGAGGCTTGTCAACTACATCTCTCGATTCGCTCTTTGGTACAACGACGTTCTCCCCCCCAGAGACATAGAGCGCCCAAAATTCGTGGTCGGGTATTTCACCACATTATGGCAGCTCCCAGCATAGGCTCACCCTCGTTTTGGATCATTCCACGTTCCGCTGAAAATTCGGCATTTATTGCAACCCAGTCAGTAGGCATTGTGGTCGCGACTCTTCTCGTTATAGCACGGGTCTATGTAAGATCTGCCATCCTTAGAAACGTTGGTCCAGATGATCTCTTTGTCGTGGTTGGTCTCGTAGGCAAGCCTCTCTATCAACAGGGAATCCATCCGTTGACCTATCATAGATAATCGCTGTGGTCATTTACCCGATGACCACTCTTGCCGTTTTCTATGGCCAGCAATACTCCTCTCAGCTCTCTAAAGACGATCAGTCAATCGCAGCGTTGGCTAAAACATTGAAATATTGTACGATTGCAACATCACTCGGCTTCTTTTCTGCGCTTTTTACCAGGCTATCCATCTGTCTCTCCCTTCTACGCGTTTTCCAATCGGTAAGAAAATGGAAGCTGGGGCTCTATGCCATCATGGTATTCATCTCGATTTCGGTCATCCCTCCTTTTATCTCTTTCGTTGCACAATGTCAGCCAGTCCAGGCGCTGTGGGACCCGCTTGTTCCGGGAAAATGCTGGTCGCAAGATTTGGTCCTACGATTCAACTACTTTGGTGGGGGTCAGTCCTCGTACAACCTCGTTCTGAATCATGTCGATCGCTGACACTTTGCCAGCGGTCTCAACGCTCTGCGATTGGACTCTTGCAACCCTTCCGATGGTTTTCTTGTGGAATGTGCAGATGGAAGCCAGAGTCAAGGTCGGGATCTGCCTTTTAATGGGAATGGGCTATTTGTAAGATCTTCATTGCACGTAAAGCATTTTACGCATCTGACCATAGTATAAAACAACAGTACTGGCATCTGCTCTATATTCAGGACGATTGGTTTCAGCGATGAAAATGCTTCAGATAGCAAAGGTGAGCACACAAGACGGCAACGAACCGAACAAGTGGTCTTTCAGACAGTCTGACAGCATGGAACAGAAAATCATGTCGGATCCGTCCTATGGGCTACGTAAGTACACCGGTTGCCACTCATCTTGCAATTCCCCTTGGCTTCGCCATTTTCACGTGCTTCCACCATCCGCAGCTAATCATCCTATAGTCTCGAAATAAATGTTGGCATCATAGCGGCCTCTACCCCAACACTCAAGCCTCTCTTCAAATCGTCACCTCCCCTCCTCCGGTGTTTTCGCCATCGCAAAGCTAGCAACAGTCCAAAATGCGGCGACAACGAGGCGCGCTTGCGGGACCTTAGTCCCGGTATCACGCCAAACGCGCCACCATTTTCTTTGTCTGACTACTAAGGCCGAAGCACTGTTAGATTTGAGGCGCTCTGATGTGCTCTTAAAATTATACTAATTCCGGGAGGCGAGGTTCAGGCGGGATCGCTGATGGGCATTATGGAGGGTCACTTACATTCATGCTGGACATCGAGTTATACGAGCGACCAAAAAAGCGACGATGAATGCGGATTTTTACATGGGGGTCCATTCAACAAGAAGGAATTGCAGGCTTCACCGCAATCGGAGACAATGTACAGCTTAAACCATATATGTGCGCCATACATTGCCGTCCACTAATTCTGTTTTGCATTCGCTCCAGAACCACCGGGCAAGATAGCACACCTCTTCGAAGAAGCGTCATGATGCCTCTGAACGGGCTTTCTCGGGTTCTTAATCCACTACCTCGAGGCACAGGAACGGTGAAAACGCTGCAGACTACGGATTCGCTTCACCAAAGCATGCAGATTTGTTCCTATGGTCATTCTGACCCTAGGTGATGTTAAGGCATATACATCAAGTGTTAACTTTCCGTTTCAAGGATAGCGATCATTTAATAAAGGCGGGTAGCTTTGCCGCACTCCTTTGTCTTCACAACCTGGCTCGATTATCAGCAGTCAAGAAGAAACACCACCAACCAGGTATTCCCTACTTTCCGCTACCCGATCTTCCTACCGCTCACCCCACCACCCCCTTCCTCTCTCTCTTCAGTATACAACCCCCCCCNNNNCCCCCAACCCAAAGCACCCACCATACTACTTCCTCGCCGTCGCCAGCGTCGCCGGAACCCGCAGCTCAACCGACCCATCCCCCCTTCCCCTCTCCTCCCTCAACACCCTCACAAACACCGGCCGCGCCTTCTCCACATCCCCCCCACGCGCCCGGAACGACGCGATCATGTCCTCGTTCCCCGGATTCGCCCCGTCGAAGAAATACCCCGCCGCCGCCTCCACGCTCTCCCACCCCCACACGCACTCCTCCTCCCACACGCACACGTCCTTGAACCCGACCCGCTCCAGCCCACGGTCCACTTCCCCACGGAGCGTCCACGCCGCCGGCATGATCGCCGGCGCCGAGTAGTCGGCCACCTGCTCCCGGCACGCCGCCTCCCACGCAGACGTGAAGGCGCCGAAGCGCGGGTCCCCCCACACCGCGAGCCCGAGCACGCCGGCCCCGTTACCGGAAGTCACGCGGTGCATCTCCCGCACCACGCGCTCCGGCTCCGGTGCCAGGCACACCATGAAGCTGGAGAAGACGTGCGTGAAGCTGCCGTCGGCGATCCCGGCCAGGTCCCGCGCGTCCAGCACCCGTGTCGTGATCGAGGGGTGCGTGGAGGCGGATAGACGCCGCTGTAGGGTTGCGATCATGCCGGGGGATACGTCGGTGGCGAGGAGTCGGAGGGTGGGGTGGGCGGCGAGGAGGAGGGTGCTGAGGACGCCGGTGCCGCAGCCGTTGTCGAAGACATTGCTGGTGGATCGGGAGAGGGGGGAGAGGGCGGCGACGCGGTGGATTAGGGTCTGGCAGGGGGGAGTGGTGAGGCGCTCGACGTCGGTGTAGGCGGGGGCTGTGGCGGTCCAGTTCTCGGTGGTGGGGGTGGACATTTTGGGGTTATCCTTTTTGGGGTTTCCCTTTGTAATAGGGGGGTTTGTGTGCAATGGTGGTGGTTCTCTCATGAAGGGATGGGGAAGTCGTAGTGGTGGTGTTTGAGGTATTTTGTGGAGGGAGCGGGAAGGAAGGATCATTATCCTTTCCAATGGGCAATGGGTTACAGTGAGTAGAGCTTTCTATACGCGCACGCGATGATGCAATCCCCGAACAAGACCGAAGACTCCGAACAGGATTGGCGCTTTGGCATTGACGTCACGAAGCGAACGACTGTACGGTTTTTTTGCGTCTGTTCACCCCCTCCGTGTGCGCAAGCACACGTCTTCTTCCCCTCGTGTTCCTTCGTTGTTCGATGACGGAAGCGCAACCGCATTCATAACCCGGCTTATGAAGTCTCAAGCCGATCTCACGTCCACAGCAGCCTTGTTCTCTCTCTCTCTCTATTACTCTATCATGCTCTGCCCTGCGCTATGTTGCACGGCACTGAGATCTCCTGATGGTTCTACATCAAGCGGCGATTGACATTCCTTACTTCAAGCATCTTCGTTCATTTGTCATCTCGATGAAAAGCCCGCACCGCAATGTTTCTGCAATGCGTTTTCACCCAGACTTTATCCGGTGAGTATGTAGAGCAGGACGAATAAGCGTGGGGAAGGGAGGACAAAAGGGACGATTGTACTGGGGCACTAACGTCGTCATGGCGCGTCAGCGTGCATAATTGACGTAGGGCTGCGGGGTACGACCTGTTTCCGGATGCGATGGCTCGGCTTTGTATGCTCGAGGGAATTGGGTGTGTGGGAATCGGTAGCATAGGGCGGAGAGGCCGGATGGAGAAGGCCTCAGAAGGGTGGACAGGATGGGCGTAGATGTGGTGAGACGGGGCGATTGCTGGTACTCTATCACCGCTATGAAGACTCACTGGAACAGAATATAAAAATCAGCCTCTTAATTGATAGGAAATGATGAATTACTCCCCGCAGACATGTCGAAAGTCCTCAACAGCGACTTGGATTTGGATAGGCAATGCCCATCATCTTGATAGCATAACTTGGTGACATTTGCGATTGACATAAAGTACATCGCCAGGACATAGTCAATCCTAACGCAGGAAATCTGATCATTTCACGCTCACATACACACTGTAAGGCAGATTTCTCAACCCCTCAAACATCTTTTCCAGCACGTACAGGTGCGCTACAAGGTACACACTCCCATATTTACCCTGGGCCCACAAACTCAGATTAGTGATGAGGTCCCAGGCGGATGCTATGGGCGCGAAGGTCTCTGACTGCGCCTCCTCTTCAGTCCTTGACCTATGGTGGATGGAACACTATAATACGAAGCGAGCTCCGAACCTGACACGCCTCGGTAATTAGCTCAGCTGCATCTAGCCCGCAATACGTATATTTCCTATCTTTGAAACCCGGTCTTGACATCTCCGTTCACGACATGGATGGTACTTCCTATCTACATAGTCTTGTCTAGATAGAAGGTGGACTACTTAGAGCTGTTGAGTATCACCATCAGCTTACACATGAGTTCGTAAAAGGTCGTCGCTTTCTGCAACAGCTTCCCTGTGTGACACGCCTTTTACCATCTGAGACCCCCAGATCTGACCATCTTTTCCTGGGGAACAGCACTCCTCATGCTCTCTGACCTACGGCAACGACAGACACAGGCTGGACAGACATCTCAATCTTCCGCGCTCATCTCACCACTCCAGAAGCCGAAAGTCCATCGCGATCTACTCATATGGGACGATCTTCCAGAATGGTCCAAGGACAACGAGTACATCAAGACCGGCTTCCGCCCAACCTCCAACTCATACGTTGATTCGTTCCGAAGCTGCTTCTACGTCCACAACGAGACGGGCAATATATATAGCCATCTGCTGGCTACCTCGTGGATGATAGGCCTCCCGATATTCTACTACCCGTATGCTAAACGCCACTATCCAGACGCAAACGCTGACGACTGGATCGTTTTCGGCCTCTTCTTCCTCGGTGGCGCTCTTTGTTTCGGCCTCTCGACCGGCTATCATATTCTATCAAACCACTCTCACGCTGTCCATGATGTTTACCATCGGTTAGACTTGCTCGGCATCAGTACCGTCACCGCGGGCTGTTTCCCGCCGGGCATGTGGTACACCTTCCCGTGCTCGGCGAGAAGCACGAAGATGTTTTGGATCTGCGTGAGTGGCGATCCTGTCCTGACTTAAGCCAAAGGATCTTTGCAGGAGCGATCGTTAACCATGCCTTCCAGCTGGACCTCGCCGCCCAAATCTTTGCGGCCATCTTCGTGCTCTTCGTGCGCCGCGTTCGCCAGCCGGCGTGGCGCCCACTACGCGGCTTCCTCTTCTCATTCATGGCATCGTCCGCTTTCTACCCCATTATCTACGCCTGCGCCGTGCACGGGTACAGCCAGATGGATGTCGAGGCCGGAGCGACGCGGTATGCGGTTACGGTGCTGGTGTATTTGAGCGCTGTCACTATCTATACGGTAAGCTCATCGGAGATGGTCAGGCCCTTATTCGAGGTAGATCGCTAACGCCCGAGGCAGACTAGGATCCCGGAAGCGTGGCGACCGGGGCTCTTTGACTCGTGGGGCCAGTCGCATCAGATATTCCATGTGCTCATGGCTATGGGCTTGACGATGCAATTTGCGGCGTTCGCAAAGGCGTTCGACTATGCGCACAGGGTGAAGCGATGTTATTGACCACAATCGAGAATGGGTGAACCAAGCCGATGCCGTATTTCGCTCAATTTCATGTTCGTTCGCCATACTTTTGTCGATGCCAACCAGGCTCATCTGGCACTTTCATCAAAAGGTATCGAACGATAAATACTGGAACGACTTGGACCCTCTTGCTTGTCAAACGGCAACTATTCCAGGAAGCTCGCCGTTTCAACAACCCCACACACAGATATCTCACCCTCTTGCACAAGCTTCTGCCCAATATTCACAGAAGCGAAGTCTCTCCCGGCGACAAGATCTTCAGTCGCCACTCGGCTTTCTCCGTCCCCCTTTCTCACAGTAGCCCCTTCCCCTCCCAACCAACAACAGCTGCACACCGTGACGGGTCCGCGAATGTACCTTCCTTCCCACTCCATGGACTGGCGCATTCCGTGTATGATGTCGTCGTCTTGAGGCCAGATCAATTAGCCAGTCCGGCGGTCTTGAAGGTGCTCAGGTGGTCGGAGAAGGAGCAGAGAGGTTGTCATACTGGCTGTGGGTGCGGGAATGGCGCGGAGGACTTTGTAGGATTTGTGGATTCCTGCGCTTTGTGGCCTCGGGGTATGGGCTTTGGCTGTGGTGTGGGTGGGGCTGGTGTCAGGGGTGGGGATAGGGAGAGGTTTCTAGTGTAGGGGGTAGTAAGGGTTGCCATGTTCCCGCGATGCGTTGCTTTCGCCCTCTTGAACGTCCGCTGGGGATCTGTCTGGGCAGATATGTATATCTGAAGAATTACTCCCGCCACCGAATCCCCCACTCTCCTTTCGCATAGCTCGCCTCCACCACTCTATCGCTCATGACAGCCTCGCACTTCTTCCTACTCTCTGTTCCTCCCCCTCCTCCTCCTCCTCCAACATCACCATCCCCAGTTACTCCACCCTTCCCCCTCTCCTTGCCTTTACCCTTCCCTTTCGCGCCCTTCTCTCTCGCGTGCCCGCCTTCAACCGAAGCATCAGCATCAACAACGACAACCCCAAAAGCACACAGCCGCCGGGCCGCACATCGGACCAGCTCCCTCTCGTTCGCGCGCCTCTGCCCTTCGCGCCGCTTCTGCAGCATCTCCGGCGTCTCGTCAATCTTCTCCGCCCAGCCTTTCTCGCCGCCGACGCTGCCGTTCACTTCGGACTGCGTCTGTGGGGGGCGGACTCGGAGGCTTATCATGTCGGCGGGGCCGGTGTCGGAATCGCTGTCGTCCGAAGAGGAGGGCTCTTGCGCGTCGTCGGGGGTGTGGTTTTGGGTGTCTGTGGAAGAGGATTTAGTGCGAAACGGATGCAAAGAGCGCCTGGTTGTGAATAGATCTGAAGACTCACTCTCAGGTTCGTTGTCACTGTCTTCCATATCTACACTCTTCCATTCTTTAGGATCAAGTAGACCCCGCCGCGCTCTGTTTTTCTTCCTCCCAAATGCCTTTTCAGGGTCATGTCGTGCCCCGAAGACAAGTACCTCGACTTCAGCGCAGGATACTATGATGCGCGTTTCGCCTTTGACCTTTTTCGAAGTCGGTTTTGCAGGTTTCGGTGGAGGCGGTTCAGGTGATGCGAGCGTGTCTTGAGAACCATCTGGAGGGGGGTCATTGCCGTTGAGTAGCGCAACGAATGTGTCTTGGATGCGACGGTCGGTGCTGCCAGGTGCTTGGCTGGGCTTATTGTGGCGGCAACGATCGGAGCAATATTTTACGGGGGTCGAGGCGGCTTTGGTGGTTTGTGATTTTCGAGTGCCTTTTGAAGAGAAAGGTAAGCATGTTTCACATATGTGAAAAGACTGGCTGAGAAACACGGGACACGTATCAGAGTCCTAACGACATTTTCACCATGTCTCATACGCATGAAGCGTGATAGATGATATCGACCCCGTGAAATTTGGTATCTGCGATGGCTTATACTGACTCTTTTGATAATGAAGCATAAGGAAACGCGGAGCCAAAGACGTCATGCTAGATAGGAAATGAATTACATATATATCTTCGGGTCAAGCACAGACAAGTTGAAATGAGGGCGAGATCAGAGAGCCACGAATGGTTTGCCGGTGTGCTTACTGATGACTCGGCCACAGGTATGACAGTAAGGAATTGCCTCGCCTCCAGGTGTGAGATAAAGTGGGGGTGGCGTAGCAGCATGCTGTAGAGAGATTAGTATGGCTTCACGCTGGCTAAGGATTTATCCGCCTTCAAGAGTGGATGTGTACCTTTGTAGGTCGAGACCAGCTGTCCATCCATGACATGATGAATAGGTGGAAGTTGTCCCGTCTTGACCGTGCTGTGCAAGTCGGCCTTGTATAAGTTGCTTTTGTAGTCGTCAGAAGTGTCTTTTGTGCCGAGATCGTAGCGCCTATATAAGATTTTCTACAGTATCTCTTGGAGGAGCTGTCTTTAAGTTTGCTCTGTTGACGCTGTTACCCTTGGTGAATTGGGGCATGAGCAGAATGGCTACCGCGTCAGGAGCACTGTTATATTGGCTAGCACTAGAGTAGTGCCGTTACAAGCTGTAATTTTACCTTATAAGATAAGTAACCACCGAAAGAATCTACCAATCATTAATTATCTTCGCGTTCACCCTTCCTGTTCCTAATATGTTTGGGGTTTCTACTAGAATACACGATAATGCCAGTCCGCGAACACAATAGAAAGAAGCATTATGACTGGCATCCAGACACTGCCCGCGATCCTAAATCCAAGCACCCATCCTCCAACATCTCCAGCTTCGTTGGCAAGTATTGTCCCCGCTGGTTCAACGAAGGCTTACTTTGTCTTCGGGGTACACAGATGGTATTGTTGCTTCTTGTTTGAGAGATATGTAGGTCATGAAGAGTTCTACCAATGTGCAACATGCTGCTCTCTGTCAGAATACTGGTGATGGCCAACGGCGCGGTGTGATCAAGATGAGGCATGGGAGCAAACCCGTATTGATTGCATAATCTTATTTGTCGGGTCCCTATTTCTAGGCAACACACAGTTCCGGTGACTTCTCGTACATAATTTTCATCACTTATCAAGCGCTTCAAAGGCTCCGAAAAAGGTGGCGCGACTCTACCATAAAAGTAGAACGCGGTCTCTTATAGGTCTTTCTGTGGAGTACAGTGTCATAGCTCCTGTGTGTTGTAACCTGGGTACAGTCTTTGATGCTCGTGTTTGGAGACCCCGAAACGTCCTCTACATTGTTCAGCGATACAAGAAATCTTCTTGATCAGTATGGCCTATCAAATCCACAATGTGACCGAGATAGCACACAGCGATGAAAAACTCGTATAAAAAGTTAAGGAACTGGTAAGGAAAAGGACACAGAGCTTACCCCACCACCCTAAGACTTACTAAAAGCTAGAAAGACCGGTGCGGTTGCCATCATAGACCCTCCGCAACCTCCACTTCCCAAAGTCATCTCCCCAGATTTCATGTTCATTATCTTCATCCCGCAACAAACCAGCTCAGGTATCATTCAGATTTCCTCGACGGGATTGACACCGGCTCTCATACACAACATACATTTGGACTTTGGAAACTCTTACATTCTGATTGTCCATAAAGATTGGGGATGCTTGATATCAGGAGTTCCTGCAGTGAGATGTTTCAGTCCAGTCAAAACTGGTGGCGAGGTTCAAGAAGCCCATGGTGGAGCATACGAGGATACTTACACGAACATTTGATAAAGGATTTTGTCCCCTTACTTCTACCGCGGGGGGCCAACCCCGAGCAGGCCTTCGTGCAGTCTGGGAAATTTAGGGAGAGTCGTCGGTGTTTTATCGAGGTGACAGACTGTGGAATTGCGATATCAGAACCCAAGCGATATGCTAGCGCGCGATACGTTCGTACCTATGTGTTCCTCTTGCAACCTCAAGAGCGGTGGATGAGGCTTTGCCTTTCTCATGGTGCGAAGAACCGGCCATCGAAGTGTGGTGACAGAGATGCCGGTACATGATCGATGCTCTAGAGGCGTGGTTCGTCAAACCCTTCCATAACCGACTTGCCAATTCTGACGCGTCGCTGTGTTTGCAGGCTCCCTTAGCACTCTTCTCATGACTTTCGCAGCTGCAGCAGCCGTGCTATCCAGTACGCTGCCCTCCAGTCCTTCCCTTTTACCCTGAGAACCCTACCGCATATGGCGGCCTGATAGCAGACCGGAAAGGCCTGAGAAAAACGCGCATCTTTCGTATTCAATCAAAAAAGATGTCCCCTCCCACCTATGACTCATCCTCTCCACAAAATTTCCCCTTACGATGAGCTCGATGCCATATCACCAGCGATACTGCTCTGAGCTCGCGCCAGGCAAACTCTGGACATGAGGTTCTCCTGTGGACGCTGATTGAAACATAACGGCCTTCACTGTACACATGCACTGCAGGTGGAACATTCCCTAAAGGCAGTGAATAACCGATCAAGGAAGAGATTGACGCATGCCCATTCACGTAGGTGACCTTCCTGCTTGAGTCACGGTACCACTGTCTACTGTCAAGAAGCTGCTCGCTTGTACGTTAGAATGTTGCATGATTGAGTTTATGGGATTTTCTGTATTTTGTTCCCTGAAGACTGCCTTGCCTTAGAAGCATACTGTTGGCCCGCCCGTTGAACAGCCCGCGTCGTGGAATTTCGGACGCAGTTGCGTCGCGACGGGTTTCAATAAGGCAGAGAATAAAGCTGATGTGCGAGAGACTGAGACATCAATAGCAGTACAGTCAGTTTAAAGATGCCCTGTGCCGAAGGTTCGATGCATTGGTAATGGCAACAGTGATTGCATAGAAATGGAAAGTTTGATAATGAACGAATGTGATCGCTAGTGGTGTTTCCATGTGGGAACTTCTGGCGTCTAGCAGCAAGCGGCGAAAGATAGACATTCTGATGCCACATTGAACGGAGGAGGAGATTTTATGGGCATGCGTTGGTGCTTTTCTGGATGACCTCCTAGCGAGGGTGCAATACGATGTGACCCTCGGTCTCACAATCCATGAATAAGGCAATGCTCAACCTCTGTCGCGCACCCACCGCTGTCCATAGCGTTATCCCCTTAGCTCATCACTAATGTCCCTATGGCAAAATTGAAACTCTCTTGTCTAGTTGTTGCTACCCTTGGGGTCGAATATACCTTCTGGCGCCAGAGTCCCATGCTGCTGCTCCACTTTAGCGCTTGACGTGCACGGCAATGGCAAAGACGGCATTATCGCTGGGGCCGCAAGCTCTGAAACCCTGGTTTGGCTGACTTGGCCTTTTGTGTAAAGTCAGTGCAATAATTCCTTTGTCAAAGCCTTGAGGGTTTTCTTGTCGAAAATGATGGCTAGGAATGAGATGTTTACTTCTTGGCCTCCAATTTCCCAGCGCTGCTGCCCCTTCTTGCAATAACTGCTCCAGCATTTCCTTCCAGTCCAATTCAAATACTACTTCACCCTTTCTCAACTCATAGCGGCAACGGACCTCTACACAATGGCTGTGCTCACGAAGTTGAACATTGGTGCACGAGCTCAATGTCATCGGCGGATTCGTCCACGCAGCCAACTCTTCCTCAGTACGTGCGCTGAAAAGGGCTGTTTTGCGTTCCTTAGAGAGCCCGATGTATCTCGTGTCCGGGAAGTAGGAGGTAGTGTAGACATTGTATACCTGATGTATGTGGTATTTTGGGTCCACATGGGTTTCATCTTTGAAATGCTCTTGCCTCAGTGACTTGACGTCGAAAAGCAAGGAAAGAACGGGCAAGTGTTGTTTGATGAATGCGCTCTCGACATCCGCTTTGAATTGCGTCGAGACTTGGCGGCACTGCGTCCAGAGGTGAATGAGGTCCTTCATGCTGTTACAGTTCTCGAGAACAGTCTTCCAGATTTCAGGAGGCACTACTGGTAGATGTGAGGAAGCCATTGTGGCGCTGTTACTGCTGCTGTGGTCAAGGTGGAAGATCAAGGTGACGAGTCTGTCGGGAGGGGCGGTAAGGAGGGTCGGTATGCGACCGCCTGTGTCGCGCTCGTTTACAATAAGGTTTGTCGCGCTTCCATAGAAAAGTAAACCCTGTTTGGTCATTGTGAGACACAGCAGCATCCTTACTCGCGACAACTCATGTGGAGGACTAGTGATAGTGACGAGAGCTTTGTACAACATAACTTTCAAAGTACTAGACCAGCTGCAGATATGCTGTGCGATATGTTGTATATGTAGGTCGATAGATTTTGACAAGGCTTTACAACAGTATGTTCGCCTGAATTCGGCGGTGCGCCTTTGCAAACGTTCAAGGGTCTAGAGAACGAAGCTGTGGCAGGTTGTGAGCTGTGCCTTGCAATCCGAGACAAAGGAAAAGATGGCCAGGAGAAAGCAGCAGATGATGATATGGTATTTACTTGCGTATGGAACTGGTATGAAGGACCTCAAGAAGACTACCGTGGCAGCGCCGTCATTCTTTTCTTCCAGCGCACGAGTAGGTGGTGTATCGAGATGGGAGTCTGTATAGACGAAGGTATCTGATGAGAACATTTTAATCCTTTTCACCCTGCCGCGATATTCAAGCAGACTAAGTTCGTCCATTTAGATTCTGTGCTGGCGGAGAAAAATATCATTAGCGGCAGACTGTTTCAAGCCCACGCAAACTCAGAGACATGTATATCTTTAGCTCGAATGTGGCTGGATCAATGCCTGGAAATGCACTGCGATTCATGTCCAAGCGGAATCTACACGCTTCCAACTCGGGTGATTGATGTGGGTGACGACCTGCACTCACCGAAGCTTTACTTGACTCACCGTGAAAATGGCATCTGGAGCCATTGTTGGGGTCGAGAGGTTCATTTTGTAACCGAGTCGAGAAGTTTAGCCGACAGACAGCAGGCAATAGCACTCAAAAATGTTCTCGCGACATTTCGAGACGTAATCCTAACTACTAGAAGACTTGGGTATCAACACCTCTGGATTGATTCATTGTGTATTATCCAAGACTCACTAGAGGACTGGGTACGTGAATCGAGCCAGATGCAGCACTATTACAAGAACTCAATACTCACTATTGCTGCAGACCATCTTACAGGAGATGATGAAAGCTTTTTGGAAGTGACGAGGCCAAAAGACTCGAGATTAGTCAAAGTTCCCTTTCGTACAAACCTGACGTCTACCCCAAGTCACGTTTACGTCAGGGATCGTGTTGCACTTCCAGGCTATGAGAATGATAGTGCTCCCCTAAACACCCGCGCTTGGACATTACAAGAGAATCTTCTATCACCGAGGACGCTACATTATGCCGAGCAGCAGATTGTCTTCGAATGCCAGAAATATAGCGTCACAGAGTCCGACCTGTCGCCTCGAGGGACAACCGATGCCGATGTGTTCACAACGATCAAGCGATACTTTCTAATGCCAGATTGCGGCCGGAAAGATCCATCGGTCGTCAAATATCCGACGATGGCCAGATTTACCGATCCGCTGTATCGATGGTACCAGATGCTCACGGAGTACTACAAAAGGTCGTTGACATTTGAAGATGATCTATTTGCAGCAATCTCTGGCCTAGCCAGGGAAATCAGCCAACAGACCAAAATGACCTACAAAGCCGGCATATGGGTTGAAGATTTTCACATGGGACTGTTGTGGAATGTAGGTTGTCGCGGATCGCTACCAAGCAAGTACCGCGAACCCTCATGGAGTTGGGCCTCGCTGAATATAAATATGAGTTGGGGCCAGAACATCGACCCCATATTCGAGCTGTATTTTGGCCCCAGAAGTCACCATACTGTGCATCGAGAGGCTGAGCTGCTTGAAATGGACGTTGAGTTAGCGGATGAAGATCCCTACGGGCGCTTACTATCAGGCAGTCTTCGACTGAAAGGTCGGTGGCTCTCTTACAGATTTCGGCGGGGGGAGACACCAACATACTTTGCCAACTTTTGCCGGAAGCCGATGAGTCACGCGAATCTTGGGCTTTATGGTTGGCGCAGGCCTGATGGCCGGGATCAACTGATTTGCAGCTTTGACGAAGACGACGATGACGACGACGACGAAGACGACGACGATGGTGACGATGGCCACGAAGATGGAGAAACCCATAACCATGACGAAGGCGAGGGCGGAAGCCGAGCGATGTCAGACATGGGAACCCTTGGAGAAAGCACTCTCGAAAGTCCTCCAGTGTCTTCCGGAGGCTTGCCGCAACAAACACTAGAGCCTGATCTATTCTACAAAAGCAACAGCAACCGCACAAGCTCAAGCGCCTCCGAAAGCGAAGACGAAGACGAAGAAGCACTGCACAGCTGGAACACCAAAACCCTGGACGAAGTCTCCATGCTGCAAACCACAAAACGTACCTCGAAGTACGGGGAGCGTGAAGTATCTGTTCTCTACGCTCTGTTGCTCAGACCTGCCAGTGACCAAGAGGGCTATTTTCGGCGCGTAGGATTAGCGGAGATCCCGGATGTTGATGGACTGGGGATCGATGGCTGGGAGATCAGGGAGTGTGTCATCACTTGAGTTGTTTTCCATTGAGGGATGTTTGTAAGCGCTGGGTCACAATGTGAATGTATGTGTGAGAACCGGAGTCGACGAATGCGATAGAAGGTTCGAAGAAAGGTCGGGCAGTCGGTCGAGCCCGTATAGATACTCCCAGCGCGTGTGTAAGAATTCAATGCATCATCCATCACCGCTGCTGTGTCCTGCTAAGAGAAACATCAGCATCCCTTCATTTGCGCATTTCCATTCCCGCTTTAAAGCCCAGCATGGGTATCATTGCGCCGATAGATAGACACTTTATGTGCTGTTGCTTGGTTCTCTGGAAGTGACTCTGCTCTGTAGTCGTGAGTGTTGAGCGGAAAGCATTGCACAACAAGTCACCGGAGCCCCATAAGAACCCTACATCACCGGTTTAAGCCCATGGCATTCTTTGCGGATTATGGCTAGTCGATAGAACTTGCGATGACCATGGGTCGTAGCCTCTTAAACTGAGGTCATGTCATTCCCTTGGTTTTGCGACTGATTCGCAACGTGTTGCAGCAATGGAAATCTCTTGCAACGCAAACATTTTCTAGGTATCGACATTTTCAAGGAATGCTTCGATTGAGGGTTCGTAGATCCGCCTGCGATGGCATTTCACGATATTGAAAGTTCTCTCAAAGTTGACTTGTTGAAGAAATCAAGAGCTATCCCCCAGCGAGGATTTGTCGATGTTGAATCGATTCCCATGCTCGCCACGCTCCAAGAAACAGATAATGAAAGACTATTAGCATTTCAGAAACGATCTATACTTCAAGCTGCATCGCTCTCTCCTCCAAAACATCAACAATCCTCTGGAAATCTCCTTGTTCGGGCCTCTTCCCCAGTTGCATCTTCGCATAATCCAGCGGCGTCATCTGAGTCTCATCCTCCTTGATATCAATCCTCGCTCCATGCTTCACCAGCGCCTCCACGGCGTCAAAATGGCCCCGTTCTGCCGCGAAATGCAACGGTGTTCGTCCAAAACTATTGCGTGCATCGATGTCTAAACTGCGAGCAAGTAGAATCTCAATGCATTCTACGCTCCCCTTCCATGCAGCGGAGTGCAAAGTCAAGCTGCCGTTGGAGAGTCGTAATGATAGGTCAGCTCGGTACTTGTCGCACAAGAGGCGCAGGATATCAGGCTGACCGCGAGCAGCAAGATGTGCTGCAGTCCAGCCCAATTCGTGGGTGCTTCGCAAGTTGCAGTCTGCGCCATGATCAAGCAGTATACGTACCGTGCTAAGCTGGCCTTGTTTTGTTGCTTTGTGGAGAGGTGGCTCGGCCCGGTTGAATCTCTCACTTATCGCGTTGACATCTGCACGAAAGTCAATCAGTAATTTCAATATATCATCGTTGCCTCGCTCAACTGCTGTGTCTAAAATCGTGATGCGACGATCTTGATCTAAAACGGGACTATTGACGTTGGCTCCAGAATCCAACAGCCGTCGTGCTACTGCTAGATGGCCTTCTTTGACCGCAGCATACAGCGGCGTTTTACCTCCAAACTGGGCTTCCAGTCCAGCACTAGAGGATAGCAATTTAGGAATGAGAGCCGCGTGACCTACTTCGGCGGCGACGTAGAGGGCGGGAGGGTACCAGCCGTGCTCCAAGTCCACAAGAGCGCCTTTATTCAGTAGAAGATCGATCATGTCGTTGTCCGCACGATAAGTCGCAGCAGCCAATGCTGTGCTTGACACATGAACACCTCCAATATGCCACATTTCCCCAGGTTGTGCATTGACGTTCGCACCTCGGTCCAAAAGCAGCTGGGCGATTCTGTAATGACCTCTGATGGTTGCAGCCTGAAGGGGTCCGCCATAGGAGCCGTCAACTAGTTCGGGATCGGCTCCATGATTCAAAAGTTCCGTCACCATGCACATATCCCCGTAGTATGAAGCTTGTTGTAGGGCCGTGCCATCCAAACCACATGCGTTGACTTGAGCGCCGTGTTGAATAAGGAGTGATACGATAGTGAGAAACCCGTTTTCCGCAGCACTTTCTAAAGCATACCTCCTGTCCGACGCCGCGTTCACATCTGCTCGGGCCAAAATCAGATCCTGGACAATGGACAAATGACCCTCACTAGCAGCTGCGACCAAGGCTGAGCCGTGTGTCTTCTTTTGGCCAAATCCTAGAGCCGGCGTCCAGGTTCTTGCTGATTCCTTCTGCAGTAGACTTGTCACCATCTCATGCCAGCCAAATTTTGCTGCATAATGAAGAACACCATCAAAGTCAAATGCTGCATAAAGCTCCAACAGCTCCCTCGACTTAGTCCGGGCCGCGGATGACAGTCCTCTAGCCACAATTTCCATGCTTGCCTTAGGCAGCAACTGCGAAACAATGTCCAGATCGAGGTTTCGAGACGCGATTGCCAAGGGGTTCGTACCGTACATCGAGGCCGCTTTTCGATCACCAACAATGTTTACATCAGCTTCTGCGTCCTCTATTAGTATCTTAGTGATCTCTGAATGTCTACTCTTAGTGGCCTCGAGTAAAGCTGTACCGGAACCCGTCGTGTAAGAATTGGGGTCTGCGCCACGCTGGATTAAAAGCTTGACCAAGTCAGCATGCCCACCTGCCACTGCTGCTTTCAGTGGCGTAGAGAACATCCCGCACTTGTTGTTGGGATTTGCGCCTCCGGACAGCAGCGATTGAGCCACCCCTAGGTATCCGTTATACGCGGCGACTTGAAGAGCCGTTCCGAACATTCCTGTTCCATCGTCTGGCTTCAAACCCTTTTTTAGAAGTTCTTCAACCAGATGCTCCAGTCCATTTTGGGAAGCGTAGTAGAGGGGCGAAGCGAACGAAGTCGCGTTGAGATCGATACCCCGCCATGGCTTGTCGGGATCATAAAGTCGACGCCACTGCGAAAAGGGCATGAGCCTGTCGTCCATCAATTCAATCATTAATCCAGTCCCTCTGACAGAGATCTTGGTCGTTGATGACTGCATGTGACGCATCCAGAACTCAGCCGCGTACCTAGCCAGCGGGAACTCACGAACATCACGAGCTTCTGTCCAAGGTTGCTGAAATTGAAGAAGGTAGACCAAGCAGCATTCAGCAGCGTAAGCTTGAGAATCAATAGTCCCAAGAACAGGAGACAACACTTGCTCTTGGAAATGCAGCACCAGGAAGTCTTTCACTGAAGAGTGGGCAAGATGGAGCTCTTGGTGCTCACTAATCATGACCCCCTCTTTAGTCCTTGTAAAGATTCGCGAAAGAGAGACAAGACTAGAACACATTGAAAAAAGATCCTGTGGGTCCAGTAGTCTCATATCTGGATCGAATACAAGGCCCTGTGGGTCTCGGATATCGATAGCAATGATTTCCACGGCTTCATCAAGTCGGATCTAATGGAAGTGTCATGGAAAGTGTATGTTGACCGGGATCTCGTACTCACAGGACGGGGAGAGACCGTTAATAGTCTCAATATTCTGCATACAAGTTCGTATGAGTCTGGATCTAGTTCTTCAAGCGCCCTTCGATAGGTGCCTGTTAGATCTTTCGGAGGAGTCCTGAGTGCATCTTCAAGCTGTTTGAGCATCTTGCACCTGGAAAGCACCTCAATTTGGCATGCAACCTAGCGAAACCTGGATTGATAATCAGCAAAGGAGCACTATCCGAAAGATCTCATAACATACATTCCCTGGGCACCCGTCATTAGAGCTGACTCTATCCTGTCCCGGATCTTCTGAGGCCACCTTCTCAGCTTCGGATTATTGTAAAGTTGCTCCTGAATATATGAGAGAATGTCTGGCTCAACTAGGCTACTTTCGACGAGTGTTTGCGCTGTAACTATCGGAGTGAGATGTTTTTCCAAATCTGCGTCAGACCGACTTGTCACCAAAATATGGATATTGCTAGTCTTTGGATTGAGTAATCGCTGGACTAAAGACAAGAGCTTCTGTCGTTCAACGCATTCGTCGAGTGCGTCCAAAATGACATAGATATGATCGAAATCTAGCATACTTTCACGAAATGTATTTGAGAGCTCAAGACTTGACGGTTGAGGCACATAATCGCCTTGCATCGGCCTACCAGGCGTTGGCTTTCGTTCTTTGAAGAATTTCCTTCGCCTCAACTGCGCTAGCGCTTTTGGAAGCCTGGCAGTCTGCTCCACAAGCTGTGCTACTAATGAGCGAAGTAGACTCTCAACTGAACCGTGGATTTTGTTTCCAAAATCGAAGTAGTAATAAAGCACAGTGGTGTTCAGTTGCTCGCGCACCTGGTGAGTTACATCTTCGATGATGGTGGAGCTGAAGTTACGATTTAATATTACTGGTAAGATGAGGCCGAACGACCTACCACAGAAACATTTTGCCACAGCCAGCTATAGTTGTATTTAGTATCCGCTATGGAAAATACAACGAAGAGGTTGACTTACGAATTCCATGTATCCAGAGAAAGGAGTTGGCCTCTGTGCGCCAGGTATAATAGTCCCTTCGCGCCAAAAACCAATTGCCCGTATGAGGTCCCCTCTTTTCTCGCACTAAATGATGTTTGATTGACTGATCTGGGCGATTGAGCCACTCTATCACGGTTTGAAGTTGCGTCTCTATCGGGCTCTCAGCTGTAGCCTAACCTATCAGATATGATCTAGGAACAGACCGAGATCAGGGGGGCTGGAACGCGTAAAGTCAAGGACTCTCTGCCTCAAATCGCTTGTCGTCTCTCGAATCGCAATGATGGACGCTCTTCGATTTTCTTAGACTGTGTGAATTGGTTGCCATGATTGAACTTACGTGTTGTCAACCATTAGCGCAGTTTCCAGTAGGCTTTTCACTCGATGTATGCTCGCAAGGGTTTTAGTGACATCTCTTTCTTGCAGTGGCCACGTTAATCGCCTTCCCAGCGACCTCCACTCATTGACCGGAGGCTCAATCTTGACTCTGAGACTTTCAAGATCTTGCTGGCAAAGATCTAGCGGACCGCCGGCAGACACCAAACCGGCCAGCGTAGTGAGATAACCTTGGCTGGCAACCTTCTCGTCATCTATGAGTGTGACGAGACGCTCGAGAAGGTTGCGCAAAGCTGCAACCTCATTTGTCACCCTCAGGAGCTCCTTTGGGGCATTCCTCACACCCTTGCGGTACTCATAGCAGCATGATATGACTGATCCATTGATCTGCACGACCGCAATGAGACTGGCAACCAGACTCAGTGGTTCTGCCATCTTTGTTCAGATATACTGCCTAGCGGGGTACCAGCACAGATTCATCGGCATTGTCCTAGACCATAGCAAGACGTTACCGACCAGAGGCAGTCCAATAAGGGTGCGGTCTGTGATCAGGAGAAGCAAATATAATCCTCGGATCACTTAGAGACCTAAGGTATTGTAAATGATTCACGGGAGAGCTAGCTAAACACTGAGATACAGTGTGCGTTTGACCAAGATGGCAGATAATGTGTCGGCCGTGCAGTCACTGTCAAAAATTTCAGGTACGTTCAAGAGTGGAGTGGGGGATGCTTGAATTATTCTCTCCTGGGGCATGTGCTTGACCCCAAAGAAACTTGGTGAAATAGCCGACATGCACTCAAGTGAAGGCAGAAACGACGGGAGGCGGAAATTTATCCGATCAATAAATACCAGACCTTAGGCTCTCTGTGTTGTCGCAAAGTTAATAAGTATCGTCGCGGCCGTAAGAATATGCGTTTCACACTGTGCTGTGACGCGTCTTCCTCGATACCATCCTCACAGTTATGCCAACAGCACCATCTCGAAAGCTTGGAAGAGACCCAAGGTTTCGTCTCGCAGCCGCCACAATGCCCAAGTCCTTGTCAAAGCTGAAGTCCTCGTCACGTCGCGACGAAGTCGCCATTCCAAGAGTGGAAGCCAGGCAATTCGAAAAACCCTTTTTCCCTTACGCGCACTGCTCGTGTGATCTGGCAGACCCTAAGGCTTTTCCTCCGGAGTGGTTCGAGGATCTGTACCATGAGAATGGTGTGATATCAAACCACCTGCAAGACTGCCCTCAGCTCGGCTTCTTAATTCCCAAGGCGAATGGAAAGCGCGAAGACCCGGATCCACTAGGCACATATCTCGCACTTACAGAGAAGGATCAAAGGCCTAAAGCAGGCATGCAAAGGCGCATACAAGAGGCTTCTCGACACGAGCGAAAAGAGGCAAGGAGGCTCCAAGCTGCCAAGGCAAAGGCAGAAGCCATAAAAGACGCGAAACCAGCCTTCAGCCCCTACGCCCATTGCCATTGTGATGACGCCATCCGTGATTCCGAGGCTGACGCTGTCCGCGACCTAGCGAGGATCATATGCTTTACTCATACCAACGGAGAAGTGTCCTTCCACGTTCCAAGGTGTCCTACACGCCGATCCGATTACACCCTACCCCGCAAACTCGACGCCAGTCCACCCAAGCCTGTACCCTACATCGACCTTGAGGAGAGGGAGGATATACAAGGGGTTCGGAAGAAGAGTGAGATTACTCGGCGCCAGCCCAAGTCTGAAGCCTACATCGATCTTGAAGAGGAGGAAGAGAGGAAAGAAGCAAGACCTGCATCTCCGGCGGCGAAACGATACGATCCGAGGACTATCGCCTCAGACTTCCTACGAGTCATTGGCAGGCATCCAACCCTGCCGTCACTCAACGCGCATATGGAAAAGCTCCCTTCAACGACGAGGAGTCGTGCTTCGTTACAATCCCAGCTTGACTAAGAGCGGAGTGCTATTTAAGGAGAAGAGTCTGGATCATACATGCGGTTGAAGGCGCTTATCCTCCAGGAAGCAATGGGTACATGTGGTGAAGGTGGTCATGGCACATACCTTATCGCGATTCCTAGGTGTGAGGCGGGCGATTATGAGCAAATCGACCCGCCAGAGTCTGAGGCGCCAAAGGTCACAATGTGCCCTCGCGTTAGGGCTGGTGAAGGGAAGATGCAGACAGATTTGAAAGCAGCAGTGCACGTCTGTGATCTAACACTTTGGATTCTACTGCTTGGTGCCCATGTCGCTACGTATGAGTGCAGCCCTTGCTCAGATTTAGATCATCTCTCTACCCTCCCCCGAACCAAGTCGTGATTTTGAACCACTATGTCCCACCCACTGCGAAGGAGGAAAGGCCGACACAGAGAAGCAGCAAGGGACCGACAGGCGGTAAATACATGTAGCTTTTCCTCCACGAATAAGTTTGGGGTTTCTGGACGCCATCCTGGGATGAGAGTGATTCCCAATTACTGGTAGGATCCAACATACGTCGGACGAGTCAGAAAGCTGGCGTAAGGGTTTGCAGGTGGAGTATCAATACCTTTGGCGAGATGTGATGTTATTCACATTCATAAGAGGCAAGGGTGAGCCGCCGAGGTTATTGGTAAGCGCTGGAGGCAGCGCTGGAGCCCGGAAGAGCCCCTAAAGCCCGCTTCCCGGCTCCCCTAAGGCGAACTCTGAGTTAAGAGCAAACGGTAGTGGAAGGCAGCACCCGAGCCGCAAGTAAATCTATTTGTCACGAGAATTTCCATCTTCTTGCGTGTATTTCGTTACTTGGTACGTCGAAATTGTACTGTGGTCTATCCAGTTATGAGCACACTGGGAAGCTTTCGTTTGTTTGAGCTCTGGTGTACTCCAATGGGCCTCCCTGTTTTTTACCGGGCTGCACACTAGCACACCAGAACCTCTGGTACATTGAACGCTCTGGTCACCAGCAATGTAGTGATTTCAATGCGTGTATACCTTGCGAAACAGCCTGCGTGCTGCGCAGGCGGTTCTTGTGCGGGCTTGATGATACGAACGCATGCAGATGCACTCCGCCACACCTGCATCGTAAGCTGAATCTCTTCAGGGTGGGCGGTAACAGCGTGCGATTGGTCCATGCAAAACCGAGGTGGTGGCGCAAGCTGATAAGCCGCTGCGGCCCCGCCCAAGGCCAAGTACATAGTCTTGTGAGTCCCTCGAATCTTTTCTAGCAGACTTGTGTTGATCTGCATACTCTGTGCGCCTCTCCTTGAGACGGTGAACTATACGTCTTACTACCTATATCCTTTTCTGTTGTTACAAAGTCTCCGGGGCTCGGTCAGCCGTCCGGCGACCCTGACATTCTTGGACAAGGCTGAGCTGAGAACGTTCACATCTACCAAAAAATAAGCTTGAAGTTATACATATCTGCTAGATATCTGAAGGATCTATCATCAGAGCGCGCAAGTCTACGGCCAGAGCTTGAAAGCAACAAGGACATAAACTGGAGCTTCATATATACGGACACAACATAAAGCCGAAAAGGGACCACAGTTTTCACGCACGGCCTATCATACACAGAAAGACATCTCGCCGGAAAAAAGTTAAGCAGCAAGTCCTTTCACTCGAAATCCAGATCAATCTCTCGCATAAGTGCATCAAGGAGCCTGGTTTCTGTGGAATTAATACCGCAACCAAAGTCCCTCCACCAACGGAGTACTCCATAACCACGTGCCGAATAATTTCTAAACATATTGGTAATGGCAGCAAATGAGGACTTGGTCCATGGCTGGGTATCGACCAACTGTGGACGGGGGACGAGCGATATACTGTGGAGTTGCCTCGCCACTATACTCCTCTGTGTATGGACAGTGATCCATCTTCCAGTCCCGTGTTGTTCGCGTTTTGAGCATGGCAAAGTTGTACCAGGCGCACCACCGCGATCTTGGAAAAATTGGATCATCAGCTCTGGAATTGTCCCAGCAGTGGTCAGTGTCATCGCGCCGGAACTCTTGACCATTACGGCTGTTACGGAACTCCTCCAAGCTTGGGAGAGCCGAAGAAAAATGGCCCAGATGGAATGGACTTTGACCCATGCTTTCTTTCTCCGCATGTGCGGGTTTTGTCTTAAAACGCCTTCAGATAGACGCCTCCAGCTTGAAAACCGGCATTTAGTGTCTCCAATATTCGAGGAGAATTCTCCAGATTGGCTTTCCGAGCTTAAGCAGGTGACACATCATAAGATTGGTGATCACGCGAAGTCAAATACTTTGACAAAACTCATCGCATGCGGTCAGGCGCTCTGGTTGGTGACTCAAGTCATATCACGTGTCGGTCAGCATCGTGCTGTAACGCTCCTGGAAGTCAGTACATCGGCATACGTAGCCTGTGCTCTGACTGCTTATGTCGCTTGGTGGCAAAAACCTCAGGGTTCTACTTTGCCAATCACGATTCTTTGCTCTGATGAGGCAATTCCCCAAGTATACAAAGACGACTCCGTATATTGTCAGGAGGATTCGGTGTGGAAGTATACTTGGGGTGGTCGAGATTGGATTAATCATCTTAATGACATAGGTTCAGGAGCGTTTGAATTAATACATCTTGCTCTTTTGCCTCTTTGCCCTGCACTCTTCGGCGCCATTCATGTTGCGTCATGGAATATTAAACTCCCCTCAAACGTGGAACAGTGGCTGTGGAGGACAAGCTCTTTATATTCTTGCATTGCGGGTATGGCGTTCTGTCTGCTAATTTTGTTCTCAGAAGCTTGCGAGAAACGAGGCTGGACTACGATGGACCAGATTATAAGTTTGCTGATGGCCTCTGTCCCCTTGATTTACGTTATCGTCAGGCTATATATGATAGTCGAGGTCTTCCTGAGTCTCCGTGCACTACCACACAGTGCCTACGAGTCGGTGCAGTGGTCGAGCTTTATACCCCACATCTAGGATAGTCAAATAAGCCATGTCCTATGGTTCGAACAACTGTCACATTACGTTTTCAACGGTCTCGGCGCCGGTCCATTAGTCCAATGGCACTGCAATGTCGCTGTTCGAGGAGGGCGTTCTCACGTTGTTTTGGTACGAACCCGCAATGAAGGACATCGACGGAGAATCTTTTTGACCCGATGGAAATTGCGGCTGTTGAGAAGGCACACCGCGGGAGAGGCCTAGTCTGCAGTACGGGATTGCGGCTTCGCGTTCGAGGAGAGCCTGGGGGTGGATGTCTTGGGTATATCAGCATGCTGAGATGGAGCTGTATTTTCCTTCTCGCGGATCTTGATCATGCAAAATTCTGGCGATTGAGCTTTTCATGCAAGACTTACTCCTTGTCATTACGGATTTGGACGAGTTAATTAGATAATACCTACGCTTTGAACTTTTCTCAGTGGCTTTGGCGAGCGTTCAGCACATAAGTCCACCGCGTGATTCGCAACTACACACAACCCGCTACGACACCGCCACAGACCCATTCCCAACCCTCCCCAAAGCCGGAACCCCAACCCGCGCCCCCTCATTCTCAACCTCCTGGTCCTCCTCAGAACCCGTCGACCAGATGAACAACCCGACACCCTCGTTCTGGCCCGCCACCAGCCACCCCGCCTTCCCGTCGCCGAGGACACACTTGTCGGCGAGATCCACCGCCGCGCGGTTCAGAGTCGCATAGGACGCCGCGTCCGTCTCGGGGCCGGTTCTGTACCCGCCGGGTAGCTGGGCGGGCAAGGGGATGTCTTTGACCATGAGGATCGCGAGGGTGCAGGTGCCTGGTTCGAGCCCGGGGGGGTGTTGGTTAGTCTCGTCGGAGGGATTTCACCTCATCGGCGGTCTTCTGGTGCCAGCACGTACGAAAGGTGTATTTCCGAGGCGTCGCCTGCCCCTTCATCTTCATCACCTTCTTCGCCCCGGGCGACAGGAACTCGACGGGCCGCTTGCCGCCGTCCGCCATGGTTTCGTAGTAGAAATACGCCAGCACGCCCTCGCAGTCGTCCCGCTCCTTGACCGGGTGGTTCCAGCGCGGCATCGCTGTGCAGTAGGATTTTATCAGCTTGTTGCCGTCGAGCGCGGTGGTGGAGTTGTTGGGTGGGAGGTTGGGTGAGTGGGTTGTGGTTTGGTTGAGCAGGTGGAGGCTAGTGGTGATTGAGATGCTGGGGGGTGGGGGGATGAGGGCTGCTTGGGCGGAGGAGAGGAGGTGGAGGAGGAGGAGGAATTGGAGAATCATGTTTCGAGATCCTGCGCTGGCAACGATGGCGATGGCAGGGCACACGACAGTGAGAACTGATAAACACAATCTCTATTTTTCTTAAACGCGATATAAACTAGAAATGTGGGGTGAAAATTGCGCATATGCGAGATGCGCCCGCCGAGCCGTCGTCCAACCCTTTTCTGCTTCGTGTTTTCTGGAGATATCGCCCGATCCCGGTCGATCATGATGTGCTCACCGCTCGCGGGATAGATCATAGGCATCTCATAACTACACTAATGCACGGACTAATCTATGCAGAAAATAATGCCGCTGTCGCGTGTGACGGGCTGTTTGTTTTTTGTCCCCGCAGCCTACAGGCGCGTGGGGGACTTATTAGGTAGGTGGGACTTCAAGTGGTGGGATGGAAAGGAAACGAACTTATAGATTAATGCCTGTCTGTTTGAGCTTGAGTCTAGAGAGTTTAGAAAGATAAGAGGGATGCTGAAGGAACAGGCTCTGATACTCGTGTAGCAACGATGTGGGTATGATTGCTGCTGGAATTCATCTTCTACGATAAGTCTGACATACGCTTTGTATTCTCTCTCCTCCCCGTCCCCTCCTCCCCTTCCCCCGCCTTCTCTCTCTCTTGGGGGTCGCGGTGTCGCAAGAATCAAATAATGCCAGGCACTCCTCATCTCCGCGGCCCCAACCACAATGGAGAAGCACCCTTGGGCATCTACGAGTAAGCCAGTCAAGTTCCCCGAGCCATTCCTTCCGGATCCACACTGTATTTGGGACTGCAAGAGTTGTCGTGCGAGCCACATCACCCCGGGACGTGTCTCACGAACTCCAATGTGTGGTCCCGGCCCAGCTTCAGAAATCATGAGGCAAGGCTTGTGGACCGGGGTGCCCTGGACTTACCTCGACTGTGTGTGCTGATTGCGTGAACGGCTGGGGAGCGGGGGGTGCTATGCGATGAGATGAGATGAGATGAGATGAGCCTCAATGACTGGGTGTTCCACACGCTTACGGCGCTGGCTCGCCGGTTTCGTTATGTGGGTAAGTTGTAAAGGAGGCTGTTTCTAGGGACTTGGACATGCGGCAAGCATGGAACCTGCGTGGTGTGGCGTGGCGTGGCATCTTTCTTTCTTACACCTCTGTGACCCTTTCTGCGCCGTTGGTTTGGAATTGGAGAAATGGTGTGGAAAAGCAGGGAAGATAGGATTATGTGGGATGAGGATTTACGAAAAGGTACGTTCCTTTGTCTTTGTCTTTCTTTCTTCCCTTTTCTCTTCCTCCTTATTCGATCTTTCTCTCTCAGATTGCTTTGGTCCAATCAGTATGATGAAGATGACCGATTAATCTCGATAGTCCATATCTCCCTCTTTTCGCGCAAGTGTGCAGGTGTGTACGGCTATGGAGAAGCAGTTCGACGAGCAAATGTTTGAGAGGAGAAAAGGGCACGATTGTAGATGGGCAAGAGGCAGATGGTAGCACAGCGCTCTCAGCATTTCGAGTTCTGGGATGGCGGTGGGTAGCAAAAAGGGATGGGCTCAAGAGACAGCTTAAAATGGGGCTTGCTCTTGCCTGAGAGATGGCTATCGTGGATAAGGCGATGCGACAAGATCTCTTGATCTCTTGATACGTACCTACGTATATACAACGACTGAACAAATAGTCTCCCTTGCGGGTCCTATCTGCCCTTCACCTAAAAAACCCCCAATCTAATATCTTACAGCCCACTCTGCTTCTCCAACTACTCCCCCCTTTTCTTTCCCACCTCTCACGCCCCCCTCCCTTCCCCACCACCCCCTCCCACCTTTCCCAACTGCATCACTCCTAACAGCCCCCTGCGGTCTCATACACCCAACTCGTCGTCTTCTCACACCCCGTATCGCACTGGCTGAGCGTCGACGTCGGCGTCGCAGCCGGGCACCCGCAGCCCACGGCGAACGTGGACGTGATGACCGGTACGACGCCGTTGACCAACACCGGCGCGCATTTCAGATCCGGGCAGAATCCGATGGTTTTGGCGACTGTGGTCGTTACCGTCGGACATCCGCTGTCTCCTCCTGGGACGCCGTCGGCTGCGGAGGTCGTGGCGGGGCTGGCGGTGGTTAGGGGCACGGTGGTGTTGGAGAAGGCGGTTTGGGATGCGAAAGTGCTGGTGGTGAGGGTGGAGTGGGGGGAGTGGTGTCGAGAGTACTCGTATCTGGCTAGAGAGGCGGGGAGGGCGCTGTTGGGGTTGGAGAGTCAGCTTCGGATTTATTTTAAGTCCTCAGAGGTATAGCAAGAGAGGGTAAAGTAAGGGGAGTCGATGCGATTCTTGTTATGTCCGCTGCTGGACTATGACTGACCTGAGAGCGAGTAGCGCGATGTTGAGAAGGAGCATCTTGGCGGATCGTTCGAGTGTGGAAAGGACAGAGACTGAGTCGCAGGCCAGCTGGGACTTTTTATGGGTCAAGTAGTCACAGGCACAGGCGGCTGGTGGAAGGTGACTGAAAAGGACAGAAGGGAGGGAAGACAGCAGTGCTGCGCCTTTTGTATGATTAATTATTATCATCCCCCCCCCTTCCCCCATCTTCCCCCCCTTCATTTAATCTCCGTGCCACACATTTACCTTGTTGGTAACATGTATACGAGATTTCGTTAAATACTGATGTTGTTCTGTTTCATGTTACGGTGGTGCGGTTGAGTATGCAATGCAGGTCTTGAGGGGGACCTGCGGGGATGGTCGGAGTAAAATGCTGCGCCGTTGTTTCGTGTTGATGAAGCTGAACGTTTGATTGGGTGCGTCTTCGGCTCGGTAGGTGTTCTTCGGGGGAGTAACCTTGATCCAGGTAAGCCAGGTGCTATGTATCTAGCTGCATCCTTGGAGCCACACCAAAAAAAGGCATATATTATGTAGTGGTGTAGCACGCACTATGCCACCTACATGTACCTGGGTACTTGTTGGTCGTCAAATTTTGGAGTATCCGCGACGACGGCGAATAGGATGTCGATTTTCATCAAAATATCTTGAGAGAAAAGTTGCTTAAGAGTCAAGATATGATGCGATTGATGATTGTGTACTCGTGTGGAGCCACGTCAGGGCGGGATAGCCCCGCACCGTGCGCAATCATCTTAGTGGCCTCGTCCTCTTATCTTCTACTCCAGAACACCTGCCTGCGCATAAAGTACTTACAACAACATCCTTCAAGGTTACCCTTCAAACCAATCCTCTTTGACGAAGAGAGATGCCTCTTACTGCTGCTCAAGTTGTTGAACACCCGGCTTTCAATACGGTCATCTGGCATCTGGATCCAACCAAGAAGGGAGCATGTCCTGTTGCACAGGGCAGAGGGGGTCCCATCGATATCGTATATGAAATCCATGGCACTGGACCTGTACGTCTAGTAGTAAGTTGCCTCCCATGTTGCATATAGTGCATGACCTGGCGGAGATGAATATTAAATTTGCCCGAGGCTGAGAGATGAGGCCAGTGGATCATGGGTCTTGGAGCTTTCAAGTGGTATTGGCAAAGACAAACCATAGATTTCGGTCATGACCAGGCTTCCAAGTACTCATCCCTTATTTTCGACAACCGCGGAATGGGCGAAAGTGGCAAGCCTGTCATGCGCTACTCGACGTCTGAGATGGCCAAGGATACTCTTGAGCTCCTCGATCACCTTGGCTGGACTGGCGAAAGATCGTTGCACATCATTGGTATCAGTATGGGCGGTATGATAGCCCAGGAGATGGTACATAACCCACAAGTCGAGCGTCGAAGCCGAGTTGACGTCAAACTAGGCCTATCTGGACCCCAAAAGGATGGCTAGTCTTTCACTTATATCGACAGCAGGGCAACTCAAGAATACTATTGTACGATCCGAAAGTCGATGAGCTGAGCCGAGAGGTTCATTGACATAATACTAGGGCTACTTTGAAAACCTGCGAGATCGCATCAATATTTTGTAAGGAGAAGACTGATGGTGCTGAATCTCAGTGCTGACGTTCCTAGTGTCCCCAAGTCTCTCGACAAGCAAATCGCAGAAATCAAGTCGCGAGTCAGCAATTCATGGCTTTCGCAGCCAGACCAAGATGGCGATTATCCCACTAATGGCGACCGCTTCGCCGCTCAAGAGCTGACAAAGCGCCAAGACACGAAAGGCTTCACTCGCAAAGGTTTCATCTGCCAAGCTTTGGCTGCAGGGTGGCATAGGAAGAGTCCGCAGCAGCTGAAGGAGATTGCGGACAAGGTCGGTAGGGAGAGGATTCTTGTAGCACACGGGACAACAGACAACCTCATCACAGTTCCGCATGGCGAGATATTGGCCAAGGAACTCGGAGACGATGTTGGGGTTACGAAAAGGGTTTTTGAGGGTAGGGGACATTATTTGCCTATTGAGGAGAGGCAGGAGTTCAGGAAGATGATTGAAGGGATTGTTGGGAAGACAGAGGCGATGCGGTAAGCATGGAGATTAGTCACCCTAACACATCCACCGCCTCACGATGTGATGACGGTAGATAGGAAGGGAGCAGGGATTTAGAGGAAGGTATCTTTTCATTCATTTGATTTCTGAAGAATAGCTGGAGAAAATAAGAAGCCCACTTCATCATTGAACCAGCGCCATTAGGAATCGAACCTAATAAAAACTGAATACCTCCAACCACAGCTGGGTCAAGCAATAAGTTCTCCCGCCATGAGTTCGATAACACAAACCTCGATACGAACGCTTCAACGTACCGAGGTTCCGGACAGTGAAAACCGAGGGAGAGGGGGCAATTTCCCAACGCAGCCTAGCATGTGTCAGGCACCATAGCAGGCGTGCGCGCCAAGTCATTACTTATTGTTCTCTTGTTCCCCCCTCCTTTGCCCAAAGTCTTGTGACTCCAACTTCTTCCTATCGTTGCTCCAAAGCCTCCCAGCCATCTCAACATTTGCCTGGAAAGGAAACATGTCAACATGCACGCCTGCACTCGACCATGTCCCTAATGAGATCTTGTGCATCGTTGCGAATGTACTTCTCCCAATCCCATCAACTCAGGACTGCCGTTGACAAAGAGATAGCATCTGCAGCAGACAGATCTCCATAGATTGTGTCGTGTCTCGAAATCGCTATACAGTGCCCTGAACCATTTAGTGTGGGAGACTGTCACTATCCACGCAGAAGACGAGTGGAAGCTTGAGAATTTGGACGTGAGCCTCTTGCTACGATCGTACACCTACTGTCCCCCACAAGACCATATTCAGCACGTGAGAGATGTTATCATCACTGCGCCAATCCATCATAACGTCGAGTCTCGATGCCCGCACGGTCATCCAGGTCGTGAGCTTTGCCTTAGCCTCGTGCCATTCCTCCAACACTTCAGAGAGGGACAATTGCGCACTTTCAGGTAAGCACGCACACACCTTTGCTATGGCCGCTCCACTCGCTGATCATCTTGGGTAAGCTGGAATCTAGGGACATGTTTGCCCTTCGAAGTCGCCCCGCTGTTCGGCCCTTGCGGGTACTTCACTTCCAAGCAGCTAAATATCGAATCCCTCTGCCTTATTACGGAAGGGCGCTGCATTTGGGACAAGGACCCGGAAACTCCGCTGGCACTACAATACTTCAAGAAGCTGCAGCATCTGTCATGGAAAGGACTGCGAGCAAACAAATATGCGGAGGATCTCCGAAGGGTCCTCGAGTGTAATGCGGACCAGTTGGAGTCCCTCGAGCTTGATGTTGTTGATTGGTATAAAGCAAATGATACTTGGATGTTCAAGGAAGGTGTTAAATTCATCTGGGATAATGAAGTCAATGGGATTGTTGTGAACCCAATGAGTGCGGCCAATTTTTTGGCATACTACATTCTCCAACTGCAACCCAAAGGCCATCGTCTCAATTTCCCGGCATTGACAGCATTGTCACTCTCCAACATATCCTTCGATGGTGCGCCCACTGAGTCAGCCTATGGCTTCAATAGCAATTTGCTCAAGAGTCTTAAATTGCATAATTGCAGAGGTTGCAAATCTTTCTTGCGTGCACTTGTTGACTCGGCCAACGGGATTAGGCTCCGACTGTTTCATCTTTCCATCGATGATAGAGAACCTGAGGAGGATCGCATGACGGTCACGACGTTCTTGGAAGCATTCGAAGGCCTTGAAGAACTGGGCCTACTGATCAAACCGGGCATGGCGACGCTATTTTATTGGTTGTCGCTTACCCGTCACAAGTCGACGCTCAGACACTTTATCTACCATGAAAGGCTAGAGAGGGATAGGGACAACGTATTCCTGGACCACTATCCTGTATCTGAAGAAGACCATCGTAGGAGGATTGCTCACGAAGCAGGCTATGGGCAGTACTTGGTCAAATTGAGCCTCGACTGTCTTGCTGTCTGCGATGATCTGGCCAGCTTGGTAAGTGAAACGCGCCCATTGTATTACAGAGCATGATATGTACTGCTGTTGGATATTTTGTTCGCTGACTGTCGATGACTTCCTGACAGCGAACAAGGCTGGAGCTCATGGGCCCCAAAAGTCCACTCACGTTGCTGCACATCAGAGTATCTGGTGTCGACAAAGACGTCAGGGATTCAGGCTCGAACGATGATAGTATGTCAGCCTCTGACTCTGAATCGCCTCGCAGAAGACTCGCAGCGGGAGTCCTCTTAGCGAGAAGACAGAGAACAAGCCTAGATCGTGGCATGGCTGAGCCGGTATCCGGTCTCGACAGGTTTGCCTCGTGGGCATTCGGTCCGGACGGTCCATCCAATCTTCAGATACTGGCTTATGGAGACTTCTCGTACCAGGGTCGTTATCGCGAGGACACCTACCTCTTCGGCCGAAACCCATCTTTCAATTCGCCGAGAGCGTTGGCTCCGTTTCCGTACAATTCGAACGGATACTATTCACTGCTGCAGAAGGAGGAGAGGCGACTTGTGATGGCTCAGTATGGAGGGTTCCTGGAGGCTTGTCCGGTTGATTCTCTGGTGCGATTGGATCGTGAGAATATGGAGCTGGCTTGACGGCGCTTTGCGGGCAAGTGCTGCCTGGGGATAGATGGGGCCTGATGATGAGCGATGTCAGTTTCTCAAGCACATGGAATGGAATCGGGGAGTATCTCGTGCATCTCATCTTCAATCTAGCAATCATGCGATCTCTACCCTTGCATCTGAATGGTTTCTCCAAATGTGGTGATTCCTCTCCTCGCACCCTCCCGCACAAACTTCGACCTTTTCCCTATCCCGATCCCTGCCAACGCCCACCTAGGATCCTGTATATGTAAATCTGTGGTGTGATCTCAGGGGTGGGGTTTGCGTGGGGTTTGCGTGGGATTGTGTTTTGCATGGGGATTCTTGGATCAAACTCATACCCATCAACGAATCAATTCTTGTCTTCAAGCACCGATGAGTTTCAATAGGAATGAAACCAACCAAACAGATCAAAAATATGGCACTGCCATTGTGCCACCCCCTCGCTCCAAATTCAGGCATGGGCCACCCATCAATTTTAATACTATCTTATCTCCATCCGCGTCTTCCTCTCTGGTCCGTCTGTTCCCGATGCCAGAAAAAGATATCGAGCATGCAGGCCAGAGGCGAAGGATCGCGCATCGACGCGGTGGCGCAGACTGTTTCCGCTGCTATGATTGGAGTGGTTTTCGTCGGGAATGCAGGTACCGGGCGCTCCAAAGGCTACCCGACTACCCGCAGATGCGATCTAGCCGGTCAAACTATCTACGCTATGGCTCTGCTGTTCATATCTTGACCGGAGATTAAAAGAGATAACAGAGATGAAGTGCGGACTTGCTCGCTTTATATATAACTGCGCATACCCTGCGTGATATTCTTCCAACCCGTCGTCGCTTTTCAAACCGACGTGACTGAAATCCAAAAAAAAAACCAAAGCAAACTTTCAGACTCTGCTCTTCCCCGTCATGTATACCTCCCTCCTCATCTCCTTCGTCTTCGCCATCGTCGCCGTCCACGCCTGCCACCCGGACACCCCCGGCTGCGACCATCCTGGCAACTTCACCGGCACACGTGAGTGTTCCCGTTCAATCAATAAATCGGTTTCGAAGTAGGAAACACTCCGTGGCTTCGCTAACGCTCGGGATGACATGATTCCAGTCACCGCGTTCACGAGCCCTGCCGCCGCGTACTGCAGTCCCGGCAACCAGTCTTCCGTCTTCGCCAGCATACCGGTCTCGTTCTGGAATCCCCGCGAGTCAGTTCCCCGATGCATATCCCCCGACCGAGCACATCCCCCTCCCTCTCGTCTCATCTCCCTCTCCCTTCGGAATTCAATACTTTTACGGGAAAAAAAAACCTCACATCTAACCCCCCTTCCCGTTCCAGTGAATCCCCCTGCGACGCGCCCATCAACGTCACGAACCCCGGCTCCAAAAAAGTAATAGAAGCCGTCGTCATCGGGCAGTGCAAGACCTGCCGCCCGGGCACCATCCAGCTGACGACGGCGGGCTTGCTCGCTCTTTCGCCTGGTAAGTCGTGTGTGCCTTTTCTTGTCCGTTCTGCTCGAATTGCATTGCGTTGCGTTGGTGGTGTTGGAGGGTATCGGTGGAGCGCAGGGCTGATGACGGGCGTGTAGATGGGAGATCGAAGAAGGTGCCTAAGAGTGTTGAGTGGACTTTTGGGTAAGGGGGCGGAGGGCCGCCCGGGTTGAGAGAGAAGGGAGGGGGGTTCTGGATGGGATAGAGTGTTTGGATATGGATATGACCTGGATGAAGGAATGGTTGGAAAATATATGGGTCTAAGAGGAAGTGGAAGGGTTCACCCTGCTTGAGTTGTTCCTTTTCTTTCTGGTGCTTTTTTTATTCTTTTCAACCACGTTGAGTGGAAATTCGGGTTAGCCAGAGGGGTATTTCACTATCTATGTCCTTTTGGTGGAGAGATCTCGCTCTGATGAACTCAACAAAGCGGGTCACTCCTATCCATTTGTCTATGCTGGCTGGTCCAACTTCCAATCATAGCACTCTCAGGTCTGAATCGTTGACGACTTCCTCAGTCCTCGTCTCTTTCCACCCTTTTCTCTTTTGTGTTTTCCCTCCTCTTTCTGCAGTCCATTCACACTGACGTCGATCCCGCTTTCATCGGTCAGGATAACTCTTTCTGTTTACGCAAAAGTGCGGATACCCGGGATAGATTTGTCGATTGCGCGGCTTTGCATGCGCTGTGAAAAACGAATGCAAACAGCTGCGTGGACCTGCCGGGTGGCAAGTAGGGGGATGTGCGGCTTGAGTGGCTGGCTGGGTCTCGGTCCTGTTTACTGTTACTCGGTTGCGTTGAGGTATGTGGGAAACGGCTGCTTTCTACGATTTTTTCCTGCTCTTTTCGATAGACTTGGAGCTGGTTGTGGGCTGTTTTGATTCTTTTAGATGGCGGGAAACTCTACGGTGAGGACGGTTTGACAAGGCCTTGCGGGTGTGGTGGGTTGAAGAAATCGGGGTGGGGTAAATGCTGTGTCTTGTTCGTTCAAATGTATCACATGGCTAACGTTGCGGGAATGTTTTAGGAAAACTATAGGGTTGCGATGGTGTTTGGTATTCCAGCGAAGTAGGTCATGAAATCCCCTGCAAAGCACGGTCTTGTCATCCTTCATTGGCCGCCATTCAGCATGAAATTTACACGGGCAGGGCAATTGTTGGAATTTTGGCTATGAAGGATTGATTGCTTTTCTATGGAGTGGTGTGAAGGCTACCTATATGCCTGAGAAACATGCTAATTTGCCACATGAGGGGTAGTTCAACACAGGAGTGCGGCGTCATTTCCAACAGCAATGCGCTATCGATACTCACCAGATCCATTCATCAGACTGTGCTTAACAGTGCCTTTGGGTACTTTCTTTCTGGAAGCAGAATACCGTCCGTGAATACGCTCTATACTAGGAGGGGATGTTCCGTGCGGTCACGAGCACCAAATCGCAGTGAAGCGTGCAAGTCGATATTAAGATATTTTTGTGCTCGGGTTGTCTACGCTAATAAGAACCCAAAGGTGGCATTGTGTGTCTGTGTCCCTACACCCGTGCTCAATTCACAAACAAAAGGGGTTGGTTGAAGTTGTGGCGCTATTGAAGAGGGGTTTGAGTGCGGAGATGGCGGCTGACTGGTTTGAATGGCCGAACATTGGTCAGATTGTCAATCACGCCGCAGGCACCAGGTGGGCAAGAGATTGATGTGGTCTTGAATAAATACTGTCGTCTCTCAGTGAAGTAGAGAGTGAGAATGAATACCGAAAGCCGTTGGCAGTGAATCTGTTGCTGGCAGCCTCATCGATGCCTTTCTATAGTGGCCTCCAACTTGACTTGATTTCGAGGAAAAACACGTTGTTGCATAACCGCCCGCCAGAACGTCAACTGTAGTGGGTCAGCTTGATCCTGTATGCTGTGGGAGGATGTGGAAGCCATATTGACCTCTGCTTACTTCTTTTCTGCGTACATACATATATATTGTCTGCGATTCCTCTCCTTTCCATCTTGGTGGCGTGTTTCATGAATCACTTTCAATCTTTAATCACAGCCTTGCAGGGCGGTCGGTGTTGAGATCGAAACTTGCACGAATGCAGGGGAGGATTGCCTTGTTGTTGTTGTTCATTCACTTTTTCCCAAAGTAAGCTCATCCTTGACCGCCTTTCTCATTGACACTGCGTTCTGTTGAGACAGCATTCTCTAGTCATGTCGACATATATAACCCCAGAGTTCTTTCAAATATTATTACTCCTGCACACACCTCTAGCATACACTCTTCCACCAACATAACTTGGGCTCTTACTTATCCAACTCCTACCCACTGCTATCATACCGCTCAAGCTCTCTGAAACTGCTATCGCCGTCGTCAAAGACCTTTTACTCACCTGGCTGTCTGTCAATATTGTCTCTGCTGTAGCTGTGCATCTCAAGTGTTCGAAGGCTTCTAGCGCTTGTACAAGACTTCCCTGTTGTTACAACCCGCTTTCTTGTTACCCGTCATCATCATGTCTTCTCCACTGTCAACCAAGGCTGCTACTACCCCTGCTCAGTACTTGAAGATGAGAGTCTCTGAGAACAATGGCCGCCCATGGACCCAAAATCCGAAATACATCGAAGCATGCCGCACGATCGGAAATCCAGGCGATCCAACTGCGTACAGTAAGTACAGTATATCTCTCCGCGTTACAAAGCTGATGCTGCTGTAGACCCACCGCATCGCCATGGATCTTCACCAACGGATCGCACCCAATTCTCAGTGGGGTAAGTCATGACACATCAGGAAGGTGACAGGAAGGTTTGTCTAATGTATGACAGACTTGCCGGTTTCAACGAGACCAACCTGCCAGATGTAAGCAGCCCATGCACATGCTTTATAAAGCTTGTTAACACCGTTGCAGGTATTCTACCAACTCTGGCCCAGTAAGGAATGGTGGGACCATGCAAAGAGCGCCAAGCCCCCCCAGAAGGTAGATGCGAAAGGAAACTTGATGTTCGAACGCACCCCTAGGGACTGGGCACCTCGGCGACTGTTGGACTACCCTGTCCTGAAGAACCTTGACACGGTACATACCAAGCAAACCAAACATTCTGCGACTTTACTAATCATTCTTAGATAAGCTCAGAGGCTCCAACCGGGTTCTTCGAGCTCTTGATGAGAATGGACGGGAGGCTTGACTGGGCGGACCTCCTGATGAGGATCGAATACCCAGGAACCACAACCGCGGACGAAAACAAGTTCCGAAACCGCCTCCTGCAGAAGATGGCTAGAGCACGGGAGAGATTTTCCATGGTCTCCTGGAGGAATACGGCAGGAGATAGTAACCCTGTCCGAGACCGTGTGCTCAGTAAGCTCACTCCTGCTCAGCTTGCTGCGAGGGGTGGACTTGGCTCGACAAGAGGAAGCACTCCTGCTTCTCGGGACGACGAAGGAAGAATGATTGGTGTTCCTCGTAGACCAGCTCGGGCAACTGTTAAGGTGGAAAACACAGCCGCTCGAGTACAGCAGCCAAAGGCTCGGACTGCAAACTCGGGTTCGTTGAATGCCTCTTCGCAGCAGAACTACCCAATTGCATCCACAGGTTTCTCTGCCGTCATCCCGGAGCAACAACAATCAGCTCTACCTTATAGAGGTTCGGGAAATGGCCAGATGAGATCGGTTCCGGAAGTAGATGCAGCAGCAATGGTACTCGCTGGTCCATTGCACCAAATGACTCTGCCAATCATGGGTGGCCGAAAAGATCACGTTGCCGCAAACACAATGAAGCAGCAGAACGAGTCATCAAGACCGCCAGCAGTGCTTGATTATACTCAGCAGGTCCAGAACAATGTGGCGTATGGTGGCCAAACGGGTGACGAGTATAGCCTTCCCCAAGAGTCTGATGCTCGTCTTCCGCCCTTCGATGATATGCAAACGGGAATCTGCCACGCGGGTGCATCGGACGGTCAGTTTGACACCTTCGAGATTCTGTATCCACCTTCCAGTGAAGGGAGTGATGGGGACGATGAGGATGATGGGAGTGATGAGAACGATGAAAGTGAGGGTAGTGTGGACATTGAAGACAACGATAGGAAAGAAGGGACTGAGAAATACGATGGTTCTTATCTGAGTGGTCATGGTGAGCAGCTTGACACAGACATGGAAGCAGACTCCTTGACCATAACCGAAGACGACCCTTGCATGGCTGGCCTATCACTCGAAATGCGTCGCGGACTGATCAAACATTTTGAGCAAGAGCGCATGCAAATACAGGCGTACTGTCGTGGAAAGATCTCTGGAGACGAGCTGATGACGGGCATCGAAACAAGCCATGCTGAGCTCAAGTCTTGTCTGAAGAGAACAAGATGCCAGATCAGTAGCGATGAGGAGGTGGAGGAGATGCAGAACCCGAGAGTAAAGCGGACGAGGAGAGGGGCTTGTGTAACAGGTTCGAGCGGAGAATTGAATCCAGAGGACCAGGAACTTGCTCATAGCGGCTGTGAGAATTCGCAGCCTGGACCGTCCGGGGAGTACAACCGTCAAGGCACTCTGGCAAAGCCTTCCCGTCGACTGACAGCTCGCCCTGTCGGCTCCGCTGTACAGAAGCTTCACCGAGATCGCCAGCGACGCCCTGCCTCGAAAGCCACACAGGCCAACATTATAGAGATGGTGCTCTATGCTTATGTAGAAATTGTATGGTGTGATATGACTTAATTATTTTTACTACTTTTCTGGAGAAGGATATCCTTCTCCTGATATGGCCAATATGTCTATGTTGCCACCAAATGTACTCCGAAATTTCTACCTGACACGCTGTCCTCACAGTACAATTTTCTATGGTGGCGGTAATCACACCACCGCCAAGGCTTGGGAGGCGTTGCCACCACATTGCCAAGTGTGAGAAATATGGATAATGTGGAAGGAATACCATGGTCCATTTCGCCATGGCGTATAGCCTCAATATGGCTCATGGCTCAAATGGCCTCAAATCCAACAGCTTAGCCAGACAATGTTCTGTGCGGTCAGGAGTTCCCTATACGGCAAATATTACACGCAGACGGGAGAGCCGCAATTGGAACCCTCGGCATATAAACAGCATCGGCCAGGTATTAAGCGACTTAGCTTATTCCTGAACCCCATCGTTGAAAGATTCTCGGAAAGTACGTCAGGCCGAGACAAGTCTATTCTCAAAAGTGTTCAGAGTCGAGTCCCTCTCGGAATATATCCAATCATGTCGAATTCGCTCTTCACGGTATTTACACTGAGAGAGAGATATATATATATAGTCTCGCCAAATCTACCAGCTCAGAGACCTCAACAGCGCCAAAAAGGCACTGGGGATCTTCAACAAAAGGAGAGCATCATTCTCGCCTTGGACGAAGCGCACATGACCTTGAGGCGGAGCGTCAGTCGTCTAGAGAAAGAAAAATTCAGAATGACTGTGGACCTTGAGGTTATAGGAGGAGTTCACCGGGACTCGAGACAAACGGCAGACGAACTCGAAGCAGAACGTTGATATTCTGGAGAGAGAGCAAAAACATCTGAAGTGCCTTCTTTGAAAACGATGTGCAACAGCCTGGGCCGGACACGAACGACCTTCTATACACGATATCGGAAGCTGTTATCGACGACGGTCGCTTCTCGCAGTGCAATCCTAGAAAACGACGAGAGCTTGTCAGGCAGGCGAGGGCGGCAAATGAGAAGCTGCAGCGTCTCCAGGGCATGTAGTCTAACAGATCGAACCGTTGCAGAAAGAGACCGTGGGAGAGGGTTGGGGCTTTACGTCGCATGACTATATATATAGGGGCAAGATTGTATCTCGCCATGGATAAAGCAGCCACAGAAGTCCACATTCTTACCTGCTCCCGTTGACACTGAATTCACACTAGCCTTGAATTTGCACGAGCACTCAGACCGCAAATCGAAAAGGGTAGTGTTTGGAAGCTGGACGAGGTTCAAGGGGAATGACGACGATGAGATGTGGGACTGGGGTTTCTTCTTTAGATATTTGGGGGTTGAGGGAAATTCAGTTTCTTAAAGCAAGCGGACCTGGTGTTGATTTCGCTCAGTCCAAAGGTATCGGCCGCCTTGGGACAGAGAGCATCAAGCAACTTGCAAATATATTTTATATTTTTAATTATTATTTTAATTATTATTAATATAACTTCGCAGAAGAAATAAGTTCTATATTCTGGCTTTCCTGCGCGCCGATACTCCTCACAGCTAGTTGTTTATTGGCTGCTAGGGTCACAGACTGAGTAGGCGCGACCTATAGCAGGCTCATTTCAATTGTAGAACGGTGCGAACCCATTGTGCAATTCCTCTGGTGATGGCTGGTAGCATTGCAGCGGTCTGCAAACAAAGTTATTGGCTAATCGCGTGTCATTCCCGGAATACCGCCGTTTCGTCAAGGCATTTTTGTGAGACTCATGAGCGGGGGGCTTGTGTTGCGTTTTTGACTCGATGACCTCGTGAGGAAAAGAGGGTTTGAAGTCTGCTAGCGACGAGGCAAGACGGGCGCTGTTCAATACGTTCAATCGGCGCCCAGTATGCAACAACGGTCTTTCCATGGGCAGCGTCATTTCGCATTAGTCACCCTCACACCTCCTCCTCGATACCCACCACTAGAAGCCAACGAAATCACAATCCTCTCATCCTTCGCATACGTCGCCCACCCCCCTTTATAAACCGGGAACCTGGTCTGCAAACACGCCCAGTTCAACGTATCCGCCCTCATACTGATACCCGGCCAGGACGCGAGAACGGTCGAACTGGCAGCGTACAGTTCGATTCTGACACTGCAGCTGCCGACCGTCTTCTCGACCGGTAGCTTGAACGGGTCGTCGGCGCCCTGGTTGTGGAAGGGGCCCGGGGCGGGGAAGTCGGGGAGCTGCCGGATCGCGAGGGCGCAGTCGGCGTGTTTGGGTCGGTGGGTGAAAGGGTTGAGCAGGTCGAGGCAGTGGAGTGCGTCGTTGGTTATTGAGGTTTGGTTTCGAGGTTGGGGATTGGGATCGGGGTTGGTCTTTGGGGTACTGGGGATGCGGAAGAGATGAGGAGGAGGGTTGCGGATAGTGCGATGATGAGGTGAGTGTTGTGGAACATTCTCTCGCTAGAGAAAAGGGCATGCATCAGAAGAGAAGCATAGTTTTCATGTCTGTTTAGTCTGTCAGAGGCGGCGAAGTCGTTTTTGACGGTGAAGTTCGCGAAATCTGTACTGTCGCGGGGTAAGAGAGCTTTATATACGTTTGGAAAGAAAGATCTAGTGGATAGTAGTGAAGCACCTCTCGTTCCGACAATTGGCAGGATTTCTGTCAACATCCTTGATGCATGAGTAGGCGCTCCTAGTAAACGCGTGATGTTGTCGCCTAGTACCCACGTACTTTGTACTAAAATTCGGGGGAAAATAATTTTTCCGAGACACCTTCTGTAAATTTGCAGAATCTTATGGTATGACTGGGTAGATCCTCGCTGTTATCTGGCCTGTGGGGGTCAAACCTACTGGCTGTTCTAATCGGTGAGTACTCTAATCCATCAAGCCTTCTTGAACCGGCGCGCCCACTTGTTGGCTGATATTTGGGATTGGCGGGACTGTGGCGCGCCCGCTCTCAGCGGTCGCTTCTGTCCTAGTCGGCATTAGACAGCCCGGTCAGCGGCCCTGCTGACATTCAGCAGAGGTTCTCGAAGTTCAAAAACTGTATGGCTGTCCAGTATCTTGCATTGTCCTCAGTCCGTAAAAACTGCTTGTCGGCACAATAGATTGTAGCACTGTCCCAGTTTCTCCCTTTGTCTGCTCTATCAATAGATAAGCAGATGCTGTTATCTTATTGACTCCTGGATGGATGGCTACTTACCGATTCTGACGTCAACACTGTCGAAAAGGTGCCATCCTTGCTGCAGGAGACAAAGTACGAATAGACCCGACCCAGGTGAATCCTCTCTCAGGCAATGTCTTGAGGGAGGGTTAGCATACTCCAAAACCTTAGCCTTCTCTCAGCCGATCCAGAGCGCAATCCAGTGGACCTCATCATTCTCGATGTGATGAGGCGTGAACGTGTCTTCGCCGAATCGTTATGGTGGAGACTTATCACTTTCGCAATGTTGCGGCTGAAAACGACTCGGCTGCTACCTAAAATACAGTATAATGTTTAGGCCACCCCTAGAATGCTAAGCAAAGAAATTCCAAGTCTCGAAGCTGGCCAGGCCCAGTGGAATACGATCGCAACGTGTCACAAGAGAACGTGAGGTCTTCCATTCCAGCCACTCCTTCGCTGGCTCTTTACCATACTTGGTTCTATTGGTAGAAAGAACCAAGTGCGAGGTTCAGCAAGACTAGGAACAACAGAAGATTAAGTACCTCAAAACATCTAATCCGGGGCACAACGCCTTCCCGCTTTTTGGCTCCATCCGTACGGAACCGGCCCCAGATTGAGATGATCGGTCTTACGACGTTGAATGATTCGTAATTCGCCCAAGTTTGCGATAATTTGACCAAAGGCTTCGTCTATGATCTTCTATCAAACAAATGCCAATGCTTTCCTTTTTTGATTGCATGTGGACTCATAACATGAGAAGATGACTCGGGTGGTTAGGACATCCATTTCGGTCCTAGTGACTATCAACTGTAGTAAAGGTTGAAGGTGAAGGGATCATCATCACGCTAGTAGAGGAGACGGATGCACAGAATGACACTCAGCCCAGTTATACAATCGGGCGGAGGTTTAAAATTTCCTGCAAGCGTTCATCTAAGGCCAGGAGACGGCGGAGGCTTCGATTATCATTATGGATGAGCTCACTAGGTGACGCGTATCTATATGTCGCTAGTCATGGTGAGCTCAAGCTGATTACGAGATAGCGTCGAGTAAGCATATGGCTCAAAGTGAGATCTCAGCAGTCGTTTGGAAACCAGACAATAATTAATGGTATGAATAATGAAAGGCGACACCTGTGTTTGACTAAAAGCGAGTGTCGACCAATTGTGCGCCTTGGCAACGGATGAATAATATCAATGAGGGCGATCCCTAGGAGCATCTCTGACAGATACTCCCCAGGAGGAAGGTCGAGTGATAAACGTCCTAGAATTGCGCGCTGGACAGAATGTCATTGCCATATGACACTTCGAGAGAGACTAGTTCTTGAGAGAGTGAGTATGTTACTCGAAATAGTGATCAAGCTGCTTATGAGTTCGGATGTTGGAATGCTTGCTTATAAAATGGATGAGGGGTAGAAAAGGTAGAAAGAGGATCACAGTATTGAGAATGTTCACCATACATTGATTTCTTACGGAAATACTTTACACTGTTTTCATTGCTAGTCTAATTGAAAGATCACCTCGGCTATACTTTACTTTTTTTCGGATCTAACGTCTCCCTTGCAGCGGAGCCGAGAATCCGAGACTTCCGAGTGGCCCGTTCTTTCCGTTCCCGTTATTCCCGAATATGCATGACGTTTCATGTAAAATGTAAGACGTAAGATTTTAGAACAGTGTAAGAAATGTGACAGGTAAAAATCCAAGTGTACCTTTGAAAATGATGGAAATTCATACTCATACTCATACTTATACTCTACTTACTTCAATATGATGGAGACAAGTTCCTTGTCAAGCATTGTCAATGTCCAAGTTAGAGTACCTTCACCCAAGCTTCTTGTCTTTCTCCCCCTTGTCCTTTCCCCCAGGTGGCAAGTCGCTTGATTAAGAGTAGTCCTCGGTTCAAGTTAACATGACCAACCATCTTCGATCCATTCTATCCTCTATCAGAACCTTATCTTCCAGCTATCTCCAGCAAGTAACATCTAAAGCCTTCCGCAGTCGGAAAGCCATTCTTCTCGCTTGTCTCTTGTCCCTCGCTTTAATCCTCATCGTCCGCCAACTTCCCTCCGATCATGGACCGCAGTTTGCCGTTGAGCAGGAGCCAGGCCCTCCGAACCCCAATCGAGTGGCTCTAGGACAACATTATCCGTCCCGGCAGAATATATGTCAAGGGACTTTCGACTGGCTTAACGAGCTCGACATTCCTTTCCCAGTCAAATATGCCCGGAGAGATGTTGTGGTCAGATCCAGCCCAAACGCTCAGCGCGACTCCGTGACTAAGATCGATGAACCTCTGTTTGGCAACTTGAGCGTGGTCCAGCCTGGGAAGGGCAGCACTGAACCTGGCCTCCCACATTGCCTAGAGCCTCTATTCCTAGACGTCCCTGCTTTCGCCAATGATCCGGTAGATGCTTCTCATATCATCTTCGGCGCTGCCACTACCCTGGCCCGTCTAGAGGTTTCTTTACCTTTTTTCGAGCGATGGCTTGCATACACCAATGCTAGACTCTTCGTCGTAGTCACCGGACCCAAGGATGGCGCTCCAAACCCCGAGCATATGGCCAGTCTGCAGTCGCGAATGCGTGATCTTGGCTTAGCCGCCACTCTCGTCGAACCATTGAACCGCAAGGATGGATTTTTAGAGCGCTACTTCTCCCTTGTGAAGATTCTGTATGCGAATCGTGACGAAAATACCCGCTGGCTCGGTTTCATCGACGATGACACTTTCGTCACCTCAATGTCCGCACTCGTTTCTGCTCTCGACGAGCATGATCGCACGCAGCTTAGGTACCTCGGCGCGCTGTCCGAGGAATGGTGGACGGTCGTACTCTACGGTCTCATTGGCATGGGAGGTGCCGGTATCTTCCTTTCCGTCCCACTGGCTGAAATCGTGGACGCCAACCATGACGAATGCAAGAGGAACTCCCGAATGGGTTTCGGCGACCACAAGATCTACGAATGCATAGAGAGATACACCGAGACCCATCTGACCTCCCTACCGGGTCTGCACCAAATCGACATCCACGGTGACAGGTCAGGCGTCTTTGAGAGCGGCCGGCAAATACTCACCCTCCACCACTGGAAAGAGGGCTACTGGGACGAGAAAGGCGAAGGCCCCGACGGCATCCGGCACCAGAAATGGTTCCCCATGGACCAAATGTCCCTCGTCACCGACGTCTGCGACCGGTGCTACCTGCAGCGCTGGCAGTTCGGCACCGACGCCGTCCTCAGCAACGGCTACTCCATCTCCCTCTACCCGCGAGGCGCGCTCAGCCCGGCGAAGAAGAGGCCGCTCCGGCTCGACAGGGTGGAATACACCTGGGTCACGCCGGTCAAGGTGGAAGACTCCCGCAACACGGGCTGGGACCATTATTTGGGGCCGCTGAGACCGCCGCTGAAGCTTGAGGACGAGAAGATCCCGTATAGGTTCTTGGCCGGCGTCAGGGTCGACGGGGGGGTCAGGCAGTATTATCGCCATCTGGGCAAAGGTGGGGATATGGATACCGTGGTGGAACTCTTCTGGATCAGGGAGGAGGCGTGGAAGACTACCGCTACTAAGGTGGAATGAGCTGGTATGGTCGGGGTTGTAAATTTATACATTATATTTGTAGATAGAGAGTGTGTGTAGATACAGAGCATCGCTGGTACGATCATACATAGCGGTCAAGGTTCGAACAGTATAGATTATGCCTTTCAGCCATCCGTCCTCAAGCAGAATTTCAAGCCAGGCAAATAATGCAGGGATTTGAAACGTTCGATTTCATCCGATGAGACGTGGGTGGCAAAGACAAAGATGGAACATAGAACGGCCCTGGGTCGAAACGCGAGCAAAAATTTTCCCCAAGCTATCAAATACCAAAGCACGAAACCAGCACAACGCCAGCTACGTCCCTGCTATCTATACCTCCACCCCGACTCGCTGATCTCACGATACTTGTTCGTTTCCTCTTGGGGTGGCACCCATTCATTCCATGGCTACTGACGCGTGTCTGCATCAGATGTTCTACCTTTGGCACTCTTCCGCCACTGACGCGTGCCGCAAGTGCTCTTTTTCTCACACACACACATTCTCTCACTCTCTCGCTGTGGATTAGATAATTCCCCTGCGAAGAAAGGCTTGTGTATGGGACTTTGTTCCCTCGGAATTTTAACAGCACAGTGGGATTTTTGTACCAGCGCTATTGGGGATCGGACCTGATGTGAACTAGATACCTCCGTAAACTAGGGGGACTCCCGTGGCCGTTGCGGGGTAGAAATGCCGCGGAGTATTGGATGTAAAGGCTGCGGCCTATCGTCTTAAGCTGAGACTGACAAGGAATGTGGTTTGTATGCAGAATAATGGTCCTAGCATTCCACAGGATTCAAAAGCATTCCAATGGATCAATTTAACCAGAACAGCTTCAACTCTCCCCTCATGCTTCATCAGTAATCCGGACTGAGCCCATCCGGAGTTCAGCTCTCAGGTACACCGCTGCCAGATGCTCGCCCGCCTCCCACATGAAATCCGCCTCCGGATCTTCCACCTCGTCTTTGCCCTCTGCGGGGGCCGCGAGGTCGTCAAGGTGGAGGAAAGCGTGAACGGGACGACGTACAGGTTCGCCAGAAAGCGCGACGAACACGATTTCGCAGGGGCCGTTTCCTGCTTGGACGCCGCCGTCGTAGGTGTCGCTGCCGCCGCGGCGGAAGCACTTTATCAGGCGAACGTCGTGTTCGGTCTTCATGCCACGCTGCTTTGCGGTTTCCTTGGACGATGCCCTCGGTCAAGGGCAGTGGTGCCTGGGAAATATATTAAGAGGGTACGTCTCTACATGAATGAAGATCCGGAGTTCGTGGGGGACGGTATAGATGGGCAGGCGCTGCGCAAGGCAGATTGGGTCGACTTGGTATCGGACGTTGCCGATGACAGCGTCACGAAGCCGGACGAGCGAACTCTGCTCATGCGACAGTGTTGGAAAGCCCTTCTCAACATGCCCCAGTTGGGTTGGTTCGAGTTCCGGATAATGCCTTCGCGAGTCACGGCGTACGCGAACGATTTCCGGCTCTGCGACTTAAGGGACATCCTTCCGACGCACTTCAGGCTTCTCCGCAAGCACGTCCGCACCGCGGTCACACTCCGGACATGGGAAGACTACGAAGAGCCGGTCGACGAATTCGGAAGATGGGTCGACGAGTTGGAAGACTGTGTCGCGGACGATGACGGCCTCTACGAGTCCCGCTTGGTTCTCGATGATTGCATTCCAGACAATTGGTTGAAGCCGCCGGACCTCGAGCCCGCTTTGGCCAAGCAGTCCTGGGCGAGCGGGGACTTTTGGACGATTCGCGCTTCCTTTCAATACCATGCTCTTCGCAACTATGATGCGATGCAAGATCTGTTGGCCAGAATGTATGCTGATAAGGGTATGTCTATGGTTTCTTCATCCGACTCTGGGATGGTTCGCTAATGCGTCCTAGATTATAAGTGGACAAGCATGGGGAAAACCAGGCGGATAAAAAAGAGTGCAAGCTGTGGTAACGCACTCGAAGCGGGCAGTTGAACCGATTGCGCTTCATCGATTGCGGTCCGTTCTACCTTTGGAACAGCTTGGCCAATTCCCTAGGAAAATAGTAACGAGGCTTCTCAGAATAGCTTACTTCCATCGTTCTTCCTTTGGGTCACTGCATCGGATAAGTATGAGTGTATTAGGGGCTGTGAAGCCATTATCAGGCACCGTGATACAGCATCTTAGAACAAAACGCCTTACCTATCATGTTCGCTGCCTCAATCGATGGTATTTATTGTCTGGCAGTTTGCACTTCCTTTTCAGCAGACCGGCTTCCCTTTGCTCTGCGTTGCCAACATCTATCTCGAGTGAGTCGTTTGCCATCTCTCCCGCCATCACCATGCCTTTACCTTCGCAACTGCTCTTTAGTGTTGGAGTTCACTCGACAAAGCTAAGATAGACTTGAGTGGCAAGGAGTATCTTCGGTATTCTGCCTCTTCAAAATCTTCTCCTTTCGCTTCAATGAATCAATGAGAATAGAGGAAACGCTGCATGACCAAGTAAAATTGCTGCCCATAGGCTCTTACCATCTTCGGGTAGTGCCATGCGCTCCATGCTCCTTGAAGAAGCAAATATGTATCGACAGTGCTGCTAATGACGAGCGAAGGAGACATGGATCCAGAAAAAACTTCACAATTTGAATGTGTGAATATAGGTGCGGTTTCTACTGGTCTGGATCATCCACGTTCGCAAAATTGGATCTCCAAACTTGTTGGCTTCGCGAGTGCCGGGGGGATCAGGCATCCGCGGTCCTAGAAAGGCATAGGCGGGTTAATAATACATTGAATCGATGACCGAAGATCAGCATCTCAGATTCGAATGGTTCACAGTTATCCCGGCACTTCGTGAACGATCAAGCCTCGGACCAATCGAAGAGCTTGGATTTGGAAGCAGGGGCATGCTAGCGCAGTCCCTTATTATGTGGTGATGAATTGCATGCATCTGCGTGGGCGTCTATCAGCAAAGCGATCGAATTTTCCTCCTCTCTCCCAGATCGAATTACCACTGGCGCGACCAATGAGCCGTGATTGCTGGCTTCGAATGCTGGTAAGTATGATCGCGACTGCAAAAGATTCATTCATGTCTTGCTTCACGATAGGGAAAAGGGAAAGATATTGAAGAATCCGAGATGTACCGCATGAACCACCTGATGTTCCCGGCCAGTCCGTAAGATAGTAGTATCCGATCCTCATTGATTAGGGATTATTATCGGTAAGGCTATCAGCCATTATGTTCTTCTTAACTCCTATTGTCAATTCAGCTCCCAAGTTGCAAAGTACAATTACTTTGGGTGAAGTCATTGGGCTGCTCTCTCATAGAGTCGTCCCTGCCGTAAGAGCTCCGTGGCGAAATTTTCTGCTGCGTGATTGGCACCCTACTCGTACTTATAGTGGACTCTGACTTTGGGTTCTATACGATGTGGACAAGTAGTTCCAGAGTTGTCGGGTAAATTTTTTATAAAACTCGGTTTGCTATCAATACAATGTAATTGTGTACTCGTAATTTTTACTTCAGAGTCAAGGCGATCAACTCGGATCTGCGGCTAAAAGTTAGAGTATGCACAATCATAACAATTATTATTGCACATCTTACAGTGCTTTGGAAAACCCTTGGCGGAGGCTTCAACTACATACCTCGGCCCGCAAAATTTTGGTGCGCACCGTACCTCATGCAAGTTAAATGATATTAATTCAAATATCACAATGTAGACGTTTTAGCAGTCATTTCATCTTTTTAAATAGATATTATTGAAGTTATTCGAGCGATATAGCACAAGCATATAGAGAGGGTTCGCTTATCACATTTGTAGACTGTATCGTCGTCATGATTACAAGCACTAGGATTCTTCTTTTCAGAAAGAATTCAGTTAGAAAGAGACGTACAAATATTATGCTGAATAAAGTCTCTTCTAGAGTAGATGTGTTTATTATATCTATGTCTGTTATATCTGCTGAGCTTAGATTAAAGCTTCTTATATCGACTCGTAAACAGATAATATCGACGAGATTATCATTGAGACTTAATAAATCGAAGTCTTCTTAAAAATTTCGTCGTCAGTTAATCACTAAGTCTCTTTTTGATCTCGTACGATCGAGTTCGTCGCTTAATCTATCTGAGTCTTTAGATAATATATCTTTATTAAAACTTTTTTTTCTATCTAGCAGACGTCGTTTAGAGTTCTTCTTTAGTTAATTAATAATTAGTAAATTAAAAAGCTTATCTTTTCGTTCTTTTCAATCTGTAACGGTGTGAAGTCAGCCCTACCCTAGCCCCGATCTAGCCCAGTCAGCCAAGGGTCGCTAGGACCTCATTCCAACGGTTGGATGCGAGCATCTATGCGATAGATGCGATAAGCTAGTCTAGCGTGTCATCTGTTCCCATATAGGGGCGCTGGTCGCCCACTTCCTGTTTTCCTTCTTCGTCTTTCGTCTTGTAAATAAACCTGACCCTACCAGACCAAGTATACCAAGTGGTAGTCCTAGCCTAGCCTCGTTCCTTGACATTACGAAAGACCTACTATCTATAGCACTCTCATGTGCTACTCCTAGTCCTGCACCATGTCCTCGGCCGACCAAGATCGCATTCAAGCCTTTATGCAGCAAGTGGCTACCAACCCCCAAGAGGTTCTTGATCACCTCGACTCGTTGCAACAACGGGTGGACAATAACACCATCGATACCCCTACCTCGTCCAAATCGACCCCGTCCCCTGCTCCCATGTTAGACCCCTCGACCCTCGCAACGTTGGCTGCCCTCTTTCAGTCAATGCAGGTGAATCAACCACCTGCTAACCCCGTCCCGTCTCCTGCCATAGCCTCAGTTGTATACAAATCCGAAAAACTCCCCGACATTCCTCTGTACGAAGGAGGATTGAACGAATTGGATGCTTGGGAGCAAAGCCTCATCCAAAGGTTGCATATCAACCGCGACCGGTACCCCACCGAGCAAGACAAGATCGCCTATGCTGAGTTACGACTCACTAATGGCAAGAAGGCCCACAACCTAATGGGCCAATATCGACACGAGGGACTTTGCTACGTCACCAGTTTTGCGGACTGGCGCGCCAAATTGCGTGCCTGCTGCGGGAACCCCTACGAAGCGGAGGATGCTCGCACATACCTTCGCGACACCCTTAAGCAGGGCTCTATGCCCTTTGATGAGTACTGGAAACTCTTCTGCCAAAAGAAGGAGCGTTCTCGGATGGACGAGTCCTCGCTGATTGATTGTTTAAAAAGAAACGTCAGCTACTCCACCCAAACCGCCGCCTGGTCTTGGAGGACCTCATTAGGTCAAAGGCCCTCCACCCTTTTAGAACATGCCATGGCCTTCAAGGAAATGGATGATGAGATGCGACAATTAAAGCATCGACAACCTCGCCAAGCCCAAGCCACTGCCGGGGCTGGTAGCAACTCTCAAGCTGCCAAGCCTAGGTCCACCCCGAACCCCAGCAACAGTCCACTAGGAACCAGAAACGCCCCCGTCGCCCCTGTCGCTCCCGTCTTGTCCTCAGTAGGGGAACCTATGGACCTCAGCTCTGCCATGGCCACCGTGAAAGGCCAAAAGCTTACTAACCCTGGAGTTAAGGATATCTGCATGAAGTGGAACCTCTGCTTCTACTGCAAACTCCAGCACCCGGGCAAGGATGCCAAAGACTGCCCCAACAAGGGCAAATCCAACTTCCGTCTCATGAATTTGGAAGCTACTCCCGGCCCTGAAGGAGGAGTCTTACTCCCTTCGGGAAATGCCTAGTCCCTGCGCAAAGTCGCGCTCAGGGACCGTTACCCCCTT